>WAAE01017760.1:651299-682716 GCA_013400495.1 Nicator chloris | reverse complement strand
GAGATAGATTAGATAGATAGATAAGACAGACAGATAGATAGATATACTCCATATCTCTCATGAGATGTATTTCTTAGCATTGAATTGTTCAATGTTACCCCTGCAGGGGTAACAGCTCATTACCCACATGTGTCAGATCTCAGATGCCGGAGCATCTCTGGTAACTCCTCACAACCAATTCCTGCTGCACCCTTCCATGCCATGTCTGACCCTAACAATGGATGGGCAAAGCTTTCTCTTACTTTGATGTGCACAGATGCCTCCTCTGCTATTTTTCATCTCCTAGTGCAATGATTCAAATGAAGATTTAACCTCCTCTGTCAATCAAATTCACATTCCAAAACTATTCTCAACTACTTCTAAAATGTTGCTGAAGTATCTTGTAGTCATCTGTGCATGCCTGTATAGAAAGTGACCCTTCTTTCCCAAGGAATACTCCAAGATTAAGAACAGTTACTTTTAAAAGTCAAGAAAAATCCTAGGATTAAAAATTAGTTTTGTTTACTACAGCAACAAGAAGCTGATAGAGCCCTCTAATTATTCTATAACATTTTAGATAATTACGGGCTTCATAGAAATCAGCCCAGCATCTGCTTCCTGTAAAAGAACACTGCTTCTCTAAGCAATTTTCTTTATTTTCTTTTCTTAAAATTAGTTCACAAAGATAAAGGTGACTTAAAAGATAAAGTTACTTGGAATTTCACCATCAAAAACAACAACAGTGGAACAAAGTTTAAAGAAAGCAACAAAATAATTAAAGCTTGCATTGTAAAGGTCTTGGCATTTAATCCCAAACAAGAACAACACAGAATTTCCCAAAGGGAGAAATACACCTTGACATCCAGGAAACACAAATTTAGGCTGCAACTCTCCTGAATTTTTTAAGGCTTTTGTTGTGTTATTTAAGCTATAATGAAGAACTAATTTTCAGCAGAGAAGGTACCTGTATGAAACCAAGAGGCCCACCTAAGCCAGCAATACTTTGGGAACATAGAACTGAGGAAAACCAGGATAGAGAAAAACCTTAAACCAAGGGACAATGATGGTTTTACAAACCAGGTCAACACAGAGCAGTCAGGGTAAGGTTAGGATGGGTGTCAGTATTTAAACACTTGAGGTCAGAATGTAAATGCTCAGTTACTGACAGGTCCCCTCAGTTCAGTCTTTTTGAAAGGATTGCCAGCACAAAGCTCAAAGCTTTTCTTCTGCTCTTGCACAGTGCTGGAAAAGTCAGATGAAGACTCTCCACAGCTAAGCCTGATTCATGCATTTCTGCAACATCTGTCAGAGGCCAAAAGCCAGATCTGCAGAAATGGCAAGTGTACATTTCTCCAACTAAAACAAATGTTAATATTTACCATATATAAAGCACTATATATACCATATATAAAGCAATATAAGTGTATAACACAACCCTAAAGTTTCTAAGCAGAGCACACAGAAATACCAAATTCTGCTGTTTTTCCTTTCTCTTCCACAGTGTAAACACCATGGAAAAATCTCATAAAAGCATTGACAGTATGACTGCATTTTAAAAGCAATAATTCAGAAAAAACCCTGAAGCCCAGGCAGACTGCAGTCTACCTTCCTGTTGAACAATGCAAAGACCTTCAGGAAAGAAATACACAGAAATACTTAATTATACCTCACATACAGGGACAGACTTAAGTTTTACAGGCAGCTATAATTTTGTTTTTTCCCCAGTTTCATCCTGGTCCATAATTCAAAGACCACTTTTTGGTTTTCAGTGCTGGTTTGGATGTTATTTAGTTTCTTTTTTTAATGTTTTGAGTGGAAGTAAATAGCAAACCAGTGATTTTTGTTGCTTACATTGGTTTAGAAGTAACACCACCAAAAACTGGAATGATGGTGAACCATAGCTGCTTTTAGATATGCCAGGGAACTGTACTACACCACAGCAGATTAAGTGCCCCGTGGAAGAGTACAGAGCGGTGAATTCTCATGACAGATCTCAATAGGTCCCATAGCTTAGTGGTACACACAAAAACATTTATATTTTTGACCAGACAAATACAGAGAACCCTTGTTTTCCCCCAATCCACCTTCTGCTCTACTTAGTGCAGTGAGCCCAACCAAAAAAGACAAGTTCTGAAAACAGCCTACGTAGAATCACATCTATGTGCACTAGAGCAAGAGTTAAAGGTAGAAGTGCAGCAATTTTGGTGTGTTAACTAATACAACTGCAAATCAAGAAATTCATAAATCAAAGCTAATTTCCAAAGCATATTGCATGCAATGATGTGGCTTCAATTCACCATGTGCTCTAGGATTTACATGTTACCATTTTCCCACAACGGGAAATGTGGTGAGTTGGTCCTGAGCATACAATTTTGAAGCAGCAGCCCTTTGTTCCAGACAGTCTGGTGGCATCTTTCTTCACATTGCTCATGTCTTCTTAGAAAAGCTTTTGCTCCTGCTCAAGTACACCAGCCCTTTGTCCAGGCATTGACAGAAAAAGAGGAAGAGATTACCTGTTTTGGCAGTGATGAGTTGCAGGACCAATGGTCGTCTTGTCACAATTCCAGAACCTCGTGGAAGAAAATCCCTAGAAACATTAAAAAAAATAGTTACTAGCCAGAAGTAATGTGCAGTTACATAAGATATAGGACTAATTTGGAACCTCCTCTGTATGAAAATGGAAAGTCAGTGTGGATAGATTTATATCAAATACTCCTATAAATTAGGGCTGTTAATTTTGGCTGAAGATAGTAGTTGGTCACTACATATTAGACAAATGTGTATTAAAACTAAATTACTGTCTGAGGGCATTACCAAGCCTCTTCAAGACCATCACATATAACATCTCACCTTGCACAGTAAGAGTGCCTGAAGCCATGCCCAGATTTACCCAAATGATTCTGTCATTGCTGCACACTTAATCTGAAGAGGATCTGGACATAGGAATATTCACACTCACACACCACACTACAGCTCTGGACAAAGCAAACTGGCAGCACTCTGCTCTACTCTTTCACATACTTAACTTCTGCCAGTTCAAATCCCCAAGTAACTTTTCCACCAACACATATGCCCACAAATTTTTTAGTGAAAGCAGAACGCTACAAGTCCTGTGGGACAGAGGGAGAGAGCGTCCTTGGACCAGAAAGCAAGCAAGGAAACAAAGACACCAGCTCTACCATATCATTATGCATCCCCATGATCCCTTCATGTCTCTAAAGGCCGAGAGACTCCTTATGCAATTTAAAAGAAAGAAACCCAAAGCAAAATAACACATTTCTCTCAGTGTCTTCCCTAGTTGCCAGACCTATTAAACATTTTAAAACTATGAGATGAGGTTCAGTGAGAGGCTTTGTAGAGTGCTTCCTTCAAATTAGCGTCTTCAGAGGAATAAAATTCAGGGGTAAACAGAGTTGCTCAATCAGTGTAAGCTCATCAAAATCCCCTCGTTTTTCCTGCCTTACAAGGGATGTTGAATCACTTTCCTGCCTGCCTCAGCAGCACTGCTAACTCACCTCTCTGGCTCAGGTGAAAAGCAATGCAGCAAAGGATTAGGGCAGGATTTTCAGTGCAAGGGCAGAGCTGGTCTGGGTGACTTGTTATACCTAAGTGCCTGTACAGAGGTGAGGCAGGAATGTGCATGTCTTTGGGAGGGACGGGGAGAAGGACAAGAGTCAAAGGAACAAAGCACAGCCCCGTTGGCCCTTTAGACAGAACTGCTAAGACAGGTCTGCTCAAGCCACTTGGGAAATCACCTCCTGCCTATTATCACTGAGGACCTTCATACTGACCTTGCACTACTTAAAGGAAGCCTGACTTTGGCAGCTGTTTTAAAGGCTGCACACAAACCTGAATGGTTTAAAACAGGCCTTGAGAGTACATCTATGAAAAACAAACCACAAAAGTATCCAGGATATTATATGTGCAAATCACAGGATATTAGGGTCTGAGCAGTCCCAGCCCAAGCCAAGCTCAGGAAAGCAATAGTGAATCTCTTAACACAATCATCAACAAGGTGACAAAGCTTCAGCAGAGAAGAAATACAGCAACTCTACCTGTGATACGAGTACTGAAGGTTTCCTTCCCAACCTAACACCTAGCTATAAAAAAAATAACAATAACATACACAAGCAGTTCTAAGGCTCTGAGGAACAAGAGCAGCTGTCAGGTCTGCCCCAACCACTTTAGAACTCCCCAGCATTTTGAATGAAATAGTGTTAATTTCTAGCTAAATTGTGTTTCCCTTTCTCAGTACCTGTTAATGTGTGCTTACAGTGTGATTACTCTGCAAACCAAAGCACACCATGAAAGGGGAGGCTGTTCAAACACGAGCTCGCTCATTAACTTCCCTACTCAAACACAGACCTGCAGGCAAAAGTACAATTAATTAAGAATTCGAGTAATCTCTAAAGCAAAGATACTGCAAAAACATCAAGTGTACTGATTTAAATCTGCTGTGATGCTTTGTAACACTTGAGAAAGCAACAGGATACAGCAGTTAGCTTAAAGAGATGCCAAAGGCCTTCAGATAGGTCGCTATCATAATTTCAGTATCTACTAATGGAGAGAAAGCTGCCCCTCAATGAACATCTCCTGATATTTTCTCATGGGGAAACAGAGAAAAATAGTAATGGGAACATGGTCATACTTCTGTATGCACTGAAATGACAGCAGCCCAGGAGGTAACAAATGCCTATTAAGATTACAGTTTCATACACTGGTTTTCAAGCACTTAATATCTGTTTTTAATTTTTTTTTCCCCATCAAGAAGCTAAAATGAATTGCCACTCAGGATAAAGTGGTCACCCAAACCAATGTCCTCTACAGCACCACAGGAGACAAGAAAATCCTTTGGAGAGTCAAAGGCTGAAAAGATTTATTGATTTTCTGCTTCAGACTTAGCACATTCAGCGATAAAGAACACTGCATTAATGCAGCTCCCAGTGTACACAACACTGACCTTTCCTCAACAGCAAAATTTCAAAGAAAGGTAAGACAACAATTTTCCTTCAGAACATCCTCTTAATATGTCCAAAAGCAATGGCATTCTTTAACCCTGTCTAATGGGCTGAACTTTTTTCTGTTCAAGCAAACATTGGCAGAGAGGTTCCTGCTTGGTGAGAGGGAAAGCTGTGTTGATCACATAACCAACTAAACAGTGCAGCAGCAGGACACAAAACTTCTGAGACAAATGCACCATTTGAAGAGGGGAAAAGTCAAAGAATGAGGGTAATGGGGTTCACAGGGAGACTTAAGGAGAAAATTCCCCACCACCATTTAACCACTAAATGGGTGTTTTACCTCTATGAAAGAGACATTGACATCAATCTGCCCACAGGGATAGGGATTTTTTTTTTTAACATTTGAAATTTCAGCTTCAGCCACAGGGCAACGGCACCTGTTTGCATTCTCTGTACAGCTCAAATCAGATGTTACAAATAAATACATAAACTCTACTTACAGAAAAAAAAAAAGCAATTTTTTTAACACACACAGAAATGTAAGTCAAATCTGCAACATAGCTTGCACATCTTTAGGAAAAGCAACTTAGCACCACACATAGCAGCGAATCAGATTAAATGCTGTACAACTGCTTCTGCAGAAACGCCTAGTCTGACATCCACAGGACAGGATGCAGCTCCTCTTCCCCTCCCCTCGGAACAGAAAGCATTCTCTAAAGGGTTTGTTAGTGGTGCTGAACGAAATGGCTCTGTATTAGAAATGGTCCCACAATTTACACAAGTAACAGCAGCAAGAAATACAACCGGAATGAACAGAGACAAGTCTCAAAGGTTCCATCTGACCAAAAGGACAATGCCCCTCCATGTCCTGATGGCACACCCTAACATTCTTCTAAGGACAGACTTGAGACAGCTGCTATCCACAGCTTTTGGTTAGCACGTACACATTTGTTTAGTGAGAACTGGGAGAAAAAATTCACATCAGAGTTGAAGCAGCTGCAAAGAAATCCATCTAGGAAAATATTCATGCCTGAGAATTTGTGCTCAAAGGCACTAATAAGGAGGAGAAAAGGTTGTTTTCTGTCATGGGGGCAGTGAACCTGGGAGCACCTCTGTGCACAATTCCAGGACCACTTAATAATGAGGAGGAGCAGGAAAGAAGAAACACATTGTGCAAGAATAAAGCTAGGAATGAAAGCTCTGCTGCTTTAAGAGACATTCATCCTGCATTAAGAGCCCAACTACTTTTGCACCTTTACTCTCAGAGCATTTTCAGCACAAAGCACTGTGCTGACAGCAGCTGTACCAGCTCAGCAGCAGCGCTGCAGTGACAGGACAGTCCATCAGCAAGGCCTGGCCAGTGCTGAATTTATCAAATGCAAACAAGAGGCAAACAGCCAGGTCTGCCAGGATGTCCCTTCAGGAACTTGTCAATCTTAGAATGCACTCAGCTGTTAGAATACCATTAAATACTTTCAAGGGCAAAGTATTTTCAGGGCTATGAAATTTTTACCCTACAAAATTACTCATGTCTTACTGCATAACATAAACTGTGTTGTCTTCTCTAGTACTGCTCACTTCCAGTTATCAGAGATCTGGACAAGTGTATCTACTAAGTTTGGTGTCTACTGTTTGTTTAACACATAAAGGAACAGATAATAGCTTGAATTTGACTTGCTAAAAGCCAGGTCTCAAACTTATGCCACATTATGGTGAAACAAGTTATTAATGGCCATACCAAGACTTCAGCAGTTTATAATAACAAGCCAGTATGGGCTTTAAGGTGAAAAAGTAATTAGACGACTCATTAATTGAAGAGTCTCGTGGAAGAGATGGAAATTTCAGGAAGGGCAAAAACTGTAGGAAAATGCTGAAAAGCAAACTGGACAGTGGCTTGTCAGTGAGGTGGTCTCATTATAATGCAGAACTGCAGCTCACAAAGAAGAACACATCAAACAAATAAAACGTAAACATAACGTGTTTCAGGGGGATTTCTAGGGAGAGTTTCCATTTAGGAGATCTCTAGCACATTAACAGTATTGATTATGTTAAAAAAAAAGACAAAACAGAAGAGTCCCCAGTTTGTATGAAAAGGGATGATGCATCACCATTTAAAACTTACTTGTAGTTTCAAAATAGTAACTTATGTTTGTTTTTCTTTGAGAGTATAGGGCTGAGAAATGTCCTGTACTTTGGTCAGTTACATGGTCAGTATCACACAGGATAAATGGCAACTAATTTACATCAATATCAATATAATTAATTCATACAAAACATAGGGGAATCCAGGAAATCAAATAATGGAGGAAAATGTCAATGATTACACAGTAACTGCATTAATTAAAGAGCTATGAACAATTCAAATTGATAGTGATGAATTGTTAAAAAAATCAGAATTGCCTCCAAAGAAAAAGCCTCCACATTTTTCACAGAGGGTAGAAACATGCCAGGCCCAGGACAAGAGCCAGAGTTCTCTTACAGAGAAGTAGAAATGACCCTTCTATTCCATTGTGCCAGACAACATTAGCAATGTCACAAAAGTTCTCCCACTAACATAAAGTCCATCCCAAGAGCCTAAACCACCCTCAAATGCAGAAAGGCCATGATCCATCAGCAGCTAATAAAAAAACCAGTGCACTGGTAGCACTCCCCACAGGCTTTTATTCCCAAGTTTTGCCAAGGAATGCAACACAGCTTTAATTGCAATAGGAAGCAATTGTGCCCAAAGTCAAAAGTTTTCCTGGGCCTTTTTCCAGCAGTGTTTATTGTTTTATAACACTCCAGCCTGGCACATCAGGAGCACTTGTGGCCCATATTAGCAGCTGAATGACCATGCCTTGTGCAAAAGACCACACAGTTTCACAGGAACACTGACACATGTCCATACAGCAGCTCCAATTTCTTTGTGGAAAAAACTCAGAAGGTCTCAAAAAGCTTTCATTTTTCTTCCATTTCTCATAGTTAGCCTCAAAGCAAATGCTATAAAACTCCAGAAGCAGGAAAAAACATGGTCCAGTGTAAGCCTGAGGATGGGAGGCACAAAACATTTCTAACTTCTTCCATCAAGTTTTAAAAACCCATAAATCCCACCCAGTTAATTTGCAACTGGAGAACTCTTAATGCTAAAAATACACATCTGCAGACCTATTTTGCAGATGTGCTCATTCTATCTCACCTGCTCCTGTGCTCACCAACCCCACAGAGGATCCAGCAGCAGATCCTTCACTCACTTTTAATTGATTACAAAGCAGATCCTTCAATCACTTTTAATTTATTACAAAGCAAGATAAGTCCAAAAGATGGGAAATGTACTTTGCATTTAGGCAGAGGCCTTCTTAGGAATTAAGTCCATGAGATTTGTCATCACTGACACAAGACACCACTGTATTTATTCTTAGTGGCTTTGGAAGCACATATTCTCTATCCTTCAAGTGACAGTACAAAGATAACCCTAGGACATATTTTCAAGAAGTCTCAAAAGCCTTAAGGCACTACCTCAGTTGTGCTTTGATGTACTGAACCAGGTGCCTTTTTTAATGCAATAACACAGTAGTGGTTTCTACAATGACACTCATATTTGGCCATATATGCTGTTCCTCATCAGCTCCAAATACAGAGACCAGTTCTTATTGTCAGTCACCACTTGACTCCTCACTTCCTTTCGTTAGTTACAGAAGAGTAAACGGTTTTTTGTTTGGCACAATGTCTGTCAATCAAGGGTCTCCCACAGCTCTGTTCAATCAATATAATGAGCCTTAAGGAAGATGTGCAAGACAATTAATCTGCTTTATTGAAGACCAATGATACCTTTCTTAATTAGGCCTACCAGCCATGCTAAATGCATTTTACAGGCTCTGGATTTTTAGTGATCTCAGATGTATCAGCTCCTGAAGCTCTGTACTCATCCTTCCAGTGTTTTTTGGAAACCACACAGCATAGATAGCTGGTGCTTAGTTCATGTTTGGTCTCAGTTTGCAGCAACCATTCTTTCAAGATAAATCTTCCTTCTACTGATGGATCATTTTAATTAACCTGCTCAATCAAGCACAGTAACTACACAGTTAGCCCCTCCAGTGTGTGCAGGGCTTCAGAGGCAAAAAACAGAATATCCAGACACCTTAGGGCTGTCAACTCCTCTTCCTCTCAAGCAGGGTACACAAACTTGTTTTTTTTGAGAAGCCATTTTCCAACCCATCAATGTCCTTCACCACCACTGCTGAACTACTGGACCTCAACAGCAAAGCAGGGACACTCCAATTATCCTTGCCATTACTTTCAAGTAAGAGCACAGGTTGAATTAAGAAAAATAAAAAATAAAGTGCTGAAAATCTTACACAGCACTACAGCTAGCAGCCTAAAATGTCTCTTTGGGTCCCTTCTCCCTCCACTCTTTTATGGAATTGAGACCAACTATACAAAAACCCAGAGGACAATGTTAAAAAAAAAGTCTACCCAAAAAGACCCAGCTGTGGGAATATGAGAGTGTTGATTCTAAATGTGACAAAAAAGGTAGTTTTTGAAAAGCCCTTGAAAAACCTCAAATAAGCTAGCAAGGGATTCCAGTCACACTAGCTGGGCACCTCCATAACAAGTATGCTCAATGCCCATGCTTAGGCACCACCCAGGTGAGACAGCAAAGCTTGAGATTTCCTCTTCATGCAGAAGACTGGAGAGAGAGCATGCTCAGAAATCCCTGTCATTTTACTTCTCTTGGATCTGGAAGATGTTTTCTGTAAGTAGCAGCAGCATTTCTGCCCAACAAACTGCCAGAAGTTATTACATCTCCTCCATTAGACATCATAGGGCTATGAGAAAATTAGTGCCAAAAATTACTCTTGGTCCAAATGGTAAAGTCTTCCATTAAACAAAATTGGAATCAACAGGTTCTCCAAAGTAGGGGACATTTGAACTCAAGTCTAGGAAGGCACAGACCTTCTTAGACCAATCTAATGCTGTATTTTGACAGCAGTGACTGTACCCCACATCACATCTCCACACAGAAAAAGGTATGACTGTTCACTGACTCAGGGAAAGAAAATGCACTTCCTAGGATTCAAGAAAATGTCTTTTACATGATAGAAAGTTTTAAAATCTCAGTAATGCTACAGGACTGCAAACTTGCCATACACATGCATGAAAACCTGCCAGGGAAAAAGCCCAGGAGTGTGAGATGAAGAGTGCTCTGTTTGCAGTGCCTTTGCTGTGCTGGGCTCACTGGATGAACAGAGAGGGAAGCTGCCAATGTGCAGGCTCGTGGGCAAGGCACGGTATGCACGATGCATCTGTCCTCCCTGGCAGGCAGCCAGCACTCTGCTGCATCATCCTCATTCCACTGGTGAAAATGCCCTTTTTCCTCTTTCCCTTTTAACATTTTACAAAAGCTTTTGCTATTTCCTGCCCAACGGTGCTCTCCATCAATTCCAAGTGGTGGTGGAAGGGGGAGAAAGGAAGCACAAAACACAAAGAAAGACCAACAATTCTCAGAATTTTAGTGTCAAAAGGAATAAAGGGGACTTTGCAGGACAACTTATTCTCCCTAATCAGATATGTTTGCTTTTAGGAAAGGACTCATTTGCATAGGATGTTGGTGCATAAAAGCCCATCCATTCTCAGGATGAATACTAATGCAGCAAGTTTCGGCATCTCAAGATACAGAAACAAACAACAAAAATTCTTTACTCACTTTAAATTGTTATCAGTGCTCTAAATAGACCTTGGCTGTTTGGGTTTTTTCCCAATCACTTCCAGCTGCCAAATGCAATTAACAATGTTTCTTTAGAAAGATTTGAGTAAGAAGTTTTCCTCCATAACATAATCAGAGATAAAAATCTGACTGCAAGGATCAGAAAGAAAACAACATGTCACAACAAACCAGGGATATCAGCTACATGAAGCTAACTACTACAGAAATACTTGCATTTAGCAAATAATTCACCTTCTGATACTCTGTCAGGACAAATCTTTTAGATATTGTGAATTCCAGTACCATTACCAGAACCCCAGAAAAAAACAATCTGCTGCTCTCCCTCCCAAATCCCACTATCCTGAACTGGCATCCATCAATACAGACTTTTTAAACAGTAGCATAGTATACAATCAGCTGTGACATATGCCAGTAAAATCCAAGAACTTTTCAGAAGCATTGTGAAAATACATTTCTCTTTTGTAGCAGACAAGGTGTCAAACTGTACAATTACTTCTTTTGGTACAATACAAGCCATTTCAGATCATTTTGCAGAATGGAATGTAACTAGATTCAGTTCCTGTACTCCCTCTGGAATATGTACACAGTGGGAACTGCAGTATAAAGAGCATGAATTTATTGACAGGAAGACAACTACAGAAGGAAGGGGGAAAGTAGATTGCTTCCAAAACAAGTGATCCAGGTTTCTCAAACAGCTTCTCTTCTCTAGCCATTTTATCCTTTTCTACCTGCCCATTTATCCCTCTCTGAGCCTGTGGTATGTGCAAACTAATACATCGTCCAGGACAACGTAAAGTCTGTTTGGCTCAACAGTGAAATTTAATATCAGCCATGATCTCTCATCTCTCTGCTCATCACAAATGGAATTATTACCACAAGAAAAATTTATTATAGAAGTCTGACCAAAAGAGTGTTTTGTGTTGCTACTTCCCAGAACACTGACACAGTCATCAAGCTGCAGTTCTCAGTCCAGACTCCTGAGCTTCTCAGCCTCCTTCCCAGATCTGACAGACATTGAGGATCTTCTGTCAACGTTTGTTTAGCATCTGAACAAATAAACAGGTGAGCACACAAGGGCACAACACTGCCTCTGATGGATTATGCCAAAATTTCTTCAGCAGCTTCCAGCTTTGCTGATGAGCAGGGCTGGAAGAGAGCCCATTTCTCCCCTGACACGCAGCAGAGAGCAGAGATGTCTCTCAGTGCTTCTCATCCTTGCCATGCAGAGCCCTGTCTGTTGTCTGCAGGTGAAGACAGGCAGCTTCAGAGCATCCTCTAGAGCTGAGCACCACTGAATGGATGTGCATGGTTTTAGGCATCTGCAGTGCACAGAATATACAAGGGACCAAGTGCCTAAGGTTACTCTGCCTTTGATGATCTCGTCTATGAGGGCTGAAATCCGTACCACAGCACAGAGTGAATCTCCTGCACACTTGAACAATGAAACCTTGGTGATTTTGCACAGGAGCTAGGATCCAGAAAAACCATGCTAGGTACTGAATTTAAAGCATAACTTCCACACAAAAATTATAAAAGCTGACATTATCAGCAGACACGTGGCTTGAAAACCTCTCTTATCTCCAGTTACAGTCTCCTTTACATCCCAGAGGCTATC
Organism: Nicator chloris; assembly: GCA_013400495.1. Taxonomy (NCBI): domain Eukaryota; kingdom Metazoa; phylum Chordata; class Aves; order Passeriformes; family Pycnonotidae; genus Nicator; species Nicator chloris. The sequence continues at coordinate 670,457 of WAAE01017760.1, read as the reverse complement.
ACAGACAACAGTGCTTGGCAGCACATCAAAGCCCAGCACCCAGTTAAATGGGATTTTGCTCCTCTCTAGTTCAATAATGCTGCCTTGTTCACCTTGATGCAACTTGCTGAAGAAAAGGATGCAAGGTCACAGTTAAATAATGCTCATTTCCAGTTCTCAGCATAATTACACTACAGGAACACAACATTAAAGAGATTCTCAGCAGCCCGTTACACATGAGCACAGCCAACATGGGGAATTCATGGACTTCTATTTACTGGAAGGCCTTATTATGTTTAAAAACCCCCCAAAACAATAAGAAAATCAAACCAGAAAAAGCAAAAAAAGTCCCTCCCCTTCATGCCTGCAATCTAGGCACTGTTTGAAAAACCCATAAATACTTAGAGGAGCATCATCAATTTGCTCAGTGATCAACTCAGGGAAGGCAAACCACAAACATGATCTCTCTCTCAATGACTAAGCTATTGCTGATGCTTTTTTGCGATGAGGAAACACAGCTACATCTCAGCTGTTCAAAGCAGAATACAAGGCTCAGCCACCACTCAAACAAGAGAAATGCATAACAGCAAGTTTGAGACAACAATCACCGTTATCCCACACTGATTTTAAGATTACATGCTACCATCTTCCTTTACAGATAGAAGTTAAAATAAAGGAATAAAAATCTATATTCTATATACAGTTAAGGAATGTGTGGATACACATGCAGGTAATGTTTAAAAAGCAGTTTGAGGTCACACAGTAAAGAGTGGCAGAGAGCAGTGTCTACACTTCCATGTCCCTGCTGCAATCCTGATGTTTACTGGTGAATGTCCAAACAATCCCATTGCTAACATCTATTTATCTAAGCTGGAAATCCTTGTTTGCTATTTTGTCCACACAGGAAAGTGACATAAGCTTGAAACATCAGCAGTAACGCCCATGAAGAAACAGCAAGACAATAAAGGTGTTGGTTATTTGTTGATCTAAACGCTACAAAATCCCAAGTGTGGGCTTCTTCCTGAAGGCAGTAACAGATGTATATTATACAAGAGTCTAAAGAGTCAGACAATCTGTTGAACTTTCAGAAGCGTCTCTGTGTTAAAAACCAGGAAAGTTTGGATAAAGTAAATTCTTATGGTCTGAAAAAAAAACCCCAAAATCCACAAACCTCTCCTGAGATGACTGCTCTCCTTTAAAAATCATCAGAGTAGTGCAGCCACCTGCAGTACCTTGATGTATTGAACTCCCACTAACAACTGCCACTGAACCTGCAGCACTGATTTCTTACAAGGCACTTGAGACCAGACTGGGGTTTTTTTGAACATTGCTTTTTGCAGGGTTTTGAAGTTCTTCTGAAGTCTAGAGCACAGACTTCAAATACTACACTTGTGTTCACTAAATGCTACAATACCCTGATCGTATACAGCATGCTGAAGTTATAGTAAGACTATGTATTCTCACAGGTACACTTTACAAAAGTGAAGTGTTGCTTACTGATTTAGCATCTCTAACCTGCCTGATACGCTGAAGTTAAATGCCAAAATAAAGGCCAGAGCTCCCTACACGATGCCTGCCTCATGACAGAGTACAGCTTTTATTAATTGGCCAAATTTGAATCCCAAAAATAAGAGACAAATCCTCAAAGTAGTTTTAGAGGAAAAAAAATTACACGTGGGGTGGTTGTGAAAAAACAGCATATTTGTTTGCGTGTCTGTTTTTTAATACATATTTCCCTTACTTTGTATATGTCGATTCTCAAGACTAGAAGAAAGAAAAAAAAAAAGAACTTTAAGCCCACAATGGAGTTACATTTTTACATTTAAGGACAAAATCAGACCATCTGTATCCCATCTAAACAGCCTGTTAATTCTTCAATGTATAAATGCAAAAATTCAGGGAAGAACCCAAATGAGCCACTGTCTCATTTGTTGCTGTTTCTAATTAACTAAATACCCGGAAAATTCTTGCTTTCATTGCACCAGAGTATTTTGATAACTAGGCTAATATACTCAATACTGTATTCCAAGCTGTGCTATGGCTTAATTAGTCAGGAAAAGGAGTGGCTGACTCTCATTTCCAGAAGAACCTTAAGATTAAAAAAGAGTACACAGAACCACATCTCAGTTTGTATTCAGTTTGACTGCTTAGCTTTTTCATGCCCATTTCACAATAGAGGATATCTTCTGTAAAAAGGTTTTTCTGTCAATGCCTAGTAACTAACAGAATAAAATACCTGCACCAATCTTAATACATCTCCCTCAGGAAGCATCAATCTAAATATGTGTCTACATTCTTCAGACAAATTTTCTGCTCTAGCAGCCAGAGTTAAAGTCCCTTCTCTCCTCCTAATGACTCAACGCAGTCTTTTCAAAACCGCCATCTCAAGCAGAACAGAATGAGCTGAGCATATGAGGAACAGTAATTTCAAAGACAAATAATCACTATATACGTCATAATAAATAGCTCCACCGACATGCAGTGGCCCTAAGAATATCAAAAGCATCTCAGATCAAAAAGCTGCAAAGCTGAATTACACAATCAGACCTTGGGCTCTTAAAATGAGAGTGCCTGTTTGATTATGACTGACAGGCTTACAATCAAGGGTTCACATCTATTATAAAACTATGTTTTGGCCACATGCAGTTTGTATTATATTAAGGAGGAAGGAAAGCTAAGAGCTTTCAAGTTGGAAACCTAATTATTAATTTCTTGCTATTTTTAAGAGTAAAACAAGGCTCTGATTTCTGAAGAAGGAGGCCCTGACAAGGTAGCTTGCTGTCTGTGCCTTCCGTTATCTGAAAAACCCATTCGGTGAGGAAATAATACAAAGTGCTTTCTCTCCAAATACAGTTTACAGGGATTGCTTCCTGCCATCAGTTTTCTTTTAAGTAGCCCTTTTAAGTAACAAACAACATACAAGCTCCTGGCCCTGAACTGCTCAGGAGCACAGGAATAAGAGAGACCAAGTGCCTTCTCCCACTGGCAATCTGCTGGCATTTGTTGTTTGACTCCCCTTTGTGCTGTTGAATCGCTCTCCAACCAATCTCTACCAGAAGGTTGCATTAGATCCTTTGCTTCAAACACTGACTCAACATTTTCTGGGCACATTTACTCCTGTTGAAAAGGGAAGCAGAAGGAGGTAGGAAGAACATTTGCTCTTCAGACAACTTCATTTCCTCAAACACACACCACGAGCTCCAGTTATGAACACATGAAGGTCTAACCCGTAAATGGCAATGACTGCTGTCCTCGGGTGCTCTCTGGAATCTCTGCTTCCATCTAAAATGTAACCAGAATCCTGCGAGAAAAACCCTCACACAAAGTCCTTGACTACAAAAAGAAACTGTCTCCTTACATACAGAGGAGCAATACCTAAAGAGGAAACACTCCAAATTCCTCAGGGGATGCTAATCTAAATAGCAACAACAATGGCCACATTGGGAGATTTGACACTGCTTCATTCCAGCCTAGTTCAAAGCCAGCCTACAACGAGACAAGTAGTTCTGGGTGCCACACAATTCCTGCAGCAGGCAAACATGCAGAATCCATCATCAATCAGCACCACCAGCAACACAAAACACATGTGAACTAATCCAAACATATTCCCTGCCTGCTGGTAGTCATTAAGGATCCTGTGTGCACCTAAGCAGGCCTTGGTGCTACCCTGGAGGCATGAGGGATATGTGTCATTCAGCAGGACCCGGCTCCCACTCCCAGGCCATCTGCCAGCCCACACAACTGTGCCAGCACCAGATTCCTCACAGGAATTCCAAGAAATTATGGCAGTGCATAAACGAGATGGTGGATAACCCCGCACAGCCCAACATATTTCCTAGGACACATAAAGGAGCTCTAACTCTTGATATCACCTGCAAGTCAGAAAATAGTTTCTACAGTCCAAGTGCAAAAAAAGTAATCTTTGCACAACCAAAGATCTTGTGAAAGACTGAAACACCCACAGTGCTATAGTAGCTACAGACAGCACAGAATAATAACCTGATCCTAGAGTTAAAACCACTTTACCAACCTCACCACAGCTCCACTGACAAATACAGGTTAACAACCAGCAGCATGTTTGTAGCAAGACCCTGCCTTTCCCATGGAAGATATTGTGCCTTCCTTATACCAATTACAGCTGTTCCTGAAGAAAAGAGATCCTCAATGTCTCTCTGAAGGCTAGGAGTTCAAAATCTACTAATGATAAGGATTCATGTGGTAAAAAAAAACAAAACAAAACCAACGCAACAAAAAACCCCACAACCACAAAACTACTAAACAAAAAAAAACTAAACCAAAGCCATGAGAATTAATGCTCAAACTTCAGAGCAATGCAAGGACAGTTTTATTTTGATGTCAATTTCAAAGCTGTCTTACTATTAGTTAAAGTTGGCTCTGTGGTTGCCAGAGGTCATGCAATATACCAGTAACAAAGAGAAATGGGCACAGCATGGCTCTACAGGGAGACTTGCTACCTCTACAAGCCATATTAAGGCAGATGTGGATGAAACAAACTTGTTTTCTAGAGAGCAGCTGCATTATCCCATAAAAACAGGAATATCCTATCGCTTACTAAAAAGAGACACAGGCCATGTGTCTGCTGATCTAACAAGCAAAATCCTCTTCTGAGCTCATAGATATTTATTAATTTGGTTCTGAGGGTTCACAACCAAGTTCTCACAGCTTAGGAAGGGGACATCTGCTGACCACACATACTCAGTCTGAAGGAAAAGCAAAACATGCCTGCTCAAGTCTCGTGGAATAGGTTTGAAGCAATGCAATGTCATTTTTGCAACAAGCTCCAAGGTTGCAATTAGAGAGGTACTACAGATCAGTTTCTGCTGAATCTCAGGAAGTTACTGCATAAAACAACTATGTGGAACTCAAACCAGGCTGAAAGAATCCAAATTCCAAATCCCGTGTGACGGAGACATTTGGGTGTTTCACAGTAGCCTGTAATCTCTTCTCTGAAGAGACTGCCTTGAAGGGTCTGCAGCCTGCACAGTGAATAACTACACGAGTGAAAAAAAGTTACTGCCCTTAGCTCTCCTTCGTAAGTCCTCCTTGAAGTGCCCACATCTCACTGGTGCAGCTGGTTGCAGCCTCTTGGCCAAACAGGCCAGATCAGCATAAATTGCTCATTTTCACCTTTTGCTCCAGCCAGGCACATCCAGGCGGCTTAGAAGAACAGCTCCACCTGCGGATCAGATGGAGCAGATGCCTCTGGCATCTAAGCAGTGACAAGCATCTGAGAGCAGTATGATCTTGGATCAGCACAGCTGGATCCAGAGACTGACATCAGCCCACCTCACTCAGGCCCGAGCCCAGGAACCAAAATATCCTCATTGACAAGAAAAATGTAGGTGCTTTTTCCCCTCAGCACACGTGCTTTGCACAGCTTCGTGGACACGTAGCTCAAACAGTCAAAGGGTTACCAAAATACTTTTTAAGGAGTTGTTTAAAGAAAACAGTAATAATTTGATGGCCAGTCATGCTTTCTGAGGATCTCATTTATGTTTTCCAAACTCGAGTGACTTGGCAGTACTGTCAACACCAGTAGCTAGCTAGAGTCTTCAAGGAGAAAGAAGAGGAAGAACTGACGTTTAACACAGTCAGTTCTGAAGGAGAAATGAAGAACCATTATACAGTATTTTTATTCCGGGAATCAAGAGCTATTGCAGCCTGACACATGGCCAGGTTGTGGAGTGTCACAGCATTTAACACTACCTTCGGTGAAGATCTCCACACATCCAAGTCCCCCAGTCACTGACATACAACTGTACTTCGACCCTCTAATCCGGACCAGGATCGCAGCTCCGCTGCGGGAGCACCACCTCCCTCCAGGAGCCCGCAGCTATTTGAGGCAAACGCAGCAGGAACTTCATGAAACAGCACGTGAAGCCCATGTTTACCTCGGGACGTCTCCAGAGGCACTGCCTGGCCGTCCAAAAGCACCGCCTGAATCATCAGGCTTTCCCTTTTCCCGTCAGTGATTTGTTAGAAATGATGCGCATGTTGGACTTGACGATCTTGGGAGGTCTTTTCCAACCTTAGTGACTCCGTGATTCCAATACCCACAGGCGCGTTGGGACGGTGGGAATTTACACGCGATGGGATGGGAGGAAGGAGCCGCCCAGAGCCAGCACCCCACCGAAAATTAGGGTTGGGGCTTTAAACACCTCGTTCCTTTCGGGCAGCGGTCACCCACACACACACGCACAGACGAAGCGGGCACACGAACGCGCTGGCACCGGAGCCGCGGCGGCTTCCCCGCACCGCGCACATCGCATCACGGGCGCTGCCGGGCCAGGGCCGGCCTCGCCACCCCCGAGGCACCGCGGGGGGAGGGACAGCGAGCATCCTCGGTGGGGACCGAGCACCCAGAGCGAGCTCGGAACAGCGAACTGTCCTCTAAAAAACCCTCCTCGTCCATCCCCGCCCGACACCGCCCCCCCCATTCTCCACACTGAGGGGGGCGCGCGCCGCGGCCGTTGGAAACAGCGCGCGCTGCGGGCCGTGTGGGGAGAGCGGGGGGGGGCCGCGGGGGTGCCGTGCCCGCCGCCCCTCACCTGGAGACGCAGTTCTCCAGCACGGAGCTCTTGCCGGCGCTCTGCCCGCCCACCACTGCGATCTGCGGCAGGTCGAGCAGGCAGTTCTGGCCCAGCGCCGCGAAGGCATCCTGCAGCCGGTTAACGAGCGGGATGAGCCCCTCCATCCCGCCGCCGCCGCTGACAGGTAACGGCCAGCGCACTGCGCATGCGCCCCTTCCCTCCGCTGGCCTGGGGGCGGGGCCTCCGCGGGCGGCCACGCCCCCTCCCGTGCGGCTCCCGGTGCGGGTCCCACGCTTGTCCCAAAATCCGTTCTTCCCCCCGTTGTGCCATAGGCCCATCCACGCTCAGAGTCAAGGGGTTGGGTTTATTTATAGTTCTGCGCAGAAAGATGGCTGTGTGGCAAATCCACAAAGCCAGCACGACGACTGTCAAAAGTTTCCCCTTTTTGTGGATTTTAACAAACCAAGAGGTTGATGTTTATTGGCTACAAGTTATCTAGTTCCCTTATTACTTTGTGTGCTATCTTCTGTTGGTTAATGATCCTCATGCTTCCACTACTAATTAGTCTGCATGCTCAGTCTTTCTCTTGAGTCAGTGGGTTTTTTGGGCGGTGGTCTGTGAGTCAGTGATCACAATTTGCCCCTGCCAGAATTACCTCTTACCCAGCCAGAGCTGATTTCAGCACTGTTGCTCAGTCGTTTTTACTAGTTTCTTCCTTATCTTGGGTGTTCTGTCAAATATCCTTGCAGCCCCTAAATTCTGCATTCTTTGTGTCAAGTAAGAGTGGTACACCCTTCTTCCTTCCCCTTGGGAACCTCCCCCTAGGTCTGAGATAACTGAAACATGTTGAGCCCTAAACCTTAACAAGGCAATTCTACCGACAAGTAATTTGTCTTTCTACCACCTGGACATGACTTAGATATTGTTAGGGATTGCTTTTTCACAGATTACCCAGAGAGGCCGTGGAGTCTCCCTCCCTGGAGATATCCCAGAACCAACCGGACACAATCCTGTGCCTATGCTCTGGCATGACCCTGCTTGAGCTGGGAGACTGGACCAGATGCCCCACCGTGCTCCGTGGCAACCAGACTCAACCTGTGATTCTCTTCCTGCCTGAAGACAAGGCCACCTCGCTGCTGGCACACATGGCCATGAGCAGCACGGTTCACCCAAGTCCGTGCGCTGACCATGAGGCCACCATACTGCCCCTCTCCCCTGAGGGCCCCAACCCCAACGGGCCACCCCATCCCGCTGGTGGGAAGGGTTGTGGCAATCCTCAGCCAGGCAGGAGTGCTGCCAGGGTCAGGCACATTCTGAGGAGGAGCCAGCTCTGGCAGGGCGGGCAGCAGGTGGATGGCTCAGGAGCAGGCTGGGAAGCGACATCAAGGTCCAAGCTGTGTCACTGCAGCGGGTTCAATTGAAAATGCACGCTGAGGCTGAGCTAAAAGCTCAGGCACACAACAGAGATGAGATTTATCTGTGATTACTGGCAGCAGTCACATCATGAAAATATTTGAAACGCAGGCTTTGGAGTCCTGCAGCGATAAAAGTTATCCTCTCTATTAAAGCAGATACTGGTCTCACTCAGCGTGAAAAGCAAAACAAAAGGGAACTGTGAACATCCTGCAGGCTGACAGAGACTAATGATCTGGAGGATTTTCAAACTTCTTGGCCAGAGCTCTCAATAAGTGTAAAAAATTACTATACAACAGACCAACCTATAACTCTGGAAACAAGTAACACTTTTTAATCTGCATAAGGTGGAGACGGCTTCTCCTCGGCTCTGCAGTTAGATCACAGCCTCTGGGAAAAGCCTTGCCATCATTTCTGTCTAGGTGGGAGCCTGGGAATTATTGACATAATTATGCCAATTAGCAGCATGATTATTTCTTTCCCCACTCCTGGGCACGCAAGCTATGCCAGGAGGCACTGGAGTAGCTGCCTGGCCTTCCTCCAGTTCGTGGGTTTCTATGGAGGCTGGAAGTTGGGAGGAACATTATGAGTGTCAGAGCACTTTGTGCTGCCCCCATGAAATAATTAAGATCCCTAGAAGAGCAGCCTGGCCATAGGATTGCATCTCCACAGGAGACAAATGAAAATTGAGAAAGGCACGATGCCTAGGGAGCAGCACCATGCACACCTTCAAATTGATAACCTGGGGAACTGTCCTTTCTGTGAGGTCTTTAAATTACGGCTTTGTCTGCTTCCATGAATAAAATAAAATAAATTAGGAAAACAACTAAGATAGGACAAGTTTGAATTGTTCCCCCAGGTCTGGGAAGTTTCTGAACCAAACTTTTCTGTCTGGTGAAGCAGAGTTAAAGCCACTAAGTGCCCACATTCTATCACTTAAAAAAATCCACTCTTCCCCCCTCCAAAAAAAGCCACAAGCAGCCAAGCGTAGATTCCCCACCTTCTGGAAAAAGCACAAACAATTTCATTATGGATGTTTGTGTTATCCTGAGAGGTTTTCCTCGTTTTTCCAGCAACCCCAAGAGAGCAGGGAAGGAGAGAGGAGAGGCAGCCGAGGATATCTTTAGGCTTCTGCTTTTCCTGACTGACTCCTCTGAGCAGCTTGTTCCAAACCCCCATGCAGAGCCCAGCCTGCCTTTCTGAATTTGCCAGGATTCAGAGTGGCTTAATTAAAGGAAACAGGGGTGCTACTAGCAGAGACCATTGCAAAGCTTCTTGTAACAAATAACTCTGAAATACAAGACCCAAATCAGTGGCAGGGGGCCATGCAAGAAATTGTTCTCTGGGGGAGCAGTAAGTGCAATCCCCAGGAGCACAGAGCTGTGCTGCTCACTGGTTAACCAGCTAAACACAATCTGGTTTTACCCTGCTGTGCTCAGTTGTGCCCCACAATATTCATCATTTCATTTTGCTGTGTGCGAGGGCTCAGCAAGGAGGGAAAACCTCTGCCAAGCAGCTTTCCTGGCACAGCAGGAAGGGTGGGTGCCCTGCTCCCCAAGGTGACATCCTGACTCCAACAGCGTGGTCTGATGTCACATGTCACCAACTCCAGCAGAGCGTGCCTGGGGCCCCCAGTCGCAGCCTCCGGTGCATTTCAGATCAAGGCTACAGACAGGAAGCTTGTCCTGCCACGACTTTTAGAAAAATATATGGCAAAAATAGCCTGGCTTCAGGGTGCAGCTGAACCCACAAACTCACGCAGACACTTCTCCCTAACCAGGCAGCGTGACGTTAAAATTGAGGACATTTGGACCAGGTCCCCAGGCTGCTTCATGAACACACAGCAGTGCAATTCCCTTCACGAGAAATGAGTTCTATATAAACCAGCCGAGTGGAGACTTGCAGGTGCCTGCAATGAAGAGTCAGTCTCGCTGCCCTGCCCGGGGCCAGCAGAGCACAGCAGGGGCTGCATCATCTCCCCTAAGGACAGGCAAGGCTCCTTCACACTTGCTCGCCTCTTCAGGGACCTTCCTCACCGCCTTCTTGCTTCAGACACAAACGCAGAGTTTTTGCAGAGCTTTTCAGGCCGTTGGTGGGCACAGAGCAGGAGGAGCTGTGGGCAAGGAGCCCGTGCAAGGGGGAGCTCCCAGGTTCTCGGCAGCACTTGGCTCCGCAGTGGAGTTGCATGAAGGTGCCAGTCAGCATTATGCTGTGCATCTGCCAGGATGAGAGCTCAGACCTTGAAGCTGCAAAAGATGGAATTCAAGCCCATGAAAGAAAGCCAGAGTGGCTGCAGAGCTGTGGTTAGAGTAGTGGCTGCAGCATTTCTCCACGTAGAGAGGATGTGCTTTCTGCCTTCCCCCCACAGCCCGGGGCACTGCTGACTCACTGATCGCAGGACAACCCAATCCGTGTCCCATCTCTCCTCTCTCCTGCCTTGTGACCTCCAGCTGCATTCTTTAGTCGGGTGCATCCAGTTGCAGGGTAGAAAAAGGGCACCGTGCTGCATTGCAGCCTACAGAGATGTTTCCCTGCAGCCCTCAGCACCCCAGGAAAGAGCTGTCCTCCCTCCCTGCAGCCTGGCAGTATGCCTGCTTCCTTGGCCACAAAGCCAGACAAGGCAAGTGCTTCCCCAAGGGAAGATTTCACGGACAATACAATTCCCACGTGCTTCCAGCCTCTGGGAGTGGCTGTTGCAGCCCTTGTTGTGCTGCACCATGCCGTGCAGCATCCCCAGGCAGTGGGGCCAAGGCTCTGCCCATCTGAAGGGAATCAGCCCAGGGCTCAGTCCCTGCAGCTTTTGTTGCTGCAAAATCTCTCCCAGCTGCTTGCTGTACTTTGAGCTGATGACAGTATGTCCCTTATCCACCTCCACCCTGTTCCCAAGAAGGAACTGGAGTGTCATCCTCTTCTCTTCTGCAGAATAGGGACCTGGGCTGTGACACCATATGGGGTGTACACATGGCACCTGCCTCAAAGTGTCACCGTCCTGCCAGCTGGCTGCCCACAGCCACCCTGGGCCAAAAAACCTCTCTGCATCCTTCCACCCAAGCTCAGGAAACTCAGGGCTGACCCACCAACTCCCAGTGTCTCATTCACTGGAGTGGCAGCAGGACATGGATGTGATGCTCGGAGAAGGGACTGGACCAGCCCAAAGCATCCCCAGCTGGCTACAGCCTCACACCTGAGCCATGGGGTGAGTTACACACCCGGCTCTTTTTGTGCTGGGAAAGCCAGAAAGGAAAAAGTCAACATCTCTGTGCCAGTGGAGGTTGCTAAGTGACGACAGAGCTTGTTTTTATCCCGCCACTGACAGCGTGCCTACGCTGCAAGGGAAGGAAGTGAGGAGTAAGGGATGTAAACACGAGTACATTGCCAAAACACTCGACAGAATCACCCTTGCCAAACATATACATTAGCTGCATGTTTTGGCTGCCAGCAGAGGAATATTTACTACGTGTCAATTACTCCAGCCTTGGAGCGTTTTACCTGCAGGGGAGGATTTGCAGCACTCATGGATTCGCCAGTTTTCCAGCTGAAATTAATTTCCAGACCAAAGTTGTCAGGCTATCAATAGCTGCAAGAACAGCTGCAATGAACTGAGATTTCATCCTTACATTGTTTCTAATAGATGGCTTTTGTTTTTCTACCAGGATGTGGCGTTATGCAGCATTTTGGAAGCACAACAGAAAGGCAGGACTGGACAAGGGAGGGATGAAGGCAGCCTTTGTATGAGCTCCTGGGGAAGAAAGGAGATGGTTTCAGTAAAATAAAGGGCACACACACACAAACCTATGTCGTTAAGATTGAGAATTGCAAACTAAGTTAAAAATAGAGTAAATGCAGCACTGCTGATCTAGTTGAGAAATTTGCCGTCGCTAAGCTAGGTGGATAATAGATCTTTCAAAAGACTGCTTATCACAGAGGAGCTTTAGAAATTGCATGGGGGCAGGCACACTTCAGCTCCAGCTTCAGCCTTCTTTCTCCCCTGTGCGTCCACAGAAGAAGAATACACTGGACAAGTGACTGGGTGGTGAGTGACATAGAGGGCACCTAGCCAGGCTGCCAGCCTTTATCTGAGGCAAGGCCAGCCCTGCTCCCCTGGGCCTGGGAACCATCAAAAGCACTTATTAAAAAAAGCATCTACTTCCTCTGTGTAGATGCAGGCTAGCCCAGGGAGAAAGTAGGGCACCCATCTGTCCCTCAGTGTGAAGGGGAACAAGGGAAGAAGCATCAGAGAAGGGATCTGAACACAGCAGTTCCCAAAGTAGAATCTGCTAGCAAATTAAAATGAAAATACATCCCCAGTTGCTGATCAGAGGGAGGTGCTTGCTGGCAGCACAGCTGCCATGGTGCATCCTGGGCACCAACAGCCCCATCTCCTGCATTGGTGCAGTGGCCACATGCTCCCCACTGCTTCAGGGGATGAGAGCCTTTGGGGTGTCCCTTCCATGGCCCCATGGAGCTGGGGAACTGCAAACTCTCAGGCTCACACACCATCTCACTCTGAAGTGGCAGAGGTTTTCCCACAGATGGAGCAGAGCTGGCTCCTTCCAAGCAAGGAGAGGCTGATGAGGGGCAGCCCAAACCCTGTTGGGACAGGGTGTGTGAGCTGCAGAGCTGGGAGATGGCCCCAGCAGGGATGCTGAGACACAGATCCCTCCTGGAGCTACTTCTGGTGCGTTGTTACCTCCCTGGGCTGTGGAAAGGTGGCTGGGGAGGGTGTGCTTTGGAAAGCAGCTGTCAGAAAGGTGTCCTCTCTCAGGCTGCCAGTGGCAGAAGGGAGCATGGGGTGAAGGTGCAGTTTCAGTGGCAAAGCACTGGTTTGTCACCTTGCTGTCTGCAAGCTAGTCACTTTGGTACCATGTCTCAGGCTCATCTTGGCACCAGCTGTTGCAGGGGAGAAAGACAAGGCCCCCAAAAATAGCTTCTGATGAATGAATGAGAACCTGCAGGTCAGCTGTTCCATATCCAGCCAGGACACACAGGTCAGCTCTTGAATGAGCTGTCGGGGCAGGATTGGGGTGCTGTGGGAACACCCCAATGGGTATTTTCTGTCTGCCCTTTCATCTTGCAGAAAGGCTGACCTGCACCAGGTGGGTGAGCGGGTCGGTGTGGCCAGGAGCCTGAGCGCAGGGCTGGGTCCCTGCTGGCCCTGGGGCAGAAGGGTTCCGTGCTCGGGGGTTTCAGTTCAGTGGTGATGGCTGGAGAGATTCAGAAGAGGAGAAACATCGTGGGATGCAGTTTGGGGAGGGTGAGTGGTGAGGGGGCTGTGGAGTTCAAAGGGCAGCTGCCTGCTCCCAGGACATGCCTTTGAAATGCAGAGGTGACCGTAGGTTTTCCAGGAGTGTGGATGCTTCAGAAATAAGCCTTAGCAAAGCACTACAGGCCTCAGGGCACCCTTGAGCACTTTAATCTTGCAGCTTCCAGCCCACCCACATACATCCACAAGCAGGCTCGAAGCAGGCCAGGGGCTCTGCAGAGACACCAGGAATGCTGGAGATGCAGGGAGAGGCACCATCAGAATGAAAGGAGCTGTGCTGAAGGGGAAGGAGAGTCAGAGGGATGTTCTTCCCAAAGTGGGAAAGCAACGAGGACAGACCCAAACCCACAGTTCTGCCAGTCCCACAGCACCTTCCTCACCCCTGAACGCTGACCCTTGGGCTGGACAGCCCTCCATGGTGCTGGACCCCTCCCTCAGGAGCCACGCTGCAGGAAGCACCTTCACCTGCCAGTCCCATTCTTCCAGCAGGCCCAGGCCGGCATTGGGCAGCAGTGCCAGCCTCGGGCACCCTGTTATGGGGCCACAGCCCGCACAGGAGGCCCACTGTGCTGGAGCAGCAGCAGAGCCCCTCAGAGGATTTGGACAGCCTGCAGCATGTCTGCCAGCACGTACGAACTGTCCCAGGGCCGCCCCGGCTGCCGCAGGGCCCCCTCCAGCACCCGCGCTCGCGCCCCCAGCTCTGCAGGGCTGCGCCGGCCCGCGGGGCCCGGCTGGCACCACAGGATCTCGTTGACCTCCCCTTGGATGCGGCGTGTGTAGAGTAGCGGGAAGACGTCCCTGAGGGTGGCCAGCACGGACTCCTTCAGCCGGGCGTCGCGGCACACCAGGTTGAGCACAAAGACTCCTGCAGCAGGGTGAGAGGGAGGGGGGTTCAGAGCAGCCTGCGCACCCCACCCTGCTCCCTGCCGCCCTGTGCCACCCTGGTGAAAACGTCTCCCTCAACAGCATCCCCCCAGAGCCCCGCTCCGCGTCCCTGCTGCCACACGGGTCGCGGGTGGCCACAGGATCTGTTCTCAGGTACCACCTACACCTTCTGCTTCCAGAAAACTCTGCTGGCCCCTCTGGGATGTCTCGGCCTGCCTGTGCCAGCAACGCTGCAGGCCACCCACTCCAACCTGCTGTCACACTGCCCACTGAAACACCCAGATACAGGACCCGCCAGGAGGAGGGCATGCCAGGCAGCAACCCTGGCTGTGGCCACTATTCTCCAGGATGAACACGGGGGCACAGCCCCAACTCCACATGGAACTGCCCAGCCTGGCCACAGGGACATGGCCAGATCTCCCCTCTTACCTTCTGGCTTGAGAATGGTTTTAACCTTCTGCAGAAAGGGCTTTTCCACAAAGGCTGGGGGCGGGCAGCTCATCCCCACCGTGACGTCTTTGCTATCCACATCAAACATGATGGCATCATACTGGGCTGGTGCTGCAGGACGAAGCACAGACAGTTGTTATCCTATGGGACAGATGTGAGCTATACACACAGGAAGGCCAAAGATGGGATGGTCAAGACACCCCTTCTGCCATGTTATGGGCATCTTCTCTGCTATGGTTTCTCTTTACAAGCCCTTGGTGCTGGGGGAGACAACAAATCCCAGTCCTCTACACAGGCTGGCAAGGACAGGCTGTGAGCTGCAGACACCTGGTGAGGCTGGAGATTGTGACACACAGCAGGAGATGGGCAGGAAGAGGAAGAAGGTGGTGACAACAGCCCAGGACTCTGCTACTCAGCGTGGCACCCACTGGGCTCGATGGGGCACCTGAAACGCTCTGAGATGGTACCTTCAGCTGCCAGCTTGGCCACGTAGTCCAGGCCATCTGAGATGTGGACTTGCATCCGGTCACCCTGGGAGAAACCGAACCAGCGCGTGGCCACTTCCAGCATGGAGGGGTCGAGCTCCACCACGGCCACGCGGGCCTGCGAGAAGTAATCGTGGACGAAGAGGGGCAGGCTGCCCCCGCCGAGCCCCACCACCAGCACTGCCAGCTCTCCTGCCAACCCAGAGCACCCAGTGAGACACCAGGATGCCGTAATCCCACTGCTCATCCCACCCACCGTCCCCAAAGTGCTTTGGGAAGGGTGCACAGGGCACCTTGGCCAAAAGAGCCTTTCCCCAAGGGGCTGTGGCGTGGGGACACCTGCCCCCAGCACAGCCTCCCAGTGCCAGCCTCGTCACCTGGGAGGGCGTCGGGGCCCCCCAGCAGGCAGAGCCCCGCAACCATGGCCTTGTGGTGCTCACAGCACAGGTAGCTTTTGTCAATGGCTCCAGGTAGCTCAGTGGGGCCGGGTTTCTTCTTGTCCTTCCTCCGCTTCTTCTGGCCTGAATAACAGGAGACACCAGCCAGTAAGGCAAGGGGGGAGGTGGAGATGCTTTCTGGGGACTAGCCACCCCCAGCCCTGTTCCACTCATGGTGTAAAAACAATTCCCAGGGCTGCTCTGGGACAAGACAGGCAGGTCCCAGAAAGACTTCTACCTTCTTCCTGTACTACTCTCACTTTCTGTCACCCCAAAAAATCAGCCCTGGCCCCTGCCCCGTGTACCTGGAAGAGGTGTGGGGGCCAAGAGCCGAGCCTCTGACTGCACCACGTTCCTGTTTTGGAGGAAGATGAGGCGGCGGAAGTAGCAGTTGCCATCTCCCTTCACGTCCTCCACGACGAACTCCCCGCTCAGGGGGCTGCTGTCACAGTGCCGCACCGCCCGCACCCCGATGTCCCCTCCCACAGACAGGAAGGGCACCTGCAGGGAGGACAGGGGCTGCTGTGAAGGAGGAAAGGCTACAGGAAGAGAGCTTGGCATTCCCACTGTCCTGACTATGGCTACAGAGCCAGGATGAAGCAGACACAATAGAGGAGCGGTGGGATGCCACAGGAGAGCTGGGGATCTGCACAAGATTCACTCCTCACACAGGGAATACAGGGAACAAACACAGCAAGATATTTTGCAAGAGCTCAGATGTGTGGAGTTGGGGTATGCTTTTCTTGGGATGCTGTGTTTTGGAGGGCAAGGACTTCATACCAAATCCAATCACACAAGCACCTCAAATCCTGCCTCCAAGCACAGGCAGACGGAGGGAAAGCCGAGAGAAGCTGCACCTGAGGCCCATCTCCTGCCCACCAAGGCATCCAGCTCACACCTTGCAGCTTGGTCTCCCTTGGAGAAGAGGGTTTCCCTGCTGGCAGAGAGCCAGCCTGGCCCTGCTTTAGGAAGGCCAGCCAGGGGGCCGGGCAGAAGGGGCTCACCTGCTGCCGGGCAGGGAGGCCCGGCGGGGCCAGCTCCATCACCTTCCCCGACAACTCTGCCTGGATGCCTGCCATGCCCTCGTAGTGCTGCTCCCTGTGCAGGGCCACTGTCAGCAGGCGCCCGAAGCCCGCGCTGGCCGCCAGCTGCCTCCGCCCTTCCTCCGTGCCAAAGAGCCACTCGGTTTCTCTGCCCTGTGGGACTGCAGAAGGGGCTGCCATCAGCCTGGGCTCCTCCTGGCCCCCGAGCCTCCAAGGGAGGAGCCACAGGGAATGGCAAGACATTTAAGGGAGGTACCACTGCTTGGCTAGAGCCATGCACTGCGATCATCAAGACAGCCAGGATCCCCCCTGTTGTGGGCAGGCTCGTGCAAGAAGCAGGAAAAGCCACATCTCATTAGAAGAGGGTGTCCAACAGGCTCCTGACCTGTGCTAAGCCCCAGCTTTTCAGGCATGCAGGGAGGGAAGGGTGCTGCTAGCAGAGGCCCACACACCTCTGTGAGTGCAGCCCCAGCAGTCTAGCCCTGCAAGCCAGGACACCCACACAGAGCAGCGATGCCTCACTGCAAGGAGCTAACTTGGCTATCACCAGCATCCAGGCAGGAATCGCCACCTTGCAGGCAGGGCAGGCAGTGTCCCTCTGCCCAACAAGCTCTGTGCCAGATCTCTGCTTGCCACCACCAGGCAAGCACATATCCCACCGCAAAGCCAAACTAAAACATCAACCCAACACCACATAGGTTGGTTATTTCCCTCTTCAGCCCCAAATTCAACAGGTCCTGAAGGGCTGGCTGTTTTGCAGCTCCGGGCCAGGGCAATCACCCGACTGCAGCCTGGACAGGCTGTACTCACTGATGAAGATGGCAAAGTGATTGTCCCGGGACGGTTTCACCGAGGGGCTGTCAACCACGTGCAGCGTGTAGCGAGGCTTCCCGCTCTCTTTGTCACACAGATCCAAGGAAACCTGTTCCCTACAGGGGGTTTTGCTTATCCGGCTGCAGAGCAGGGCATAATGCTGCCTGTCCTTCACTGCTGCCACCAGCTGCTCCACGCTCTCCACCCGCATTGGCTTGTCCTGCTCCTCAGGGCAGATCTCCAGGATCTGTGCTGCTGAGCCAGGGATCTTCCTGAACTTTGTCATGACATACACGAAGACGGGTAGGACAAACTGCTGCTTGTCCCCGCTGCTGGCCACCTGGTGGACACGCACGACCCAGCCTTCCTGGGAGAAGTATTCCACGGCTTTCTTCAGCACGTGGGCTTGAGCCAAGGAGACACAGAGGTAGCGCCCTCCTACCTGAAGGACCCGGCTGATCTCAGCAAACATCTGGTCCACCTTGGCTAAAGTGGCCTCCTCTTCATCGGTCAGGAGGGCATCCAGCGTGCCTTTGTCCAGGACCACTTGGAAGTGGGCATCAGGGAAGTCCATCTGGAGCATGTCCATCAGCAGGTAGCTCATCTTTGGCCTCGTGCTTGCGCTGCGCTCCTGCATCTGGCGGATCACAGCGTCGCTGATGTCGATGTTGACGATGTCCTCGCACATCCCCACGTCATACATCTGCTCGCTCAGCTCCGAGTTCCCACAGCCCACCACAAGAACCTGGGCAGCAGCATGAGAGCACCGTGATGGTCAGAACACCCTGGAAATACCCCTCGTTTTAGGAGAAAATACCAGAGGTGTCTAGGAGCCCTCTGTGAAAACCACACCCTCAAAGGCCTGCAAACTCACTCTTCATGGCCTAAGATAACATGTCCACAGAGAAGAGTCTCATGGGCAGAGAAGTGATGCATCTCCTGCATGTTTTTTAGAAGGACCCTGATGTTTTAACCCCCAGAGCTCCCCAGACCGGGGCCACCCAGGGGTGTCTCCTGTCCTCTTGTTAAGGCACACTGGGGGCTTCACATCATCTGTGTCAGGCTTTTCACACAGAACCAATTAGATTGGAAAAAACCTCTGAGAACATGGAGTCCAAGCTATGACCGAACACCACCCTGCCAACCAGACCGCGGCACTGAGTGCCACATCCAGGCTTTCCTTAAACATCTCCAGGGACGGTGACTCCACCACCTCTCTCTAGGCAGTCCATTCCAATGTCTAAAGCGCCCTTTCTCTGAAGAAATTCATCCTCCGAATGTCCACCCTAAACCTTCCCTGGCACAGCTTAAGACTATGTCCTTTCATCCTTTTCCTGGTTGCCTGGGAGAAGAAGCCGACGCTCAGCTGGCTACAACCTCCATTCAGGGAATTGTAGAGAGCGATAAGGTCACTCCTGAGCCTCCTCTTCTCCAGGCAAAACAATCTCAGAACTCGCCGCCCAGGAGGAGCCCGGAGGGGACACAGCGCTGAGTACCAGCCGGAGCTCACCTTGTCGCGGGGCCGCACATACTTGTGCAGAACGGGGCAGAGCTCCGGGAAGGCCCCGTACCACTCGAAGGGCCGCTGCCCGCGCTGCCGAAAGAAGTGATCCCAGTAGCGTGCGGAGCCGAACTCGGCGGGGCTGCGGGGCAGCAGCTCCATGGCCGGGCTGGCCGTGCCCCGCTCCCGCCGCCTCCGCGTCCCCACGTGGCCGCCGCGCTGACCGCTTCCGGCTGCGCGGGGCCGCGGGCCCACCGCCCATTGGCCGGCGGCTCCGCCCCGGCCTCTCCGCATTGGCCGGCGGCTCGGCCGCGGCCTCTCCGCATTGGCCGGCGGCT
>WAAE01017760.1:556689-651293 GCA_013400495.1 Nicator chloris | reverse complement strand
CATTGGCCGGCGGCTCCGCCCCGGCCTCTCCCCATTGGCCGGCGGCTCCGCCCCGGCCTCTCCCCATTGGCCGGCGGCTCCGCCCCGGCCTCTCCCCATTGGCCGGCGGCTCCGCCCCGGCCGCTCCCCATTGGCCGGCGGCTCCGCCCCGGCCGCTCCCCATTGGCCGGCGGCTCCGCGCGCCATCGCGCAGCGACCCCGGCGCGCCCCCGCCCGGTCCCGGTCCCGGCTCGAAGCCACCCCCCAGTCACAACCGCGCAGCTTTAACAGCCCACACCCGCTGGGCTCTGCGGCACTACTGAAGCCACAAAAAGGGGCGGAGAACGAGGTAGCGGTGGGTTCAAAAGGAGCAGCTTTAATGGCATCCCGCAGCGGACGGAGTCTCTGCCGGGGCTGCGTGTGACATGCACAACACCGGCCTTGGCAGGGGGTTGGACTTAGGTGATCTCCAGAAGTCCTTTCCGACCCCAATAGTTCTGTGTGGTTGTGAGACCCCACAGCTGGGGGCACTAGCTGGGAGCGGGGCGGGGCTCTGTCAAGTTGCTCTGAAGAAAGAAGGCTGAGAGTTCGCTCAGCGCCCTGTACCGGTGTGAGATGGAGTTCTTCACTGCCTTGGGCATTTCAGCATAGCTGCAGGGGAGAGAAACCACAGGTGTCAGCAGCAGAGACACTACAGCGTATCCCTCGAGCAGCCAGAGCTCCCCCTCTGCCTCCTGGCTCGGCTCAGCGGGGCATCTGTAGTGACACAACCCCTGATCCAGAGCTTTCCCATCACCCACCCTATTCTGATCCAGGAGGACATTTCACCCTGATGCCCTTCCTCACAAGCAAGTTCCTCTGGACACCCTTGACCAAGGTTGATGTAAGGAGCTGTAAGTAAAACACCACTTACGTCTGGTTGTAGCCATCTGGTTGAAAGCAGGGATCCCAGCCAAAATCCCGAGGGCCTCTGGGCTCCACTATCAGTCCCTGCCATGAGAAAGCAGAAAGAAACCTTAAAGACTGCACCTCCCCTTCAGTTCCATTTCAAACAGACGGAGACACGCAGCCATAGCTCACACTGCAGCCACCCCAGGCTCTGCAGGGTGCTGTTCCCCCTCCCAGCTCCTCCCCAGGACGTGACCAAAATTAGCAGCTGCAAACTCACACTGCCCTATGTTGACAGTGCTTTGACCTCTCCAAATCACAGAGCTAAGACCTGTACCTGAATACAGCCCTGTCAGAGGGAGATGGGGGGCAGAGTTCAGTAAGCACCACTGAACAAAGGGGTGCACGCTCAGTACCCACCTCCCACCAGCTCCGTTCTCCCCAAGCCTGTTCCCAACATCCAGCGACCCAGAGGCCACCAAAAGTGTCCTCAGCAGAGCCAGTGCTGCTATGAAACTCACCCCACAGCCCTCCTCCCTCAGCACATTGCCTTCCCCAGGCACACACCACCTACATGGGTCTGGCCTTTGAAGAGCCTCACTGGCTCCTCCAGGTTCCCGCTGCTGAAGGCGAAGGTGCAGAGCGCGTAAGCAGACTTGTCCTCAAAGCCAGCCAGCAGCTTGTACAGGCCTGAGGGACACAGAAGGGACCCTGGAGCTACTGCTGCTCCCTGGCAGTGCAGCACACCCACCCAGGCATGCATGGATGGAGAGAGTGTTCCACATCACATTCCCAACCACCACAGGAGGTGACAAAGCTCAGGCACCAGGATGTCCTTGGCAGGATCCGTGCTGTCACTGAAGCCAGAGCCTCAGATCTCGTCTCACAGTGTGAGCTCCAGAGCCCTGCTATGGGTTTGGGAGAGGAAGCAACCCGGGGAGGACTAAAGCCCCTGGTGATTGAACATGACTAATGCTTATGTTAGTGAGACCAGCACAGGATTTGCAGTCACACTCTGAACTGTGGGATCAAGGCACAGCAGGGGAGGGGAGCATTAGTGGAGAGGGGCTTGCCCTGAAGCCACAGGGAGCAGGAGGTCTTCCATGTCACACTGAGGACAAACACGATGCTACTACGAGCCCTGCCACCAGCCTGCAGAGGCAGGAGTCTGGGAATCCAGGGATGAAACTACTGAGAAAAACAACATCCTGGGAAGAAGGGCACGGAACAGGCTCAAGGAGCCCATTGGTTCCGCCAGCATGGGCAGGGAGCCACTTCAGGGTTACACAGAGAGCAGTAACATGAGGGCAGTACCTTCTGGCTTGAGTTTCTCCAGGAACCATTTTCTGAAAAGGAAGGAAAGAGGGAAGATCAGTTTTTGCTATTATGTCTCAGAAAGACAGGCATCCTTGTGACATTGGTGCTTACATTTTCATAGGCCTTTGAATCACTCTCAGTGTGGTGTAAGATCACTCATTCTGGACTATTTACCAGGAAGGACAGACTTACCTCTTAAGCTGAAGGGGACACAGTGAACACAGCAGTGGGGTATTTAAGTTACTGCATCCTAGGGTCCATATACATACGTAATAACTTTGTTATCTTATAGATTAAAGCTGTGCCTATGAGAACCTATGAGGCACTCATGACCCTCCTGCTGAAAGGCTTGCCCCTTTATTGCACAGAGCCTGCTCTTTGGACAGGTTCCCAAGCTGCCAGAACAGGCACCACAGATTGCAAACCAGAGCCAAAAACCCAGGTCTGTCTCTCCATTCCTGCCCAGTGATTTACAGCAGGGCTCAAGGAGTTCAGTCCAGCCCCTGGGGTGCAGGATGAAGAGAAGGGCACAGACCAGCAATCACCTCCCTGACCCCACTGCTCCTGGAGTGTGGAGCCCACCCTGCCAGCCTGTGCTCCTAACCCCAGCACATGAAAGGGGAAACAGCTTCCCTCCTACTTACATGTAGGGTCCTGGAAGGCCCCCCAGGGCATTGAAGCACAAGCAGGTGTCCTCTACTATAACAGGTCCCTGAACCTACAGAGACAGCCCAAGAGAAGGAGAACATTAGACTTAAAGGAAGGCACTGCCTCCAAGCCCATTCCCTTGCTCTATCCCATCCTCATGTTTCCATTTGACCTCAAAAGCAACACACACCAGACAGACACAATCAAACCCAAACTCTCCCCACGCAGGCCAGAGCAGCTGAGGAACAGCAGGGAAGGTTTCATATGGAGGAAAACAAGCAGCGCTGAACACTCTCTGCCATCCTGGAGGACAAGGAAAGGGAAGGGAAAGCCTGTGTGCCAGCGGCATGCCTGCATTTTTCTCCAGTGTCAGCCACCACTGGGTTCTTTCAAGACAGCTCTGGAATGTTCAGCAGACATAAAACTCTTTGTCCTGCAGCCACCGGGCTTGGACTGAAGCAGCTTCTGTGACCTGCCGCTGCTAGAGGGACACAGCATAAACCAGAACAGCCGGGTGACAGGAGAGCAGCGAGGCCAGGTCGGGCCGGTTTGGATGCCTCAATGTCCCTGTCTGGGGTCCCTCCACACTCATCCCGCCGGTAAAGGGGAAGGAGCGAGTGACCTGCCGGGCGGCTTCGCGACACTTCTGCACCGAGATCTCGTCTGGCTCCCCCTGGTACTCGGGCACTGCGGACACAGGGAATGAGCGGTGCTGAGCAGACGGCAGGGACGGGACGAGTCGCTGCATCCCGCCAGGCCCTGCCAACAACTTACGGTCAATTTTCTTCGCCACCAGCGTGTAGGGAGAGGAGTCCCCAAGGATCTGCGTAACCTGCGCAGGGAGACGCGTGTGAAAAGGGAGGGAGGGATAGATGCAAACCCTCTCGCCAGGCCCCGCTCCCGCCGCCCTCACCTCCTCCAGTTTCTTGGCGTTGCCTGTCACGAACACGACGCTCCGCCGCGCCGGGACCGCCATGCTGACCGCGCGCACCGCCCCTGCGCGCCCAGCCGCCAATCAGCGTCCGCAGCGCCGCCGCTCCCCGCAGTGCTCCACCAATGGGGAGCGAGCCCGCCCCGCTGCTTCCAGCCAATGGGAAGGGCATCCGCCCGCGCCAAAGAGGCGGGAACTGCCGGCCCGAGGAGGGCGCGCCGGGCGGTCTCGCGAGAGGCACGCGGAGGGCGGGGGCGGTCGTCATGGCAACCTGTCCCCTTCACGGGCCCGGCCCGTGTTTACAGCTCCGGCCTTTGGATCTCGCGCTGTTTTTCCTTAAGTAGAAGCAGCTGTTGGGGAATCGGGAAGGGGATTGTGCTCCAAGCTCTGTTACTGTTCAGCCTCCGACCTCTGGCGCATCTCTGCGCTGTCACCAGGTTTCCGGTGTCGGAGCGATAAAGTTCCGTCGCTGTTGGTGGTGCCTCTCACAGCCAGAGCTGTCCCTTGGGAACGTCTGTGCCCAGGACAACTCCAGCACTGAGTGACTTGAACCTAAAACTGATCAACACCCAATTCCAGCACCTCAGGACAGTGCACTGATGGCTTGGGCTGTGGCAGCTTTCCCTGCCCTGCATCTCGGGTACATGCAGGACCAGCTGGCGGCTGTAGCAAAAAGTCCAGGCCTCGAGTCAAGAGCTCTGTCCATGGGCCCGGTGTGGAGCTCTGCAGAAACAGGTCAGTGCAGGCCAGCGCTGGTGGGGAGCAGGGCCTTGGGAAGGAGCAGCAGCAGAGTCCCAGCTCTCGCACCGTGTACCCAGGCCCCTCCTCACTGCCAGACCCTGCCAAAGCTCCTGCTTTTCTAGGGGACTCCTCAGGAGGGACATCTTTCCCCCGGGCTGCCCAGCTGTCACAGCCAGCAGGCCTCTCCACGCCTGTGTCACATCCCTGCAGCCCCCCTTCCTTCAGGCATGGGGACCCGGAGTCACACCACAGGCTCACACCAGCAATCCCGGGAGGAGGAATGCACGGCTTTCGCCAGGAGATGCCATTCCCTGTACAAAAGAAAACAGCAGCTGATGGTCTGTCCTCTGCACAATGCAGGAATGGGTAAAACAGACCCAAAGCTTGGGTGAAGGAGTTGTTTTTGTTGTAAAATCTCCTTCATAACATCTCCTAAGTGAAAACCAATCCCCAAGCATGCAGACACTGCTGGAAACAACACCCCCTTCTGCTGAATGGAGTTCTCTGCCACCAGTCCAGGGTGAGCCAGCACAGGCTGCAATATAAAACCACAATACCAAAGGAATATGTGGAGGACTGCTCTGTACCACCCCAAGAGCAGACATTTCTAATGGTCTTTCCAGCCTTGTGGGGGTAAAAAAAAAAAAATCTGTAAAACTTGCTTAGGAAATTCTATTCCTGTGATGTTTCTGACCAGGAACCCTGTGGCACCAAGGTCCTACTGTGGGTGGCGGCAGCAGCAGCAAAGGCCAGGCTAGGCTGGGGAAGAAAAGCAGAGGCACTGGCAGGGCTCTGCAGCAGCAGCAGAACTGAATTAACTCACTTTGCAGTCGGCAGGACATGGTACCAAACAGCTCAGCAAGACTTGCAGCCCCCCTGGAGATGGACACAGTCCCTCCTCATCCACCTTCACGATCCCTTGCAGGTGGAGAGTGGCCAAAGGCACAGGCAGGATGACTTCTGTCCCTTTCACTGAGTGTATAATGTTAGAAACAGCCTATACTTCAGGAGGAAAAACCCAGCAGGCCTTCCTGATTCCCACCTGGAGAGATCAGGTCTTGCAGAGGGGAAAAGCCCTGTTTATATTCCAGCTGGGCAAGGGAGCTTGTAATCACATCCAACCCTCCAGCCTGCTGTGCTCACTCCTAATCCCCTTCTCTGCATGGGGCAGCACTCAGGTGGAAACTGTACAAGGTCCTAGGGGCAGGGGCAGAGGAGGAAGCTGGGACAGGGCATTGGAAATTCTCTGGGGCACTATTTCCCCTCTCCAGAATTATTTCAAACACGTGCTTAGCAGGACAATGCTTCTCTCATCAGAAAAGAGCAAAAAGAGAACCAGAAGAGCTTGGCTCAGCCAAAGTGCCAGGCTCAGGGCTGGAAAGGAGAAGGCTCCCAAAAATAAAGGGCTGACAGAAATGCCACCAGCACTTGAGACCAGGGCTGGAAACAGCCAAAGCACCACAGTCCCACTGATGGATAGAGGAGCTCAGTTCCTGTTCATTCCAGCACAGGGATCCCTACAGTTCCCCAGTGCCCATGTCTGGGAATAATCCCCGCCCCACTGGATCACAAGGAAGCAAAATCAGCTGCTATTCAGGACCACAACCACCATATCATGGTGAAGGGCTCTGAATATGAACTGGGCTTGTCCACTGTGGATGGGTGTCAGGAGAATTGTTCTCCAGCTGTGTCTTTTTATACTCGTGCTGCTTGCTGGGTTTTACACACATTTCTTACTTTTCGTTAAGAACACAAAGAAACAGGGACTCCCAGCCTTGGAGACCCCTGAATGTCCTCCAAAACTTTATGAAGACATGCAAAAACTCCACGTGTACAGTCAAAAATAGGTTTACTGGAATGTTTTTAGTCACAGTTGTAAGCAGCAATACTGAAAACACTGAGCTTGTGCATTCCCATGACAGGACCCGAAAGTCTTCTGGACTGTGAAACCTAATTTCATTTTTTCTCTTTTCTTTTTTTTGAACAAGAGAAAAACAACGCCCTTGCAGCTGTCCTCAAAAGAATCAGTTCCCTATAATATATTGGTATGTTTCCCTTCAGACTATCTCCTCCTTTTCTCTGCTTCACAGGCAGAGTCCCTTCTGCCTTCCACAGCAGGCAGAAGGGAGCTGCTCAAACCATATTATTATTATTATTATTATTAATATTACAACTCAACCATATATACAGATAGACCATAGGGGCAAGTAGCCAGCTCCAAACCAGAGACCCAGAATTCTACAAAACAGGCAGTTTGGGATCTGAATCTTGTGTTATAAAGAAAAAAAAAGTCTGACAGCAGGAACAGGTACTCCACTGGAAAAGGGTTGTTTGGTAGTTCTTAAAACACTCGTTTAGAACTGGCTACTTGCCACCACCTCCTGCTTCCAGGAGAAAAAAAACAGCTTCCAAGCTATATACAGATATCTCACTTAAATTACACAGCAGTTTGGTTATCTCAGAGGCAGCTCCACCGAAGCCTCCAGCTGCCCTGTCAGGAACGGTACTTCAGGACTATGGGGACTGCAAAACACAAAGAAAGAAGCTCTCACCACACACTCATCCCTGCCAGGGAGCACCCCCATTTGTGAAGTGACAAACACCCAGCAGCTGCGAGCAGAAGTGTGTTCCCAGCCCCAAGCTAAAGCAATCTGCTGTCTGCACACATGCTAGACAACATATCCTGCTACCTTCATCTCCTTCCAGCTTCCCAAAACTAAACCAGATGGGATTTTCCATCAGTCTCTCTAAACCCTGCTGCCAGCTTTGCCTCTCCCCGTACAGGCTGTGTTAGAAGGACAACAGGCCACAAGGGCTTTGCTGAAGGAACAAGAACAGTTACAGAGCTGCCCCTGTACACTTCAGTAGGAGGAAAACCCTCCAGACCCAGTGGCACGGAAGAGCCACACTGCCATGCTGGGCTGCCTGGATCCCTGGAGCATGTCATTCTGCAGGCAGAGGATCAATTATTCCTGCCTGGAAGAAACATGTTCTGGTCCTTATGAGCTGTTTGGTAGGAAAAGCAGTGACATCTCTGCTCTGGGGAGCTCCAGGAAAGGCAGAGAGCATGGGAAGGGACCAATGGCAAAGCCACAACAGCTATTTGATGGAAATTAAGCAGCACATCAATTTTGGGCAAGAGCATTTTTACACAGCAGGCTCATTGCAAGGTGGCTGATATATGTAGAGATGTTTCTGGAAGACATTGCTCTAGCCTGAAAGTTTACCACGTACTCCCACCCACCTTGGGATCAGTCAGTGCCAACCCTGGGTCAGTACAAGGATGGCAGGGCACTGCTGGTTCTCTCTGGTCACGGTCAGCAGGACTTGGTTTGAGCCTGCTCCTCTGCGTGCACCCTTAAGCCTTGCAGAAGAGGAGCACAGAATGCTCTGCAGGCACCCCTTATGGTGACTTAAGGCAGAGTGGAGCCCATGGAGTGGCTCAGGTGCTGTCCCTCAGCGACAACAGCACCACAGTGTCACTCACAGTGTGGACTGCCACCATGTCAGACACGGCTGGGGTGATATGGAGCTACTCACCGATGATCACGAGCAGGAGAATGACCACCACCATTGCTATGATCGCCTTCATCTGCAAGAGGAGCACACAGGCACCTTACACAGGTAGCTGCTTTGACCTGAAAGGAGGCCTTTGCCTCCCAGCACGTTTTCAGCCAGCAAGCAGAGCTCCTCCACCTCCTCCCAGGGACAGGCAGGTCACCACCTTTCCAGAACCCCAGCCCTACCTGTTCCCCTTCTTGCTCACCTTACAGTCTCGCCACCACATCTGTCTCCGGAGATGCTTGGCTCTTTTGCTAAAAGCTGCTGCATTGTCTGATAAACTGTCTATTAAAGGAAAGAAAAGAGTCAGTTCAGTGGTGCACACACTGTCAGAGCACCCACTCACCTGTTCTAACTCCACTGAGTTCTATGCAATAAAAGACCCAACCACAGCATTATTTGCCAAAGCCACAGCAGGGTCAATGTGATGCCCTTCACCAGAGCACACAGACAAGTCCCACCGTGTTCCCTCTGTACTGGCTGCTCTTTGGGGATAGGAACTTGCTCTGCAGTCCAGTGGACAGTGGCAGAAGACAGACCAATCTACCTTTGCTTGAAGTACCAACTAGGTCCCAGCACCCAGACACCTCCAAACAAATGCCTCTGCACAGAGCAGCAGGTAATGGTGGAGACAGAGTCAGCAGAAAGTCGGATCTGCAGCCCAAGGCTGAGCAACACTACTCTCAGGAAGGACAGAAATGTAAGCCCAGGTCTGACATTGGGTGCTTTCAGAACTGAACCAGGTTAACCTGACCCAGCAGCCAGAGGAGCAGGCCAGCAGAGCTGTGTTTGACATCACACCTGATTTATCCTGCAGGTCGTCCAGCCGCTCTCCCCTTTCGATCACCTTGGTGATGTTCTCCTGCATGACATCGATGACTTCATCCACCTGGTTCTGGACGCTGGGGCAGGGCAAAGGCAGCGTGAGAGGCAGAAGTGAGCACCAGAGCTGCCCAGCCTGGCGGGATCTGAGAGCTCCCCCACAAAAATGAAAGGGCACTACAGTGGAAAAGAGGTTGATGGGATGCAGAGAAAGCCAGAGGCATGGCGTTGCATGGGGTGGATCTCCGGCAATCCCAGGAAGGGCAAGGGAACACAAGGGGCTCAGAGAGAGTACTGGAAAGTCAGCAGAAGTGGGACATCCTCTCTAAAACCTTTAACACACAAATGCAGTATGAAAAGGCACTAATTGCTGTAGGTGGGCACCTCTGCTACAGAAGAGCTCACAAAGGGGAAAGGAGTATAAAAACCATGCTTTATCTGTCTACATTTCATAGAACTCCACATCACACCTTTGCTTAATAACTTGGGGTGAAATTAAATCAGTTCCCTCCTCCAGGAACTGAGTTACTAAATTAAGCCCACTTTGCTAGGGGCATCAAGAGGATAGCAAAGAAATGGCTGATATGAACTAAACCAAATTATAATTCATCTTCTCATAGGTTATGCAACTCCGTGGGTAGCCTTCACTGAACAGTAGCCTAAATCACACCCATAGGGTTATTAAAAATGCATTTATTCACTCCAGAAAAAAAAAAAAAAACTACACTGGCAAGAGAGAAAAATTTTCCTGGTGGAAAAGTACTGCTCCATTCTGGTTTGTATTTTGGAGCTAATTGACGTTTATTTTCCTGGAGATAGAAATGAGGATTTTCTTGAGGCCCGGGGGATAACAATACATTGTTTGAGACATACCGTTCTCAGAAAGGCACCAGCAGGATCTTGGAGGCAACAAAACAGAAATAGCTCCAAAGAGAAACAGCATATCCTCCCCCAGGGCCCACAAAACCGGGGCCAAGACAGACTCAAGGCCAGTCAATGGGACACTGCAGAACCAGAAACAGGGCTTTGCCCTTGCCACCATGCATCTAATTAGTTAATTAATTAATTAGAGACATAGGTTCACACTGACCTATTTCTCCTACCAGCTACATGCCTCTCACCAAGCAGACACCTGTGCTGATGAGGAGCAGCTGCAACCAGCAATAGTGGTCACATCACTTGCTCACATTTACTTACTGTTCCAAATACAGGTGGGAATAGTCATTAAAAGTCATTTTTCTCCCCAGAAAGATCTAGAAAGAGTTCCACATCTCTAAATATGAAGGGGTTTCCCATCTTAGCCTTTCAGGTCGAGCTCTCCAGCACCACTGCACTGTGGCTTCCAGAGCTAGAAGAGCCAGGCAACTCCTCTGAAACCAATTTCTGAGTTAACAGCTGTGATAAGGCACATGCTGGACTCCAGCAGCACATGTAAAAATTTGCTTTATTTAGGACAGCGTAAGAAAGGAACCTGCCTTCTCTGCTGCATCGCAGAGTCTGTGGGAGCAGCATCTCTCTGAACCCACCTACACCGTGTGGTGGCAGCTCCCGCCTTCCACACTGACAGGAACCACCTGCCAGGAGCTCCTCATCTGGAGGGGAAGGGCACAGATAATCCCCAAAGACGTCTCAGCACGAACTGCCCCATGCCCAGGAGCCTGCTCTGACCCACTGTTGGTTTTACAAAGTCCGAGGCAGAGCTGCTGCTGCTGGCAAAGCTCGGAAGGTGGCACTGAGGATGTGGACAGATGGCTGCCCAGGAAACACACGGCAGTGCCCTATGGAGCCAAGTGTCCAGCCCACACAGGACACACAGCCCACCCTGGGGCACTGGGTGACAAGCAGGCATGTTCTGAAAGGGGCTTTCCTTACCTTGGCACAAGTCCCAACTTGGAGCTGCCAGCAATGGAGCTACAGCTTGGGGCAAGACGAAAAGCACCAACATCTGCTACCCCAGATGAGCCAACTTGGCAAAACCTCTAAGCGTCAAACATCGGCTTCATATGCAGAAGTCTACATTTGCAGTATGTAGATGTTTCTAAAATAATTTTCTGGCTTGAAAATAGAGAGATTTCCTCCCACAACTGATTTGTTACCAAGTTATCTTGGTACAACTAACAAATGGGAGCATACAAGGTTACAGTGCATCTAGGAACTTGCAGAGCAATGCAACACCACCAGTATCCCTGCCAGGGCAGGTCAGAGCCTTGAGGGCTCTGCTACTTGACTGCTACTGCAGTCCTGGGACACCCCAAAGTATTGGAGGCAAAACAGGCTGATAACTTCAAGCTGCTGTGGTGGTTTAACAGCATTTAGGGGAGAGCTATGGGGCACAAACTCTTACAGCCCCAGCTGCTTCTCAGCATCCTGTCTCTTCTCACTTGAGCTGCTGGAAAAATGCTAAGGGCCCTTGTTACCTGCCCAAACCCTGGGGAAGCTGTCAGCTGTCCCCAAGAGAACAAAATACTTCACAGATGGAGAATGAAGGCACAAAGAAATCAAGGCTTATAAACTCCCACAAATGTTGAGGTGTTGACTCGCATGGAACACAGATGCATTTGGGTAGCACGGTTTGCCATCTGGGGAAAAAACCCAACAAAACAACAAAGCAAAGAACAGGAAGGAAGAAGCCAAGCCATGGAAATTCAGCCGTCCACACAGCACCTTAACCAGACCTTAAGCCAGCCCTTTCTTCTGCTCTCTCCCACCCTTCACTGCTGCCTCTCCAGGAGGGGGCTGAAAACTGCTGAGCCTATGTATTAGCCCAGCAGCTTCAGAACAAATTCAAAATTTCCCACTAGTTTGGCATGATTGAGGTAGGAAAGTCAAGTTACATCAAGAAGAAAATATTTTCTTGTTTTATTTGGCAAGAGGGAATGAGTCTTCTAATACAAAGTGTATTTCCTGTTGGGGAGCTACGGGTTTTTGACACATACACTTCATGTGCTTTACTCCTGCCAGATTTCCAAGAGAAACAAAGTGGAATAAATACCTGCCAGGAAAGGGAGCAAGACAAAAACATGAAATATGTCTCCCATAACCTTTTTTCTTACTAATTACTGCAAGTCTGATGTTTTTAACAAGGACAGCAAGCATACACCATCAAAGCAATGAGATCCAATGGCACTCAGCTTGCTTTAGACTCCTCTTTTCTCGAGTTCTGCTGTTCCAGAGTGGGAGGACTAAGCCTTTCCATTTTGGCCACACTGGGTTAGGTACTGAAAACCTGCCTGGGGTGGTCAGAGTGCTGGGCTAACAACAGTGCTGCATTCTCCAGACACTGTAAACAGCCTGTGCATACACCATGGGATGTGCTACCCGAGGCTGCTGCTTGTCTCCAAGCTGGCTGTTTGCAGCCAGCACGACACACTCCAGTTCTCCACCCCAGTGATACTAACAGTGTGTATTTTGGTGCAAATTACACCCAAACACCCCTCATTGTGGCAGCCACCCAGGGAAGAGGGAACAGGAGGGAAAGCCAAGGCAGATGGTACAGAGGGTACAGAGGCAGGAAGCCAGGACTGCACAGCACTCCCCAGCTCTCTGCAGAGCGCCCTGCTGTTCCCAACAACGGGATAGCAGTGCTGAACTATGCCACAAAGCCCTGGACTGAAGGTGCTGCATAGTCCCAGCTGAGAGGAAAACAACAGCCTATGCCTCCCTGAAGCCCTTAGGTCATTGAAAGGATAATATCCAACAATGATACTTGTCAGCGTGGTCTTGGTATCACCTTCAGATGAAAGCCTGGACTGTGGTTGGGGTTCACTGCACAACTGCAATGAGCCCTGGGAAGCTGCAGTCAGCTCTTGCCTCAAGAGTTCAAACCATTCCCCAAACCTTCCCCCTGCTCAGGGCCTGCAGCCAGCCAGAGCCATTGGGGCTGGGAATGCTGACCCCCCACAAAGCAGTACAATGGGGATTCACAGACACCAAGAGGCTCCTGGGGAACCCCAGCACTGTGCTGAGCCTCAGCAGCAGCATGAACAAGAACCCAATGACATAGTTCTCTGAAAGCACAAACATCAGCAGTAAAGTGAGTCAAGCAGTACAGAAAAGGGGCTGATTTTAGCACAATTTTTGAAAAGATGGTCTGTGATGAGGAGCTCCTTTTCCAAATAAAAGAAATCCAGCTGGAAGATGAATATCCCAGCTTCCCTTGAAAAGGCTCTCGTGCACACATTGAGCACTTCTTCCAAACCCTCAAAGCAAAGGCAGAGAAAGGAGATCAGCTCTCCCTTACCTGTTCTTTGTACCTTTGGGGAAAAGGATAAAAGTCCTTTAAAAGTTGCATTTCAGCTCCAGCCCACCCTGGGGACAGGAGGCCTCAAAGGGACTCAGTGACCCCATGTGGCCTCTCAACAACCAGAAGAGTCCACCTCAACCAAGCAGCTTCCAGACACATGAGGACAAAGCTCAGCTTTAAGGGGACTGACACTCCCTCCTGTCACTGTTGCTGACTGTAACTCACCTCTTTCCCCTACAAGGTTTGCAGTGTTCCCCACAGCTGAGCTTGCCTTGAGGGTCTCTGCTGCCAAACTCCACCCTGACCCAATCCATCCCCCTTTCCTGCCAAGGACAACTAGGAAAACTTTCCAGTCTTACCCCTCACGTTTAACATGTTCCACATCTTTGCTCCCATAATCCCATCACTTTTTCCTCTACCCAATCCTCCACCCAGTTTCCTTTTATGACCATCTTCACACCTCATTCCTCCAGCCCCGTACTTCCATGGCCTCTCCAGCTTTGCCCAGCTATGCCTCAGCTCTCCAAATTCCTCCTTAAAATGTCTTTTCCTTACAGTTTTTCAGCAGCCACCCAACCCTTTCTGTGTTGAAACAAAGAAAACTGACTCACTATGGGACCAGGCACTGATCCCTACAGCACAAGGGCTGAACTGATCAGAAACTTCATAGTGTTCTAGTGTCATCTTCATGACAAGAAGTGATGACTGCATGGTGTAAGTGCTTATTAAACAAAGTAACCAACACTGATGAGAGCAGAAAATAAATTCTGTTTTGTAACAGATGCTCTACGTGCTCCATAGATGTAGCCCCTTGATAGCTCAAGGGACATATTCCATGCTACATCCACTATATCCACACAGTCTCTGGCAATGGGCAAGCCTCGGGTGTGGGTCATTGGACCACCTATGGCCCAACTAGCTCCTGGGTAAATGCTTCTTTCACTTTCCTTCCTTTTCACAGGTGCAGTGTCCTCCTCTACCTAAGCCACTGCTCCCTTCTGCCAGGCAAAGACAGTGGGAAGAGAAGAGCCCTGGTTTTCTCTCACCAACAGGGAACACAGCAGACACTGTAGGTGCTGTCCAGCAGAGGAGGATGAAGGGATAGACACTACCCCACCTCCACCTTTCTGTGAAGGTGAGACCCCACTCATAAACCCAGCTCTCAGCTTTCTCATTCATTCCAGATCATGCCCTGGAAGGGAGGCTCTATCCACACTGGCTTACTCCAAAGAGCAGTTCCTCTCTACCAACAGCATCCTCACACTCTGGAGGGAACACAGATACCCTGAAAACTCAGCATGCAGCCCCCTGCCCTCTGCCTCTTGTGCAACTCGAGTGCCCTTCACTCTTGCTCAAGATAACATGGCAAGGACAACCTGATGCTGCTGGTGGCAATGAGTCATCCCAGAGCTGTGCTGGCTTCCTCCTGGCACGGAAAAAATCCCTAACCAAGAGCCACACACAGGCTGCAAACACGACCCAGTCCGAACAAGGCCCAGGCTGCAGTTCCCACACAGATCTCTGTCCTGGCTCCACAGAGATCAGCAAAGAAAACAGGACAACACAGACCAGGGGGCTGTGAGTATCCTCACACTTCTGACTGAGTACAACCACCACATCCTTCACAGGAAAAACTGGAGCTGAACAAGCATCAGCCAGGAAATGACTCGATGGGAGAAGGATCCAGAGTGTTCACTCCTTCCTTCCTTCTTGCCCCCACTCCTCCTCCAGCTGTAATAGTTTCCTGTTTTCCAGCTGCTGTGACCCCAGTGAGTCACTGCTCATCTCTAGGTCACCTATATCAGGTTTTTATCTGGAGAAGAGGATGCCAGAGGAGCAGCTGCTGCCCCAAAGCCATGGTCCTGGTGTGTTCCTGACCACTTTCTTGAAATGTTAAGGAGCATGCTATAGGATGAGGTAAAAAAGCCTCAACAATTAAAAAATGGTGCTAGGAAAGGTTAAAATTCAGGGTTAATGCTGTAGAGAAAGAGCCTCACAAAAGCATGGAACAGGTCACCACCAGAACACAGCAAGGGCTTCAGAAACTCCAATAAGCTGCTGTGATGTAATCTTATCCCTTTGCCTCTGTCAACACACAATTTCTTAATAGGTTGCATCAAAGCTGAGATTTCCTTTAGCTGTGGACACATGGGGTAGGACAGGTAAGGTAGAAGAACACAGGCACAAGGAATGTTCATATGATGAGCTACACAGAAATACTCTGACAAGACAGCAGCAGGAGGTCACAGTGCTAGAATAAATTCTTATCTCAGTGACACTAAGGAACAACAACTTACTGCCTGATCTTGTCATTCCTGGGTCCAAACTTGGGTCCAGAAGGCCCCTTCCTGCAGGCAGAAGAGAGCAATCAGGACAGAAGGTACAATGAAAACATGTTTTTAAACCAGACCCAGAAGATACAGAGGAGAGAACCAACGCCTTGTGCGTGGAGGATTGTTTTCATACCTCCCAGCAGTCCCTCCCATGTCTTAGGATACGCAGGACGTCTCACTCTTACAAAAGGTCACACCTATTAATTCATGCTCAAGGCCAAGGCTCTGGAAGAACATCCCAAAGCAATCAAAGGTTTTCATTCCCAAGCCCCCAGTCTCAGAGCTGCAGGCAGGTATGACACTGCATTCCAACTCACAAGAAAAAGTCTTCCTCTTCATCCGAGTCTTCCTCCAACAGATTCCTCTGCAAACACAGAAAAAACATCTCATCAATAAGCAATCACCACCTCACACACACATTCCCAGCTCTTAGGATGCAATCAGCATCCTCTGACTGCAGGAGGGCCCTCTCTGCTCAAGGGACAATCCCCAGCCCTGCACTCAAAAAGATCAGCATCACCCACAACCACCCTGGGCTGTCCCATCCACACGGGAAATCAGATCCACTCCGGATTTGGAGGACATAGTTTCTCCACCATCTGATGGCAGCAGGTGTAAAAGGGATGATCGCAAGGGAACACATTGGCTTCCCTCGGCTGGAGGGCAGAGTGGTCTGGCAGCTCCTCTGCTTCACCCCAAAGGGCTCCCTGGGGCTCCCCTTTGCTGATCCACTATACTGCATGAGGGGATTTCTTCAGTGAGATTGTGAGATTCCTCTTAAAAATCAAAACCTGATTTGTAAGAGGAATCTCACAATCTCATAGAAGCCGGAATGTTCCGAACAAAACCATTTCTGCTTAGGGTCAAAGATGTCAAGAGGGAGAGGTGACACACTAAAGGTGTGGGCCCAGGGACCCAGCAGACGGTCCTTGAGGTACCAACAGTTGTTGCTTTCCTGTGTGTAGATCTGGGCTCCCACCTGCAAGCCTGATGCTCTGATGTTGAAGCTCACCTACATTTCCATCCTGTCATATTTGCTCAATCAACTCAAGCAAACCTGCAACACCGTGCAATAGTTCCAGCCACTGCTTCTCTCAAGGGAGGAGCAATCTGCTCTTGGCAGCACGGGCTCCTGGTCTCGCTGACAGCTGTCGGGAGCTGCAGCAGCATTTCTGAGTACAGCCTAAAGTAAGCTTTAGCACAGCCTGACCCCAGCAGGTTAAATCCACTTCGTCCAAACCAGGCAACTGCTGGGACCTGTATTCAAAGCCTGAAATGTGAGGGGACCATGGTGCCACGAGAAAAAAAAATCAGCTGTAAAGCACAAGGTGACTTCATTTAAGTCCTTCAGCCAATGTGGGCAGCACAGCCAGGCCGTGTCCCTGCCAGGCTCTGCAGAAGCGCAGGAAGCTGGAGAACACCGGCATCTCCCGGCCATAGATGCAGACTGGAGGACCCGCAACAGGTTCCCGAAACAGCCGTACCGAGGCTGGTGTGACACACACTGACCGGGGCTGGCGCTCGGACAGCCCCTCACTGACTGAATGGCGCTGTCACTGCGCTCCGGGCTGCTGGGCCCCGCGGCTGAAGGCTGCGGCAGCACGAGGAGACCCGGCCAAAACACCCGTACTGTGGGCACCGAGCCCGGCCACCCCAGCTCAGCCCCCGCCCGCTGCGCCCCGCAGAAGAGGCACTCACCCGTTCGCTCTTCACCGAGCCCGTCACCTCGTCGTCATTCAGGTGCCGCTTGAATTTGGGAGGCATGGCTGGTCTGTGCCGCGGGGCTCCGTGCCCGGGGGCAGAAGCCTGGAGGGGAAAGCAGGGAGCGCCCGGCAGGCCCAGGACGGGACCCGCCGCCCCCGCGCTCACCGGGCCGGGCCGGGCCGGCGGGAAATGGCCGGTGCCGGAAAGCGCCCGTCACATCGACCGCGCGGCGCTCCGCCCGCCGCGCCGAGCGCCGAGCTACCGATGGCAGGCGGGCCGGGGGCGGGGACACGAACGGGGAAGTGGGCGGGGCCGCTCAGAGGCGGGGCGGGGCCGCTCAGAGGTGCGGCGGGGCCGCTCTGAGGCGGGTGGGGTGGGGCCGGCGGGTTCGGTTCAGGCCCCGGCCCCCGTGGTGTTCGGTCCCGCACCCGCCCGCCCCGGCGTCACCCCTGGCACACGGCCCCGGCT
Source organism: Nicator chloris (assembly GCA_013400495.1). NCBI lineage: Eukaryota > Metazoa > Chordata > Aves > Passeriformes > Pycnonotidae > Nicator > Nicator chloris. The sequence goes on along the minus strand of WAAE01017760.1, from coordinate 633,658 downwards.
AGCGGCCCCGAGGAGGCGGCGGGGCAGTGCCGGTGCCCCCGCAGGTTCCGGCTCGCCCGCCCCTCGCCGTCCCGACCCTCTTCCTCTATAAAGGCGGGCGCCGGTGGCCGGCGCGCTCAGAGGGGCGGCGCCGGGGCCATGCTGGGGGTCTGGCTGCTGCTTTGGGCTGCCATGGCCCTGGGCGGCCGGGCGGACACCGCCTTCCTCCGCCGCGCCCATGACAGCTCCGGGCACTGCACCTACTCCTTCACGGTCGCCAGCCCCGTGGAGGCCGCCTGCCCCGAAGCTGCCGGCGGCGTGCCCGAGCTGCGCGCCGAGCTGGCCGCCCTCGCCGCCCGCCTGAGTCGGCTGGAGAGCCGGGAGCGAGGAGTGGGGGGCTCGGGGCCGCGGGGAGCCGAGCCGGCGGGCGCACGGGACCCCCAGCAAGTGGCCGCCGCCGCCCGTCTGGAGGCTGCGTACGGCGAGCTGCTGCGGGCCAAGTCCCGGCTGGAGGAGGAGAAGGGGCGGCTGGAGCGGGAGAATGAGGAGCTGGGCAAGAGGCTGGAGAGCAGCGCCCAGGAGATCACCCGGCTGCGGGCCGCCCGCTGCCCCCCCGGCAGAGAGGGGCCCGGCCGGGACACGCTGCGTGCCCCAGCCAAGGGTAAGTGCCGGGACCGGGACCCCTGTGCGTCCCTGCCGCCGGCTCCTCCGCTCTGGCCGAGTCCCTGTGCGGCCCCCGTGCTGTGCACCCACTGCTGCTCCCCACTCTCGGGGCCCCTGGTGGGGGTCAGCCTTACTGGGAGGTCGCAGCCCATTGCCCAGTACTTCCCTCTGCACCCCGCCTCATCCCATCGCCTGCCCCGCAGCAGAAGGGGGATGTAGGGTACCGTGCTAATCTGGGGTGAGTTTCCCCCAAAGAGAATGGTCACAGATGTGCCCTGCTGCAGTGGGAGGGGGCATCGTGCTCCTGCCCAAGGCAGCAGCATTTCGGGGGCAGCAGCCCGGCACGGAGCCCCCCGAGGGCGGCAGGAGAAGGCAGGCGGTGAGGGGGGCTGGCTTGGCCCCGCTCACGCTGTGCCTGACCCCGCTGCAGCGCCGCGCTGGGACCCGCAGCCCCTCAGCTACCAGGAGCTGCAGTCGGAGAGGACCGAGGTTCCCGTGTCCCGGCTGCTGGAGGAGACGGCGCTCGGCCGCCCGGGCAAGGAGGACTCAGGTACGGGCACGCCGGGCTGGCCCCACGTCCCGCTGCTCACGAGGGGCTGGTGGTGACCCCTCTCTGTCCCGTCCTGTCCCCGAGCAGGCTGTGGCCAGCTGGTGTGGGTGGGAGAGCCCGTGGTGTTCGGCCGCGCGGACTCCATCGCGGGCAAGTACGGCGTGTGGATGAAGGACCCCGAGCCCGTGCCGCCGTTCACGCGGGACAACACCTGGCGCGTGGACACCGTGGGCACCGAGGTGCGCCAGCTCTTCCAGTACGAGGAGGCCGAGCAGCTGGCCCGGGGCTACCCCGCCAAGGTGCACATCCTGCCACGGCCCCTGGAGAGCACGGGGGCTGTCATCTACCGCGGCGGGCTCTTCTTCCAGCCCCGCCATTCCCGCTCCGTGGCCCGCTACGACCTGCGGGGAGAGACCATCACGGCCGAGAGGGAGATCCCCGGCGCCGGCTACCACGGGCAGTTCCCCTACTCCTGGGGGGGCTACACCGACATCGACCTGGCGGTGGATGAGACGGGGCTCTGGGTCATCTACAGCACTGAGAAGGCCCGGGGAGCCATCGTCCTGTCCAAGCTGGACCCCGAGACGCTGGAGATCAGTCGGACCTGGGAGACCAACATCCGCAAGCGGGGGGTGGCCAACTCCTTCCTCATCTGCGGCACCCTCTACACCGTCAGCAGCTACTCGGCGCCCAACGCCACCATCAACTTTGCCTACGACACTGCCACCGGCACCAGCCAGGCCCTCAGCATCCCCTTCCAGAACCGCTTCCGCTACCTCAGCATGCTGGACTACAACCCTGCCGAGCGGCAGCTCTTCGCCTGGGACAGCTTCAACATGGTCACCTACCCCGTCCGTCTGTCCCGGGCGTGAGCCGGGGCTGGCAATGCGCCGGCTCAGCCCCCGGGATGCTCGTGCGTGCCTTGGCACCCTGCTTCCCTCCCCATTTCCCCTGGCACGGCCGGGAGCGCCACCTCACGCAGTCTCGGGTGGTGCTGGGGGTCACACCCCATTGTGCTCAAGTGCAGCAGAGAGAGATGAAGCGATGCTCCAGGGCCTGGCAGAGCCAGGGAAATGCCTCTCACCAGCCTCGGTGGGTTTCGGGGTCACAGCACTACCCAGCCCTGAGCTGCTCCAGCACCCTCCCTGAGCACCCAGCCTGGCCACCCCGAATTTGGAGCAGGGAGGGCTCACACATGGTGAGGGCTGGGCAGAACAGGTGGTAGAAGGGCTGTGGAGGAGGATCCTGCCTTAAAATAAACGTTTTCCCCTAGTTGTGAGCAGTGATCCCCTCTGTGGGGTCAGGGTTTGTTGTTTCCAGGCTCCAGCCCTGCAGAGCTCTCATGCAGAGATCCCACAAACACCACTGGCATCCCACACTCCCAGTGCCCAGGGGCATCCTGGAGCTCAGCCACATCCAAAAATCGAGTAGGCTCAAAAGCAGGAGAAAATACAGAGACATTGTACAAGCCTTGTTTTATTGAGGGAAAAATAAAGCAGCCAAGAGAGCAGGGGTGAGGAGTGCTGGCAGAGCATCCTGCAGCCGGGGGGCCTTGGTACCCAGTCCTTCCAGCCATGTGCTTCAGCTTTACAGGCCATTCCAGGCCAGCAGCTCTCGCCACACCAGCCCATGCTGTTTTATCTATTTATTGTAGAAAGCTTGCAGGAGGAGGCTTCTTTTCCCCCTCTGGCATTTGGGGCAGCAGCAACCACATTCCCCAGGGGCTGCGTAGGGTCCTGGCCCAATAAACACGGCCCAGCACCACTGCTGCCTCGCACCTCGTCTTTCCAAGCCTGTTTTCCAAGGAGTGTGGTGGGCTGGTGCCCCTCTTGATGCATCTGCAGGCTGAAGGTGCTGGTGGGGGGAGCTCTAAAGCCTTGAGCAGGAAAATGCCACATTGTGGAAAGCAGCTTCTGACAGCAATACACCAGGTATTGGAGCAGTGGAAAAGGACAGAGAACACAGTGGGACACTTGTGATGATCACCTGCAGCTACAGGAATTTTCAGTGAGGTGCTTCACCCCATTGCTGTCCTCCTGACACTAACACGGTTGTCTGAAGTGTAGCACTGTGTATTTGCATATCACGGTGAAGGATTTGGTTTATCCATCATCCTCACACTTTATTTTGGAAAAATACATGATGGCTGTAAAAAGTGAGATGACATGTGTAAGATATGTTTGATAAGCTGCAGGGTGGGCAGCAGGTGGGAGCAGGGGCTGCCCGGTGCCTGCCGGGGCTGGGGAGAGCCAAGCAGGCAGAGCCAGCAATGCCCAGCAAACCTGCCACCAAGGACGGGAGAAAGGCATTTCTGTCCCAAAACAGGATGGGAGGCGAGGCTGGAGCCCCCTTCACCCCGCAGCTCCCCGGGGGTGTGAGCCAAGCCCCGGGATGAAAGGCAGTGTTTGTGCAGAGCCCCAGGGAGCACCAGCACCTCGGTGAGCCCAGACACCGAGGGCAGACAGCTCCTGCCCCTCCCACGCCGGGGCCTTTTCAGGCCGGGAAGTCCATCTCTTAATTGAGTGAGAAAATAAAGGAGGACAGGCCAATGTACACAGGATTTCCAGAAAGCTGGGCTGGAGCTGAACAGCGCTGAATGCACTGCTTTACTTAACAGGCTTTGGGAAAACAAGCCCTCCCTGCCCACAGCCCAGCAAGAAGCCAGCTTGAGCTCAGGGGGGTGGCTGGATCTGGCCCCAGTCACACTTAACCCCCCTCTGGCTCTTGTCCTGGAGAAAAGTTACAACCTTTTCATAGGCTCAGCATTATTAAGGAAAAAGAAACTCAATTCCCCAAACAAAATTGTTCCGTAAGTTCTGGGAGGTTCAGCACAATTATTTCTGATGATCAGTCCTAGAAAAGAGATTACACACCAAACCCCACTCAAATTCAAAAAAATCAAGAGCTACTCCAGTGTAAATAGCCAGGAGCACGTTATCTGATTAAATGTCATAAAAATATTCAATCAACCGGGGTCAATGACTGAAAGCTCCACCTGGCCTCAAAGGCGTTGTTTGGGGTTTCGGAGAGGCACACATCAAACCCAGGTTATTTGGAGGCACAAAATGCCCCAGCATTTACTTTTAATTACACTTCTGCAGAAATACTCCCCTTGTTCTGCTCTGAGCATGAAACAGTCCAAATCCTGGTACATTCCCACAGCCGACTGTGGGAAATTGCTCTGACTTCCCAATGGCTTTATTACTACAGAATTTAACATTAATCCTTCCAGCAGCATTTCCTTAAAAATAGAACAGTCTGGTGAAAGAGTTCCCATTTTTAGGGTGTCCTTTTAAGATGAAGCAGGCTGAAGACAACCTCAAACCAGGGAAAAATCACAACTCACTTTTATAGGACATTTCTAGGTGGAAGCAGTGCCCACATTCACTGAGTCCCCCATGTCCACCCTCCTTTCCAAGCATTTACTGCAGCTGTGCTCATACAGATCCTTGTGACGAAGGTGATTGACTCCGAGTTACCTGCCCAGAGGTTCCTTCTGCCCACCGCTGCATTTGTGGATTCCAGCACCTTTGATTTGCTCCATATTGCTGCAGTTTTACCCTGGACAAAACCAATCCGGGCAGGAAAGGACTCCAGCTCCTCTGGTGGCCCTAAGCTGCTGCTTCCCAACCCACCCCAGGGTTGGCAGCAACACCTCTGACCAAAGGTCAACCTGTCCAGCTTCTGGTGGTGCTTGCAGAGCCACCCCAACACTCCTGGCTGCATCCTCCCTTTCCTCAGAGGTGCAGAGCCTGCCAGCACCTTCTCCCCAGGCAGGAATTCTCAGAGACCACCGCAGGTTCCTGCTGTTTGTGGGAAGCAAGTTCCCTCTGGTGGCCAGCTGAGCATGTCCTGCCAGTGCCAAGCCCACAGCCCAGGCCAGTGCTCCCTCAACCCGTGCCTTTCCCCTGGTGCTGCTGACGCCTTGAGAGGCTGCCCAGAACAGAGGCTAGACAGAGTTAAAGGAATAAAGTAGGTATTTCTTAAAAGCCCTTCAAAGGACACACCTCGGGCAGTACAAGAGCCCAGCCATGGCCACGCCCAAGGTGGATGATGGGTCAGGAGTTTCCACACTTTTACAAGTTCTGGTCCATTTCCATATTGGGGCTAATTGTCCAATTACACCTGCAGGTTATGAAGTCCCATCCTCCCAGATTGCTCTCCTCAGTTTGTTGTTGTTTACACTTTTTGGGCCTGAAGCTGCAACGGTGTCCTTGGGCTGGAAAAGGATTGTTTTGTCTGACTACCCTGTGAGGAGAACTTGCTAACGCTTTATGTGAAGTTCAGAGTTCTATACTAATGCAGTACAGAATGTGGAAAATATAAAAGCTAAAACCTAAGGCATCCCTGTCACTCACTGGCCGATGAGACAACCGACAGCATCCCAGCTCCTGTCTGGAACAACCCCCAGCTTCACCAGCTGGAGATGGTGAATTCCTAACAAACCTCTCCAGGCTCCTTCTGAGGCGAGTGGTGGCCACAAAGGAGCTTCTGGGAGCATTTTCCTTCAGGAGCCTCTGCCCGGGAGCTCCGTGGGCCTCCTTCAGCAATCATGAGAGCAGCCGGGGGCTTTATTTAGAGAATACTTTATTAGTTTCTGTAATCAAACCCATGTAAATAAGACCGTACATATTTCATACAGTGCGTTACCCCTGTACAAATGGAAAAAAAATTAAGTTTAACATTTCTAGACCAATATGGCTGTTAATTTCTGTACAATGCCAACTCACACTACAAGTGGGATACTTTTTTCCAAAGTTGACATCACAGCTAGTTTCCAAAAATTCAAATTATATATATATTTATATAAAAAGATAACCAATAGCGATTCACTAGGCATCAATAGCAGCAACAGCCTTTCCAGCTTCTGCAGTCATTTGAACAAAATTATACACATTAGACTTTCAACTCTTCCTTCCAAAAAACGTAAAAAAAGAAAAAAAAATCCCAGAAGAAACCAGCAAATTCTGCTACTGATGTGGTACCTGGTGCTTTTTATTAGCTTTTTCAATCATTGTCTGGAAAAAAACCTCTAGAATAACATTATTAAAAACAGCTCCAGTATAGCACAGTCACTACTACATATCATAAGCAGGTACAGGATATCTTACATTCACAGAAGTATCATACAGTACTGTCCTACAGCTAGAATACTAGAGGATACAATTAAAAAGGCATTTATTTGACTTGATTCTACTTTCCAGCACACTGTGGGCAAGGAGGTGGTGCGACGCAGCTCTGATATAAAGAATGCACCTTTGAGAGAAAACTCTCCTTAATCTGATAAGGTTTCTTTTATTCTCGGGGCACAGTTTAAGTGCTCGTTGCTGTGGTACAGACAGAAACTGGAAACCGTTTAGGGACCACTCTCATCATCTAAAGACAGCTGGACAGGGGTGAACGGAACAATCTGACTATTGATGCAACGAACCTTCAACTCCAGGGGTGAGAGCCACTGAGGGGGCAGCGGGTGGAGAGGACACAGGTGGCCAAGTAGCTTTTTCATATGGTGATCTAAATGCAGTAAATTGTCATCCAAGCAGCAGCAGCCAGCAAAGCACTGCCTTCAGAGGGAAATCCAACACTGCCAGTGTTACTCTGTGTTAGGTTAAACCTCGCATGGCAAACACGTGGATCCCTCTGTTTATACAAGATAGAAGCTTCTTAAGTCACTAAAAACTTAACACACATTACTTGGCCCAGCACCATCTTCAGATCTGCATGTTCTTATACTCATGGGTTTATAAAATGATAAATAGCAGCTGAAGATCAGAGCCTGAAGAAAATAAGAGAAGTCATTGTGTCAGCTAGGAATTGCCTCCCCACCATTGTTACTTCTCCGTGCTGTGGCTTTGGGAAGCGGGCAGGTGCGAGCCAAATGGGGCACACACGTGTGGGATGTGCACACCCCAAAGCAGCCTTCATGCTGTTAGAGCAGATGTGAGCCCCGAGAGCCTGGGGGCTCAGCTGGACACACAGCAGCTGGCACCACAACTGCTGCTGGCTTCTCTGCCCCGTGGGGCTGCTCAGAGCCAGGCAGGGAGAGCAGGCTGCTCTTCATCCTTCGGGCCACCCATAGACGCTGCTGACACCTCGCCCACGCTCCCCTCTCCCCCCTCCACGGGAACAAAGCCTCTAAGATTTTGTTTCCTCGGTTTTGATTGCCTGAGGTTTGATTGGTCCAGTTCTAACAGGCTTCGGTGTGGCAGCAGGCGCAGGGGTGGGCTTCTCCTCGGCTTTGTCCTGGCAGACTCCTGCAGAGTCAGCAATTGCCTCGCTGGGTTTGCTCCCGTTCTCCTCCACTTTCGGGGCTTTGCCTCCTATGGGTTTGTTCTGCTGCTGCTGCTGCTGCTCAGAAAAGAATCTCTGGGTAGACTGAAGGACCTCTGCTCTTTGCTTTGCCTGAAGAGAGGGAGAAAAGTTTACTGAAGAGAGGGCATTGGAATTGGAGAAGTATTTCCCATATGAAAGGGGGAAGGACTGACTGCAGTGGCCAGACTTTCCTAGAAAGGCAGTTTCCATCTTGCTGCTTCCCTGACGTCACCATGTCTGGGTGCTTGGCTCCTCAGTAGTTTAACATCATGCCTAGGCTTCCCCTGCTCTTCCTAATCCTTGCCCGAAAAAGAGGATCACTACAGTTTGAAGGATCACCTAACCTGTCTGTACACCACTACTGCTGCAGAGCTGTGCAAGGATGAAGGCTGCTGACAGCAGCTCAAGCTGGAGCTTCCCCCAAGCACAGGTCAGACATGAGCAGGGCAGCTGTGCCTGCACGACCCTGCTGTGGGTCCCAAGGGCCACTCCATCTGTCACTGTCACTGCTCCCACTGCCCCTCCAGAGCACAGGGCCTCTCTCAGCAGCACAGGCTGAGCACGCCGTTTCCTCCTGTGGCTCTGGGCACACACTGAGCCTGCAGCTGGGATGTGAATGAACCAGGGTCAGAACTGTGCTGTGTGTGAACTGAAGCCTGATCTGCTTCCCGCTCTGTGTGGGTTCTCATCCCAGGCAGCACAAACTGCCTGCCTTCCCTTCTCTGAATCCTACCAGCAACCCTGAGCTGCACCTGTGGAATTCCCTCTGTGACACGTTCCAGTTACAGTTTTGATACTGTGCAGATCAGACACTTCAGAGCAAGCACTTGGCTTTCCTGCTCAGACTGCAGAGACTCCACTAAGAGTTCAATCATTCAGAGGCTGAACAATAAAGCCCAGTGCAGTAAAACACCTTTTTATTTTCAATTAAAAAAGAATATCTTAATACAAGGAACCTCAACTACAACACAGGCACTAAGCCTCCATGTACCTCTCTGAATACTTTCTGCTTTTTTACAAAAAAACGGGGCTGGGAGACACACACACAAGGGGAGACAAAACAGCAAAAGTCTGGGACAAGAGGCCTTGGCTCTCACACTGTGGCATTGCTCCAAATAACTCAAGCAGCAACAGAACAGAAAACAAACCTGTGAACTCTGCTGTGCAGGACTGCAGCAACAGCCTGATTTTACTGAAGCCAGATGGACACCTGAAACCTTTTGCCCAAATTTCAGCCATCCCCTGAGGTTAAGGCTTGGATGACTCGATCAGCAGTAACCAAGCATGACAGAGTAACTCTCACTGCTCTCAGCAGTGTGTGCAGGAGATTAAAAGACACCAGAACTGTGTTAGTATTTGCTCTGACTGGCTACATTCAATCCACAATCCACTCAGGACAATATGTTAAGCATCCCCTCGTAAGCATGTACAAGCTGCATAAACTGGTGGTAGAAAATGGACCAAGCACCTGGAACTGAAGGGGTAACCAGTCCTCCCCCAGCCATGCATAACCAGAATAACACTCTCCTGCTCGGACACCTCAGTGCACAGGTTACGGGAAAGGCAGCAGATGAAGGAGCCCCTGAGCACCTTCTATTCAAGCAACTTCTTTCCTGCAACAAACAGGCTCAGTGTCCAGCAGTGTCCCTGCACAGACGTCCCACACTGCAGCCTTGCCTTGGAAGAAGAGTTTGCCTCGAACTGGAGGGTCCCAAAGTGCTGTAACAAGTTGGGTTGACTGTCAGCACCTGCTACTGAAATGCAGCCCCCTCTTCTGCAGAGTGCACCATGTACTGCCTTCTAGAATGGAGAATTCACCACTTCAAACCAAGGGGAAAGGACTCTCCAGAGTCCCCAAGGAGTGAGGCTGGCTGGAACAGGAGAAGCTGGGGGTGAAAGGATAGCTAACAGCCAGGTGTGCAGCTTCACTGCTCATTCAAAGATAACCAGGCTCCTGACTTGGACAGCAGTGGCAGCTCCACAGCTGCTGACCACAAGACCACTTGAGACAGGAAGCTCCCTATAAATATTTTAGTCTAAAGTTCTTATTAAAAAACACCAGGGCTTAGAGAAGGTCTGTGTTCAGCTGTTAAGAGCCTGGCTGCTGGCTTGGGGTCCAGAGGCACTTTCTGAAGCCATGACTTGTAGACACATGCCTGCCCTGGGAGCTGTCAGACTGAACTGCTGGTAACAGCAGTTACACTGTTAACTGCTGTTCACATACTGACCTTCACGTCTCGTTCAGCCTTCAGCGCAGCCTGGGCCTGAGTGCCTCTGGCTCCAGGTACTGATCCACAAGGACCTCTGGCCACACGTGGTAACTGAGGGTGGCTCATAAGGCCTGTGGTCATCTGAGACGGCATCTGACTATGCAGAACTACCGGCAGCCTCTGAACAGGCGCTGGGAAGGTGTTAGTAAATGGGGCTCTTACCAATGGAGGGAGCAGGTTAGGCTGAGAGAGGATCTAAGTGGGGGAAAAACAACAAAAAGAGACATTTCTCAATTAGAAAATTGCCAACTCGATTGCACGTTGGCATTATCTTAAAGGGGAAAAAGTTGCTACTCTGCTATGAAATGAATGTCAAGAGAACAGGCTTGAACTGCAAGAGCAAAACAGCCCTGCAGTGCTGCTGTGCCTGAAAGCAGCACCAACAACTTCAACCCAGCTTGTGAGCAGGGAAAGACCCTCACAAGGCAGTGCAGCAGTCACTGGTGACAGCCAGCCCCAGGAAGGTGAGGCAGTTTCTGCAAGTGACAATCCAGAAATCAAATCTCAAGTCCTGCAGTCAAACACTCCAAATGCTAAAAGGAAGACAGAAATATCTTTTCTGACTGAAACACACTTTTAGAGAGGCTACATTTCCCTAGCAGCCTGGCTCCAGTCACCTGCAACAGAGATGCACCACCCTCGTAAGCTGTCCTCCCTGGAACACCAAAGCAAAGGAACCCCTCTGCCATCAGCCCTGCCTTGTATGACTGTGTGACCTCAGAGATCCTTTCCAACTTGAACTGCTCCTTCGATACTTCAGAGCTGCAAATCTGCTTTGTCTTTACACATGTAAAATATGCACTGGGACCCTTATGAGACACGAAGCTTCTCCCCTTCCCCAAGCACATGATCTGTTTCTGCAGGACAAGGTGCATTACAGCTGCCTGGGGAAGCCACAACACCGTCTGTTCTACATCATTCACAACTTGTATTGAATTCCTCAGCGTGCACAGAACTCCAAATTAAACACCACAAAATCAGCACTACTTGTAAGCAAGATCAGAGAGGTAATTTTTGCTTTGATCTTGAAATCAGGTTTCTTATGCCATTTCATTTTAAGGATTCCATTTTGTATCTCCCCATGATAAAAGCCTGAGGAGACACAGTCGAGTCAGAGCCACCAGGTCATACAGAGGAAGAAATCTGTAGGAAGCCACCAATCACCTACCTGTGGTGCAAATTGTGCAGGAAAGGGCTGTGTCATTCTCACAGCTGCAGCTGCTGACTGGAACTGCTTCTGGTAGACAATGCTGTTCATTTTATTGGACTGATTGTTAGGACTTGTAGAACTGGCCCTAAAGGAAAGAACTCCAGTTAAAATAAACTGCTTTCATTCAGAGGCTGTTTCTGCCCTTAGTTACAACTTAACTAGAAATTCAGCACTGGAGGGGGGAAGAAACAATCTCCTGGAAAAGCTGGTGTGAAACTTTTTCTATATAGAAGCTTATGTACATGCAAAAAACCTCAGAACTTCAGAATTCAAGGAGAAAGCACAATCAGAAATATTTAGGTTATGAAGAGATTCCAGGGCACGTCTGTATAAAAGAGTCCTTTCCCCAAGTACTCATGACACAAACACTGATGTTAGATTTGTGATGTTTCTGATGTTAGATGTAGTTTCCATCCCTGCTATCTTATGTTCAGTCCTGCTCCTTTGCAGTCACTCTTTGCTCTATCATGGCAAGTTCAGAGCTTGTCACAACAGGCAGTAAACATGCAGATGCTTCTACTCTGACCTGTTGTCAATGTTTCAAAATGCACTTGAACAGATTTCAAGAATTCACAGAGAATGCTCTCCCTGTTTTATTTGGCTAAGAACGTGACCCTGCACTAAAACTTCCGAGGTGCTGAATCACCACGAATTACACGAAGCTTGACTGAGTATCTGGGGGAAGGGCAGCAAGCAGCCCTCAAAGACAGAAGCGTGAGCAGAAAAAGAAGAAAGAGTGAACAGCCTTCTTTAGTAAACAGAGCTTGCCTTGCAGAGACTTCTTGTGCAGAGGGTGTGGGTGATGCACACCTGGAAAAATGAGCAGAGGGGCACCACAGACAGGGACACCAGGTAAGCTCCACACACCAGTATTTTGTAAGCTTAAAGGAGTCTGTTTTGTTTACTAACTTCCCTTGTGAGCAGCTTACAGACCTTGCAACACTCATTCCTCTAACAGAACTGTTGGCCAGAATTGCTGTCTAAGCTTTAAGTGTTTTTTACTTTGAACACCACAATTCAGACAAACTGTCTTACAGTTCTATCCCAAACTACATCTCCCCTGCCACTTCTTGTTTAGTTTCATTTACCCAAAGGAGTATTTTTCACCTTTTATTTCAGAGCCATTTCCTTCTGTTTAACTACAGCAGATGTGATGACCTATTGGAATGCTGCTCAGGAGCTCAGATTAAGCACTGTATCGTGTGTCAGTGGCCCCTCACCTCATACCTTCCAGAAAAGGCTGCTCATGCATGACTGGGTACATTTTCTAGCTCTGGTTTTAAGGAATTTTCCGCTTAAGGGAGATTTACCGGAAGGGACTGGAGGTCGGGGTAGTACTCCTGCCAGTAACTGGGGGTGTTCCAGGTTTAACATCAATGCCACCTCCAAAGGCCTTCAGGTCCATTTCTGATATCTGAAAAACACAGCAATTGACACATTAATTCTAATTAAAAAAATTACATTTGCTAAGCATCTGTGAGCTTACCTCAATGAAAAGAGGTCACTTAAGTGGAGATGAAAGCCTGACTGCAGAACAGCCTCTTATAATTAGGACAGCCCCAGCACCACAAGCACCTCTGTGTACAGTTTTCCTGCCCTATCTGGCACTTGAAGCAATGGTATTGGCTTTCTAACTTGCTCCTCCTGCATAATGACAGGGGGTTTGAGAGTAATTTCATCTATTTGGTCCTAAAAAACAGAAAAAATATATGTTTTGGAGTTGAGATCTCCTTATCCAAGACTCCCATCTCAGGTACCATATGAAAATATTTAGAAATAATCCTAAAAAATGCTGAGAAGAAGAGTACCACCTAACAGTCCAGGTCTGTAAAAATAAACAAACCCAAAGCACAGCAAAAATGGAGCTGTCACTCAGGCAAAACTATCTCCAGACTAACTGGAGCAATGGGTCTTGAATGCTATTTCGCAGATACACTCCAGAGAATAAATCAGTCTTTCGAACAGCATATTTCCACACATGGCCATGAAGCATAACAGCAACATAAAAATGAGAGGCTTTTAAGTTGACTTTCTTTAGCAGCAACATGACGGGAATGTTAGAGCGGGGCAGGAAAGTCATCTAAGGCCAGCAGCCCACTGCAGCTCTTCCCTCATTTTTTGCTGATATGAGTGATCATTTACCAGTGACAACTGCAGCAAGAAACATGCTGCTGCTTGCAAAATGGGCTCCTAACACTGCCAAGCTGAAAAGATTTGGCCAGATCCCATGAAGCTGGAAAACTGCACGGTGCAAAAACCACCATACACACTCTGGGGGTGAGGAGCTGTAAACATCTAGGTGGCCTGAAATTCTGGTTGCCATTACTGTCCAAGACATGGAATTAACACCCGAGATTTTTCTTATCGCAGCTGTAAATCACTGGGGCTGTGGGGTTATTTAATATTCAAATGCACCCTAAAGTCTAAGCCAGAAGCTGCAGGGATTTCAGGTGCAGAGGTAGATCAGTCCCTGAGGTGGGAGGACCCTGCTGTTCCTGCCAGTCGCTGAGCTGTGTCCATGTCCAGGGTGTCACCCACTGCTCACCTGGAAGCGGACTGCAACTGCCGAGTGCTGCACACTATCCGAAAATCCCCGGTGCCTGTAAAGCTGGGATTCCATCTAAGACAAGAGACCTTGTGATTGGAAGCCAGCTCCACACTGGAGCTAATAATTGCTAATAATTCCCTCATTAGCAATTACCTTAGAAGCTTCACATAAAGGAGAGGAGAGAATTCCCCCCATGATATTCAAGTTTCTTGCGTTGTTTTAGTGTTATTTCCTTACTGGACCTGTCAACTCAGTTTTCCTGAGCTGCAAGACCAGCCTTTTCTTTTTTCATTACAGAAAGATCCTGTCTTGTATACAATGCTACATGGTTAATATGCACCATGCTGTGCTATTCAGAAAGGCAGATCCCCAGCAGTAACTGTAGAGTTTAATTCTGGCTTAAGATCATGGCTGATACAGAGTCCACTGAAGCCTCTAAACTCCCCTTTTTGCACTGGAAACCCTTGAACCCAACCAAGTTGCTCTGGTTTGAGTCCAGAAACAAAGCAACAAACTCAAGCAGGCCCAATATCTGCCACCAGCCCTGACAGAGTCGTGTTGTTCCCCTGCTGCTCTAACACCTCAGTACTGTTCTCCACATGGCTTCTACATGAAATCCCCTACTAGTCCATGATGTCACTGTCAAACCAGGTATTCCTGCAGTGCAAATGGACCAGCACCAAGTTAGCTACACAATCTCAGCTAAATGCACAGACTCAGTCACTCAGGCATTAACCCTGACTGGCTTTTCTATCTTTTAAAGCTGAGGCAGATTTTTAAGATGCAAGAAGTCAACGCGAGTTGCTGTGCTGGTTATATAAACCAGCAAACAGCTGTGCTTCACATTAATTTCTGTCCTGTAGCTGTGGCAATGTTGTTACCTTTCCAGTTGCAGCAATCATGCTGTGCTGAGTTCCTGCTGGGATCAATCCTCTGAAAGGCTGGGTCACTTGGGCAGGTCTGCTCAGGTTTTGAGCCTGAGCTTGTGGTGGGGTGTGCTGTAGTGGTGGCTGTAAGGACTGGGGCAGGGCAATTAGTGGCTGTGCTGTGGATCCAAAGTTGGGCAGAGAAATCTGAGATCCTGGCAGAGGTACTGTCACCTGGAGGGAGAGCACAAAATCACCAGTAACAGAGACACAAAGGCCATTATGTCACTTTCATTACTAGCTCTATTTCAGCTTTATCCCAGGCAAATGGCTTAATGAGTTCATTTACTTGACCAGAGAGCGGCAAGTAAATAAGTGAATTTATTGCTCAGTTTGCCTTTATAATCAGTTCTAATGGCATTTGGGTGTTTGCTTTTCAGAAACAAAGGTGCATGAGATCTCCTACCTCCATTATCATTCAACATGATTTCACTGTGTGACAGGGAACTTTAATCCAACTCGGAAAACAAAAGCAGCACAAAATACCCAGTATGGGGGTGGGACGTACAGGACAGGACTGGCTTATTTGTTTACTTCAAGTAATTCTAGTCATCTAAGGACACTGGGATGAAAATCAGATTTTACTTTCCAGGAGTTGCAACAGCCAGCAGTTTGAGCTTAAAAACAATGCCAAAAATACACAGCCTGTCCCTTGCCTGCGTTTACTGGGAGTGCTGTGGCCACAGCAGTGACCTGACTGGCAGGAGTTACTGCATGTCTTGGTCTGACAATCCACTACGTGCAAAATTATATTCTGAGTGTGACAAGGAGAATGATCTGAGACTCCCAAATGTGAAAGGCTTAGTAGGATTCTGCTCAGAAGGGTAACAGATTAAAATGAGAGAGATAGCCAGAACTGAACATATTGAAAGTACCAATTCTTCTAAAAGGTCCTTAAAACTGTGCTAGATTTCCAGCAGACAACATCCAATCTTTTACAACTCTTCTAGATTTCTGTCTTGGCAACTTTTCCTGTGTATGAGGTAGGCTATTATAATAAATCAATCCATCACAAGCTTTTTTTAGGAAGCTATTTCAATAAAAACCCCACCCAAACCAGAAGATGGAAACCACTACAGAGTATCCTGTAAATATGACAGAATACTTGCATTTAGCAGTTCTTTCACAAAAGAATGAAAACCCTTCAAATCAGTGGAGTTATTTTACTGACCTGGCTGTCCTGCACCATCACCTGTCTGCTGACTTCTCAGTTATTTTCTATGAGCACTCCTGGGTTCCAGCTCAGTGAGAACTGGTATTAACAATTAGGCTGCACTAAGCACCTGGAGTTTGCCCCTCTCTCTCTCCACCACTCCTGATATCTGCTTCCATAAAGGCATCATGTGCCTCAATCAATTAGCAACAGCACTGTGTCAATTAAATATCTGCCTATCACTGAAAAATGAACTATTCAAGAGAAGGATGCCAGGAACAAATGAACAACATGAACTGCAGCCATCCAGTTTGTGCAGTGCTGCAGGCCTCCTTCACTTTTAACATTTACCTGTTATTTTGGAAGAATTAAAGGTTGTCTCAGCCTTCCCCTCTATTCCTATCCCACAGAAACCACCAACCACGACATGCTTTTAGGAAGAATACAATGTAGGAAATTTACCATGCTATAGTTTACCTGCTGGAGAGCACTGGGAGACTGTGCAGTGTTGTAGAAATTGCTCTGGCCAGGCTGCTGAACTTGCCCAGAGTAGAGATTTGAAGCCTGAGTGAGCGTAGCTCTGGCCTAGGAAGAGCAAGAGACACCATCCCATCAGGAGCATTTAGGAGAGCAGATCTGTGGTGCATCAACCAGTGCAGGAGAAACCCCAGCATGAGAAGCTGACAAACGTGAAGGTTTTACTTTGTGATAAAGTTCTCATTTTGCAGGAGGCGGAACAGCCCTTTATCACCATTAAGAGGAATTAAACCTCAAGCTCTAATTAATGACAGAAGCAAAAGGAGCCTTGTAATTTGGGGAACAAGCCTCAATTCAAGGAATATGCTAATGTACATTTAATGAATTAAAGGAACATTCTCCTCCAAGTGTCTTAAGTTTTCTGCCACCCAAGCTGAGCACGACTTGACTTCCTGTATCAGCCCATGGCAGAAAGTTTGCATGTGGAGCATTTCCTACCTGCAGGATGTGGGTATCAATCAGCTGAGAGCCTCCCAGCCCTGAAGCCTGCCCAAGCTGATGCTCGTAGAGGATAGGAATAGGCTGAGTACTGGAAGTCTGCTGGAATGCCAGGCTGGACTGGGCCTTAGCCAGCTCCTGGTGTTGCACTGCTGGGAAGTTGTGTAAGGCTGTGCCAGACAGAACCACTGGTGATGGCTGAGACAAACCACTCTGCATAAAAGCTTGCTGGGATCTGCAAGAGATTCAAGTGTCTTTCATCAAAATTCTGACAGAGCTCAACAACCAGCCACCAGAAATGAAGAGCATAGCTTATATTCCTTAAATGGAATTAGGATGCTTAGCTCTACTGAACACATCTTCACCTGAGAAAGGCAGGGTTTTTTTCAATTTACTCTGCACACAATAAAATATCAGCTGCTACTGAAGGCCACAGGAAAAAATGATGAGACTTTTTACTAAAACCTTAAATCACAATTAGCTATTTAGATGTTCATGCTGCAATAATTCTTTGACAACTTAGCTGTAACAGAGAAAAGCTGCCAGTTCTTAGCTCCTGTGCTACAAGGTAGGATGGGAAAGCACGTGTGAGTAGCCCCAACTAGTCATGAAGTGAACTGCTTTGTTCTCCTCACTCCACAGAGCTCCACAGTCCAACTTATAATACAGCTTAAATCACTGGATGCTGACCATGGTAGCTTCCAAATGAACGTTTTGGTTTCAAAAGACCTCACAGCCTTTAGTTTTAACCAGATACTCAATTCGAAAAACAGCAGCATGGGAAATTGCAGTTGTTTGAAGAAGACTGAAGCCAGTACAGCAAAGCATCACAGACAGGTTTATTCCATCAGAAGTTTTTGTCTGAACATTCCTATTAGGAACTTGGTGAGTACCCACCTTCAAACTGGAGAATCAAGAGTTTTTAAATAAATGGTCCTCTCAAAGCTTTTGAGCTCAGAGGAGAGTTTTTGATGTGAAAACATCTTTTACTTTACCTGGTGCTGGCTGTATCTGAGCACAGCACTGGTCCTGTTCATCTGCTGGTGTGGTGAGGTTTGCTTGAGCCCACTCCTGGGTGAGCTTTGCTCTGCACCCTTCCTCCAGTGCAAAACACTCTTACAGCCATCCTCCGAGCACTGGAAAAACTCTTCCAGATTGGATCCAGAGGATTAGCTTCAATGGAGCCAAAATCTTTTTCACAAGTTTTTTTTTTAGCTCAATTTTAACTTTTAGTTGTAATGTTTTAAACCAGCAACCTGTACATCTCCAAGCTCATCCTCCTCTGCACAGTTTCTATGTGGGAGAAGCACTCACACTGTTAGAACTCCATTAATGCCATGTTTGTGTGTGATCAGATTTATTTAATCTGGACCACATACCAGCCTGATTGTGTTTCTGCAATTAGCCAACTGTTTGCAACAGCTTTTGTCAGCTGTAGCAGGACAAGCAATACTTGGTCCCACAAAGTCAGCCAAGCACCAAAGTCAGGATACAAATGTGGTTAATTAAACCTTCTGTGGCCTCAGCCTTCTACATTGCAACAAGCAGGTTTAACTTCAGCCCATGCCAAACCCTCTAATTAAACTTCCAAAGCAGCTTTCTCAAAGTGGAACTAACAACATTTGTCAGAATTACAATGCTGTGAAGCAGTTTAGATACGAAGTGCAAGGAAGCTTTGAAAGGCTTACAATGGAAGTCTGTCTGGCTATCAGTGCCACTGGAGAGATACTGATCTCACTGTTACCTTTTGCAGCAAACAGAAAACCTTCTAAAACATACCATGCAGCCCCTCACACATCTGCAACGTGGTTTTTACCACCTACGAGTTCAAACTGGAGCCTGGATGGGTTTTAAGACTCCAGTGTTGGTTTGATTAGTAAAACAAATTGCTGAACTGAAGGGACAGATAGTTTCTGTTCTTAGTACGACAGACTGATGCTTCCAGCTCTTTAGCCTGGGTTCCTAAAGATACAACTATCATGCATCATTTTTTAACCCACAATTTTCATCACCCACAACTACATCTGCACAAGGCAGACAATCTGCATGCAGACTTCTCACAGAAGAGATTTTGGGCAAGACAGGAAGATGAGGCAGCTATGGAGCACAGAACACAAGTCTGCAGGGAACCAAATTCAATAATTCTGACACTAAAACCCCAAAGAAATTTGCATATGCTACCTACCTGTATGGTTGTAAGGAGGAATTGAACAACTCTTGGGCTTGTGAAACAGCTGGTGCTGCTCCTAAACTCAGTTGAGCTTGATGCTGTCCTTGCAGAGGTGCATAGATGGGGATGGGGATCTGCTGAACTGAAGCAGGCTGCATAACAGAGAAAACATTAAGTTAGAAAAGCTATAGCTGAACTTGTGCCAATATTCGTGTAGCATTATGAAAAGTAAAATAAGAATGTCAAATCCCAAGGCTGCATGCAGAGCTGATATTGCTGCCCTCATGAAAATTACTTTCTAGTTCAATTTTATATGTTTCCTCACAACCAACCAGCAGAAACTGAGTGTAATATTCAGACCTGCAGATAAAACAATCTGCCTGAGATTGCACATAATTTTGTAAGACAGAAGTTGAGTAAGCCTGTGTAGATTTCATTTTAGTTTTTTCTTAGAGACTGTGGCACATTTTCTCAGCTGCAGAGCACTGCTTTCCCACAGGAGGCTGTAGAGAGAATATGTAAACAGCTTCTCCACAGCCAGCATGTTATCTTATTTACTTGTGGAGCAGTGTTGATTCTAATTAGCCAATCATGGTGATGGTGTATTAATCAAAGACCAGTTAAGTCCAACTCTGTCCTTCACTCTAGAAAAGGGACTTTGTTTGTTTTAACAGAGTTAGACTTCTTCAGTCCAGAAAGAGTCGAGCTCATGTAGTCTGTCTGCATGGCAACAACGACAAGGCTGCACTCACACAGCCACAGCAACACCTCCCAGTAATATCACCTTTCCCATATTTGTGAGTGGAAGCTTATTCCCTCAACTTTCATAGCAAACAATCAAACAACAATGCCTTGCATGTACCAGAACAGACAGCAAGGGTAGGCATGACCTCATTTTTTGCAGTCTTTATCTCACTCTCCCCTGCCCCCATTGGATCATTAGTAGAACTTTAAAGGCAATATGGATAGGGAGGGAAAAAAGAGAATTAGGAATCCCCAAATACCTGAGAAAGCCCTGGCTGAAAGCCTTGCTGCTGGGCCAGGGAAGGCGGTGCCAAACGTGCGTGCTGGGTGTTGAACAGATGACTTGTATCCATATAAAATGCTGGGATTTGAGCTGTAGTATCTCGGGAAGAGCAATACAATTAGTATCTGGTTCCCAGCACCTCCCTGCCAGAAAGACTTTCACCAAGAGTTAGAGATGCAGCTACTGTCAGTCCTTCCCACTGTAACAGCTACCAGAGAGCCTGGGAGAAGGAGCAGCACTGCAGAGCTGGGTGCCTCAAAAACTTTGGTATCTTTCCCAATTCACCCCCAGAATCTATCAGAGTCTTGCACAGGTATCATTAATCCCACACAATTTTGGAGGGATGACCAACAGATTGCAGCCAAAAAAGGCATTTGGGTGAAGGAAGGGTAAGAACTTGTCATACTGTAATGTAATTTAATTAGATTGTTAACTAGATTGTTAACTAGATGTAGGATTTTCCTTAGAGAAAAAAATGTCACAACTCTCATCTACTGTAGTATTTTAAGAAAGAAATTAAAACTCAATCAGTCCTGGTCTTGAATAGCAATTTACAATTCTGCAACAGAAAAATGGTACATTAAGAAATTCAAACTTACTTTCTTCAACAAACTAACACAGCACTACCTTTGTACTTCCTGATAAAGCACTGCAGATTTAGAGTAAGACAATTAGCGAGTCTCTGAGTACAGAACACTCTTTATCATTCTGCCTTTACTTCAGAGAAACACCAGAACCAAATTCAACTCTCCAGCTTCAAAATAAAAAAAAAACAAAATGAGACGTGTGGCTTCTCAGCCACAAACACCATTACCTGCTGCAGACTGAGACACATAGACCTGGGGACTTTGCTGCTGCTGGGCAATGAGGGATGGCATGCAGCTCAGCTGGGAGAAGTGGCTGGCAGAAGCCAGGCTGCTCGTCTGCAGCTGCTGGGGTTTCACCTTGCAGATATTAGGAGGGTCTGAGGTGCTTGCAGTCTTTGTACTCAGTGAAGACGTTGTGTATGTTCCAGCTCCTAGGAGGAGAGAAGCAAGGGATGCATCAATCAAAGACATTTCAAAGCCTCATCATTCAGAGGTCAAAGTTTTGAGACAGCTCTGTAAGCACAGCCACAAGTGGTAAAGAACACTGAAACCTAATGCAGCTGTTTCCACCAAGGCAAGAAAAACATGGAGCCAATTCTGTTTTCACTGTGGGAAGTGCTGCAACCCTGATACATCTCCCTTCTCAGGCACAGGAGCACACACAGGTACTGAAGGAGGCAGCTTGGTCAGTTATACAACAGAACACTGCAACCCACAGTGACTGTGCCTCTCATGGAGATATATTTTAATATTCCAAGGCATGAAGACTTAACCAGATACAGCATCTTTTGTTTGCTGCCAAGAACCAAGGCGGCAACCAGCACTGGTTGGGAAGGGCAGCTGGACATTTGTTCTGCCTTCTGCAAATAGGTTTTGGTATGAGTTCTTGAAGCTTTAACTTAAAAAGCAAGAGCACAAATGGAAGTAAGGCTGCAATTAGTGGGACATCAGAATTATCCTCTGCCACAAAATCTACGTGCTTGCCTTCATTTGGCTGAACAAAATGAAACCAGTAAGGTAGACAAGAGAAGTTCACCTCCTCTTTCAAGCCCATATAAGTAGCTTAGGCAGAGAGACATCTTAGTATTATTTTCAGCTGACTGACGTGAAACAGGTGAAGTCAGTTAACAGGTTCTTTGGGAAGTTGCTGCTCAGATCTGACATTGCATTTTTAGCACAAACCTTTTGTTACCTTTGCATTAAACTATTCCAAAGGGAATCCAATCCCTCAAGAAACGTAAGTAAGGAACACCACAACGGGACACGACAGCTTTGACATGTGGTACCTGAGAGGGACGTTGTGGGGGTAACTGAGGCCACAGGAATAGGAGGCATTGATGCACTTGAGAAAGAGCTGTAAGTGCCACTGCTTGGCCCAGTGTTGCTGCTGCTGCTGCTGCTGCCACCAGCAATGGGAGACGCTGCTGAGGTCACTGGTGAACTCTTCTCCCCCATGTTTGGGGAATTCTCCCATGCTTTGCGTGCAGACTCCATCTATTTAAAAGAAAAAAAGAATTTCCTCATCTATTAGGAAGTTTCAAGCAGTCCTCCTTCCTTTTTTTAACAGCTCTTTTTATCAAAAGGCAATTTGGGCTTCATGCGAGCCTCTTTTGGAAGTCGCTGTAATCGTGCAACTCTGTTCATGCAAAAAGCAAACAGCCTGAAGTTGGAGCTGCTCATCTGTTCCAACTGCACATGTGCACAGTTCATCATCTTAACATCCAATGCTCAAAAGAGAATTCACTCACACTAATTTGGCTTGGTTTTGTTTGACATGAAGAGCAAAGACACAGTGAGCAAAAGAAAGGGAAACCCCCCCTCTAAATATTTCTATCAAGTCCTTTAGTTCCAAGTTACTTGGGCCATTTAAGTAACATTTAAGTAACACAGAGCAGCCCCTTGCTTTCTATGGTCAATCATCCACTTTGAATGACCACCAAAGATACCCACTGCACACTTCAGTGAACGTGATAGCAGTAAAGTTTAGATTTCCAAAGCAACTGCTGCTCAAGAAGCAACCACAAGCTGACACAGCTTGTGTGTGCTGCTTTATGTTAAAGCTAAAAATGCTTCATGCTCCATTTCTATAATTACGAGCTTATGTCTTGCACAGCAAGGGAGATGGAACTTTAATTACAGACACAGTTACCTTCCACCAAAAGTGGAAACAACCATTGTTTTACTGCAGCCAATGAAATCTAATTCTTGCTACATTAGACACACAATGCAAAGTCTAAACTGAGACACTTCTGAGGGTCCAATGAACACGAAGTATTAGTGTTTAGACTACACTCACTGATTTAAAAGCTCAAACACGGTCCATAGACTTCTGTGCAACCTTCAGCTGTCTCCAGTGGAAACACAAGTTTTGCTAGCAGAGCTGAAATTGCTCACTCTAAGTTTCTTAAGGCCAGGTGCTGTCTTTAGCGGTGGATATTAAGGGGCAAATAAATACTCATCACACATCTGCCCTCACTGCCTGCTCAAGAGAGCCCCCCTAGCTGGGAGCTGCAGTCTCTCAAAGCCACACTGGTCAACCTGCCCTGCTTTATATGAGTTAGGCAGAGCCTGGACAGACCAAACATGACTTAGGTTATTTGTCTAGGTGCTTCAGAAGTGATACGAAAACAGAGCAATATAAAAAGAAGTGGGTCACAGGTGATCAATACACACCCATGTGGAAAATGGGGTTCTGGATTCCTGAAAAGAATAAAGGAGGAGGAGGGAAACTTAGTTACACATGAAGTTCTCTGGGGCAAGTCACCTATTTTCATTTTTGAGATCATCTTTCCCAGCAATCATTCTCTGTTTCCCCTCCACAACATTTTCCTCCAAACTGGTTCTGATTCTTACAGACAAGGCAAACTCCATTCATCACTAATGTGCTGGAAATTATTTTATTTATGTGTATTGCACTGGCATTGAGTGAAAGTGAGTACCTGTGACTGTCATACTAGAGAAGGTGTAGAAGATTCTATGTTCACTGGGTTTCATGATGTCACGGAGAAACTATTGATAGCAAAAGCTACACGCTGCATTTTGTCACATCTAGGGCATATAACAGAGTCCTGAAGTTTTCTTTTGGAAAACAGCTTTGCTTTTCGAAAGCTTCTTAGCAACCTCTAACTTTTTTAAGCTAGAAAAAAAGATGCAAGAGAGATTGATACTCTAGGAATGCCTGCGCAGCACCACCTACAGATCAGATATGGAGAAATAACAGGCTCTAAATTAAGTGAGACTGGGGATAATGCTGAAGTTTCACTGCTCAGTTAGGGGGAAAGGAGGGCAACAAGAAGGAGATCATGGCTGCTTGAGGCTTCTCTTCATCATTGATCCATTGGGGCCTTCACAGTGCAGTAACAGTCCTGCCCATATTACCCAAAACCTCCACTGGAGACAAACCCCAGCGTGCCCTTCCTTAAACACATCTCAGTCTCAATGGCTAGAAGAACAAAGTCCAAACATGTCAGATTCTGGACCAGATGCCTACACAGGAATTTTAGATGAAACCTTGGACATGAAGAGGGCCAAGCAGCTCAGTTTGAGATTGCTTTGGACTTTCTTCTGCTCAGCTCCTTACCTACAACAGCCCTATGAGCCAAGTCCTTAAGAGGATGACTGAGTAAAGGTGTCTTTAGCAAAGTTACTCCAAGGCTTCCCATAGGAGCACCTTCTACCTCCACCAAAGAATGATGCTAAGCAGTGGGAGCAATTGTGGCCAAGTTCCCTACAAGCCTCGTCACAGACAGCTTTCTGTGTCAGGGGATGGAGGGAAGAGGAGGGTGCAAGGATTCATCCTTTATGCAGGCAGAACCTGGACATTTTGTTCTTTTAAGAAAATGAAGGAAATGCTTTCCTCTCTCCTGCTCCAAAAGTATCTTTTGAAAGACGCAAGGGTTCTACCGAAGAGGATGACAAAGAGCAGAGCTGTGCCTGGACCAGAAGGCCTTCTGTGATAGTGACAGTCTCAGTGTGTGCTTCAGAACAAGCCAGCTGCCTTCTGCACTTGTGAAAAGGAGGTAGAGCTCCAGTGGCCAGAATAAAGAAAGCAGGGACAAAGCTGCTTCCAAATAGCTTTCCATCCAGATTTCCACCACAGGGTTCTTAAAGGTAGCCTCAAAACATGAATCTTTGACCTATTTTGTTACCACACATCCAAAATCTATCATCCCCTGAGAAATCACCAACAGCATAAGAGCAGGAAAAGAAATGCAGGGTGAATGACACAGACACCACAGTCTGCTCTGTGACTGGGCAGTGTCCCACATTTGGAGGTAACAGCCTCTACCTGTAAGATACAGGATTCCATCTCCAGCTGCCAAACGGTCAGAGACTATTTCAGAACACTTTCAGACGCCAGAAAGTCACATTAGGGTAACTCATTACACAAGAATGCAACCAAAAACCAGGGGTTTTTTAAACTGCTCGTCCCTCCACAGTGCTCTCCCCATTTCTGCAGGTCTACTGTTTGAAAGAGGTGTTATACATTTTTAGGAAATAAAGTGTTAACAGAAGAAAAGCAGAGATTCAACAAGAGAACATGAATATTTCTCATCTGTAGAGAACACAAGCAAGCAGCTGTCAAACCATGCCAGTGAGACAAGTCTCACGGGGATTGACAAGCAAGTTCCTCCAGAGCATTAGCTCTGCATCCAATCTCAAGTTTAATTTCTTCTTTTAAAAACCTTAGACAAACTAAGGTCAAACACCACTATTCCCTAATACCAGAAGCAGCAACAACACTTCTACTAGCTCAGTCACCTGCAAGTCACAATCACAAAGCAGATCTAGGACACCAAAAGAAGAAAAAACCCAACAACTTCTAAAAATACAGTAGCAAAGCTAGAGCCCAACTCTGTGTTAGTGAGTTATACAATGCACACAGTCCAAAATCCAACAAAATGGGAAAACAGCACTCAAAATATTCCCCACACTTGCTCTGCACTGGAAAGTAGGAAACAACAGAAGATTTACAACACAACAAAACACATTCTGACTCGCTGATCTAACTGCCTTTCAGAGAGACCAACATGTCACCTACATGTCACTATTTGAAACTTCAGCCATTCAACTCAAAACCACATTATCCCTGCATCAAAGTCTTGGAACTGAGAAGAAATCAAGCTTGGCTTATCAAGCAAATCCTTCAAGCCTTTACACCAAACCAAAATAAGGGCAACTTATCTTAAGCTCAACACTCAAAAAACCTCAGTCAGATTCTGCTGGTTTGCCATGAGCACTGTGGTCCAACGCTAAAACTCTAGGATCTTGGTTTTTCAGGGCAGTGGGAGCCAAGATTGGTTGAGATGCCAAGTGTTAATGCAAAACGGGGTTAGAAATGTATGGTTTAAATGCATCCTTTGATAGAGTCTCGTCTTTCAGCCATCCATTTATATGCAAAAGCAGTTCAGCAGAGGAAACAAAGGAAGGCTCTAAAAAAAGGTTCACCAGCAAGTTCTCCAATAACTTTTTTCCCCTGCATGCAAGAAAACGACCCTTAGAGGGATGTGGTACATACCTTGAGGGTGAGGTCGACGGTAGCGGGAGAAACTGGAGTTAGGCTGGAGCTCTGTTGTAAAGTCTCCCTCCTAGGGAGGGGAAGGGTGTGGGGCAGGGGCACCTGAAAGGCAGGCAACACACATCACATTCTAACTACGTCTACTAGAAAAGCCCCAGAAAGCAAAGCTCAAGCTTTATCAAGTCAGCTACAATTTCTTCAAGGCTTGAGCATTTGGCAGGGAGACTGATAAAATAAGGTGAAAATTTGGTAGGCAAGGAAAGGCCACTCAGCAGGTGCCAAGATGCTTCTCATCTCTCTAAGAGGCTGAAGATTAAGGTTTTAAGGTGTCCATGTCCTCTGCATAAACAAACACCAATTGTCTGGTTGGGGATTTAATTTCAAGTACCATTTCAGTTTATTGATATGTAAAAGTTCTTCCCAAGCCAGCTTTGTCCCTTTTTGTACCAATACAGTACATGGGGCTTCATGACCTTGAGTTCTGAGATGCAGTTTCTGAAAAGAGGAAGCTTTTGTAGATCTGCAAAATCACAGGACCATGAAACAAACTACAACAGATTTGCCATCCAATAACTGAATTCAGTTATTTTCTCTTTCAAAAGATGAAAGATGTGATACTTGGGGAAATAAACCCGACATAATGCTATTGCTATCTCTGCCTATGAAAACTCCAATGGAATTCCTAGAAGTTTTAAAGGAAATGAACCAAAAATACTGCAGTGTCCAGTCTGTTACTCCTAACTATTCCTTTCTCTATTCATAGCATAGCTAATGGACTTTCACTGGATGAGATAAGGCTAATCCAGAAGACAGATCCTGAAGCTTTGAAGCAGGGGATGGCACAGATCCTTTGTGGCCAGGAACCCCTAATTCCTGTGTTAGAAATTCAGCTCTAACATCCACAAGGATTGGACATCATTAACACCAAAGAATTCAGTCTTCCACACTAACCACAAAAGTCAAACCCCACAACACTACCAGAAAAGCCAGCAGAAGAGTAAGAAGTTCAATCAGTACTGCTTCAAAACAGTGCTGCAGTAAGCTGAAAAGCGTTTTCAGACGGAATTCACACGACATCTTCATAAAAATCTGAGATCCTACTGTATGATTCTTCCTTCCCCCATCAACAAGTGACTCAACCCTGAGCTAATTCTGTTACTCAAACAACAAGAATCACAAGATCCAAGCTCCCTGGTGCACCAGCACACTCAAGACAAACTTGATTTTGCTACAAGTCACAACCCAGCTGGTTGTCTCAATCCCTATGCCACACTCACAAGTCAGGATCACTGCACTGGGTTTGAGGGCAGCAAACATCTCATCTCCATAGCAGCTGAACACCTGGAAGCCTGTTGTCTGCTCTCACAACCATTCAGCTGGTCCCTCTGCACGCAGTTGCTGTGATTTCAGACTACAGTTCAAAACTCCTTTGTTTGTAAGAGCCTTTCTTCAAACTCAGCCTATAGAGCTTTGCTACTGGTACCAGGCTGAAGTCCCAACTGCTGCCAAGAACACACTCCCTCATTATGCCTATCTTTGCTCTTTTTTTAGAATTGTCCCTATAAACATCTCCACTTTCTGTGCTCTTTAGCTCACTGTGATTGTTCAAAAGACAAGAAAATACCTGAAGAATTCCAGAGCAGGTACTAACCAAACCAAATGTCCTTCAGAGTAAGATAACTGGAAAAAGCCCAGCTGGTTCGCATGAAAGGAACCCTGTGGATCTGTTCACTGAAGGCACTATTTGGAGCTTTAAAGGAAGTGTGAAAATATTTTCTTGTCTTCAAAGCCAAGACGATCACTGCAATGGACTTACGTTCGTCACCAAAGTCTCCTCCATTTTTGTACTGCTAGTAGCCACTGTGTTAGGATGAGAAGAGGGTGTAGTGTAGTCTGTTACAGACTCCTGTGAAGAAAAACAATTCCATTAAAATATCTCCCTTACCTAAATTCAATTTCAGTTTCTTGGACAGATGTCAGCCTTTCTACAGGAGATCACCAAGCAGCAGCAGATTAGAATTTCACACCATTTTTTCTTACAACTCATGTCTAGCAATCCTTATTGCAGAATTCCTACTGAGGTCAGGGGGATTCTTAGAAGATTACAGTTTGCCTCATGACCTCACAATGTACATCTGGAGAAAAGTCAAAATACAGTCTGTAAGGCAAGAACATACAGAGCAATGTATTGCCTGGGCACTGTAAAACTGGACTGTGGTGGTGCAACAGATTATCATTCGTCACCCAAGATGCTTCAGCCACCTGCAGGCACTTTCAGTCTACTTAAAAAGCAAAATAGCTTAGCTGAAAGCTTTCTTTTGCTTTAAATAAATATAGATATTTTGTACTATGACAAGAAAGGCCGTCCAGATTAAAAAGAACACAAAGGGATGGCTGCAATTTGCAAAACAATTTTCTTTTCTGTAACTTTTGTATCTGAAAGTCACAAGACTCAAATTCTCTGGATGGTGCAGGCTACCTTCTGATTTCTGCACTGGGTAATGACTTCAAGGAAGAAAAGGCCTGAGGTTTCCAGTCTACTCAGAGGCTTTCCTTGAAGCTCATTTGGCACAGTTAAGTGGCCCTTCATGTGCTCAGCAAACAAGGTCCTTTCAGTGCTGGCTGTAGGCAGTGACTCCTGCAGCTGTAGATACAAATGGTCTGAACAAAGTTTCACATGTCTGAAGTTTTACATCCCTGAAGCCAAGGAAAGGCTCCATCATCTCTACAGAACCAAATACCACAAAAGGTGGGACAAAGCAGCAGCAGAACTGAGTGCCTGGACTTGCCAACCCATCATGATTTTGAAGACACAAAACATGTAGTGTTTGTTTAATTGCATCCAACCAGTAGGACAATAAGCTATTAAAAAAGTGCACAATCAATTTACTCCTCAGGTCTGTGGCAATGCCCCTAAAAAAGCAATTAGAGCACTGAGACATTGAGAAATTACAAAGAATCCTCCTTAAAAGGATGAGCTCCTTTTGGTAAAAGACCAGAACAAGCTAAACCATTATGGGGTGAGAGAGGACAATGTGCACAGTGATTTATTTTTGTAATTTATGAAGAAAATAGAGAACTCTTTTCTCCATTTATTTACTTCCTTTACTTGTTAAACTGGTGAAATACAAGATATATGGTGCTTCCCAGAATCTCAACCAAACTGCACGTTGCACATTTGCACTGGATTCCAACAGGCAAACTTAATCTGGGTAAAACAAAGCAAGCACACAAGGCTGCTATAATCACAAAGCCTTCTAACGAAGTAATTAATTAAATGGCTCCATATTTTTTTAAGGATACATGACTGGATAAGAAAGAGGAAGTGTTTTTATTAAATTTCCTTCAAGGTTTGAATGCAATTTTTTCAGGGTTTTTCATAAGCAATGAAATTCCTTATGGAAGAAGATGGATCAAGACTACTGCTACCTTTCTTACTTTGCGAACTCACAGCACAAAGAGCTTTCCCACTAGAATTAAACCCAAACCACTGTAGCAGCTCTGGTGCCCTTACAAGTGCATGTGCAATGCTGAAGCACAAAGGTGGTTTACAGACAAGACAATGCTTTAACCACATGAACACCACTCCATGAACTGTAGATCAATCTCCATCCTTTATTTCCTGGTACATTAAGTCCAGGATTCTGTTAGATGTGGCTTATCACCTTAAGCTTTTGTAATTCAGTTAAAGTAATTCCCCACTCTAACTATTTGACTGAAGAAACCAACTAATTACTTCATTATAAACTAGTAACAGCTAGAGCAAAAAGCTCATGTTTATGCTTTTTTTGGAGCTCTCTACAATTTTTTTGTACCTGAAGAAGAAGAAAAAGCAGACTTCTTGTAACTACCTCCTTCAAAAGGAAGAGATCACAAAACCTCAAGTGACTTGATGAACAAAGCACAAGGCAGACCTCAGAGCTGACCTTGCTGTAAAGGATCAGGGTACTTTATGGGATGAATTAGCTATTTGATCTGTTCCTGATTTACATAGGAACATTTACATACATTTACATTTAAATCACCCAAATTAGAGCTTGAAAGATACTCAAAATCTTCTGAAAACCAGTCTGTGTCTCCTTTTAGACAAGAGCTGTAAGACACAGCTGTTGCTACCTGTCCAAATACTTCACTGACGTCAACAAGCAGGCATTGATGTTCCTGGGATTGGACAGGTTCAAATGGAAGGCTAGGAAAGACAAAGGCTGAGGTGTTCCACCCATTTCAGAAACCGAAACATCAGAATGCCTTCACTAAAAAATACTGCAAAATCCAAGAGAAACAGCTGCAATGGCTTCTGAACATCATACATACTAAACTTAAACATCTCACTGTAGGAGTTTATTTATATTTATACAGTTTCTAAGCAGTCTTGTATGATTAAATGCACACGCTCTTATCAAGATGTTTGTTTTGGAATGGATGGGGGACTCTTACAAAGCTTCTGAAGGAGGACAGCTGGCTTTTACAGACATTTAAATCACCAAACACATCACAAGCATGCCTTGCTGGAAGCTGAGCAGTAATCTCTGAGAAGGATGTTTAAGAAAAGCCATTTAGGTTTGCCAAAATGTCAACATTTGATGCTGAAACAACGGGTTAAAGATGTCAACACCTCCTCCCTCATGAACAAGCAATGGAAAGAGTACCAAGACAAGAAAAAGCAATTGCAATGTACATCAGTACAAGAACTCCAAGGCCAAAGCAGTATTGGAACCCCTTTTAAAAGCCTCATAAAAAAGAGGGACATTTATTGCAGGTTTATTCCTGTACAACGTAGATGAAGGTTATCTTATCCAATAAATTTGCAGGTTGTTGGTTTAACATCCAGAGGTGTAACTCTGTTGGTTTAACTTCCACTTCTTTCCTAGAAAAAGCAACTTATTATTGCCTCAGGAACTATTCCTAACAAAGGAATCTCAAAGCAAACCTGGTGCTGTTAAGACAGGAGTATTTAGGCCTATTATTAAAGGCTTCTTTAAGCAATCACTCAATAAGTAAATTATTGGGAATTTTCATATGCAGCACAAACTGGAAAGCTTCTTTCCACTCTGGTCTTCCTCCCAGAAGACACAATCTTGGTGCTTTAGTACTGTGGTAGTTCAAAGAACCGTGGCAACCCATGTTCAACTAACCCTAGACTGGCACAAAGTCCACACTTGGCTTTTGAAAAACTCACACTTCAAAAACACAATTGCAGAGAGGAAATTCTGCTGATTTTATGGAGCTGCTCAACTACATTGAGTCAGCCTGCAGTAATCAAAGCTGTTTCCCATTCTGTTTGTGGCTTAGAAGAAGCCTCTTCTCCTGTATTGAGCTCTGGTCACAGGAGTTTGTGGGAGCTTGGGAAACACAGGATACAGAGCCTCACCAAACACCTGAGCAAGCTGGTGTTTACTACTCTACACTTCTGATTCTCATACAAGGACACTTTATCAATTTCTTGTATGAACATAAACCACTCACATCTACCTACAAGATGGAAAATGTCAGGAAGGATGAGAAATCCCTGCACTGAATTTTCTTAAGCCTGCAGCTTCCATGTTGGACACAAATATCCTCCCTAACACTTGCTCAGTAGCAACACTTCATTGAGACAGTATCCTTTTTGGCAAAAAGCTGCCAAAGCTGTCCTTTGTTTTGGGGTTTTTTCCCCTAGCTTTAGGTGACAAAGATGAATTGGGAGCAACCCACACTTCATATTCTTCAATCAGTAATGTAACTCCTAAAGAGGATCAGTTTTCCTAAACGGCATCAGAAGATTTCTGCTTAAGACCAGGATGGTTGACACAGCAGGCAACCAGCCTGAGTCTACACTTAGAAAACTGCTTTTCAAACCTATAAGGAGCATTTTTCCTTTACCAAAGGAGGTAAAGGAACTATTAAGCAGTAGCTACTCAAACTGCATGGCTTCTTTACATTTGAGAGATGACAACTAGAGCACATGCTCAAGACACGGGCAGAAAGGAGATGCCTCTGGGGATGTTCTTCAGCCATACCTAAGAACTGAGCTGCAGAACAATGAATCCCAACACCAGATCACCATCTCACTGCTGAGCAGTTATGAAGACAACAGGGGACTATGACGAGTCCTAAATATTGTGAAGTTCTGCAAGGAATATCTAGACAATATCCAAGCCAGGAGGATATACACAATCATTTATGGAAACAGAACAAGCTTTATCTAAAGCTTTAGGACATTCCCAGTTTAGAAATTTCTTTTTTTTTTTTTTTTCCCACAGAACAGCACTTAATTCACAGCTTGAGGTCATCCATACACTCAACCAGCAATCATGCACACCACCTCTCTGCTGGAAGTCATCTTGTACTTACATTACACTGATCTGAGTCTACAGACTCTGCCTACACCAGGCTCAGTGCCACTGCCCACAGCAGTGCTCAGGACTGAGTTTTCCCATGCAGCAGACTTCCAAGCTGATCTGTGCTCAGGGGTGTGACAAGACAGTACATCTCTGCACCACTTTTTAATTCCAGCAGTATCTGCTACTCAGTGGGCTCTGCTGTCCAAACACCACCAGCAAGGCAACCAAGTGTCAACCACCTCACTGTAATCCCATTTTACATACAGTGCTCAATAATCTGGCAATGTTTTTCTTACCTTTGTGTTTGTCCCAAACTCTGGAGCAGACACAGATATCATTGTTCCGATCTCCGTGCTGAGTTCACTCGTTGCTTTGGTCTCCTTTGTAGTGACAGGTTCTGGGCTTCTGACAGAGGTTGGAGATGGCTTCTCCTGTCCCTCAGGCTCTCCCTGCTGGGCATCCTTCACCTTCCTGTTCTTTAAAGAACGCTCTTTCCCAATAGGACCAGGCTTATACTCTTTGTTTTCTACCGGGCTCAAGTCTGGAAGCTAAGTTAGTGTTAACTTGTCAGTCATGCCTTCCTCTCTCTGTCCTATCCAACAAAAATACTTTAACATGCTACAAGTCATTGTTTACACATAACGAAGTTTTCCACGGGGAAGCATTTTCTGTAAGGTCAAGAATTTGAGACTAAGTTCATGATAGGTACATGAAATACATTGATTTTGAATATTAGGAATCTAAAGCATTGTTTTCAAGCAATGAATTTTTATGTGAAGTGGCTGAGTTCAAATAAAATACAAAATAACATCAGTTTGACTGTCCTTACAAGAAAAGCACAAAAAAATACAGAAACCACATGACTTTGTACACCTACGGGTTATTTGAATTTTCAGAGATTCTGGATTTTACGGGGCCCCAGGAAACTAGAACAGGAGACTCTGCCTTTATTTGAAATTATCATGACTTATAGATGCTGGCAGCATTTTTCCCTGGAAACTGATCACTAAAGGGATCCAGAAAAAATAAAACACCTACACACAAATGTTGCCTTATACTGCAGACACCATGGCTGGATCACTGCTGCAGTTCAGCAGTTCCTTTTTGTGCAGCTGAATTACAGCAGAATGAAGGGCCCTAGGGAACCCGAATGCTCTGCTGGTTTCAACAGCCACGTCCTTTCTGGCTGAGACTCTCAGCCCACTTCACTACAGAGCAGCACAAAAATCCCTTCAAGGCAGTCCTGAAAATCCAGTTCCTTAAGCTTTGATAGTGGAAAGACACTAGCTCCTGGTAATTGTTTTTCTCAATACAAACCAGCTCTTTCAGGAGTCGATGAAGACTCCCTAAAATATGATGGTTTTGGGGAGGGTGGAGTTTCCCAAAGGCATTTGGCACCCTCAGGAGGCCAGCAGAGACTGGTTTTGAGAGGGAAGGGAGAAATCAGTAGAAGCAAATGCCTGAACTCTGAAATGCTCCAATCAGGAGCATCAGGCTCACCTCAGCCAAGTAATTTTTTCCCTAATAGTTCAGAGGCTGAAATTCCTCCAGACACATTAAGGTCACTTAAACCTTCACACTTTACCTTGGGAAGGTAAATTGCTTTTTTTCAAACGTATGCTCCTCTTACATTGTCCATATTAATTCAACAATACCAACCTCCAATCCTGAACATAAGCCTGCATTTAGTCTTCACAGCAAACAATATCACCACAGGTGGATGGGTGTGTAAGAATTGTTTGTTTGTTGAGATTTTTTTTTTGTCATCAAGACAGTTAAAAACATCTACAGCCCCCTCACTCAAAGGAGTGTAAAAAATATTACCTTCCAATGCACTTAAAGTTTAGTCACATATGTATCTTTTAACAAAATCTGCAGAAGTCTTGATAGCTCTAAACAAGCAGAAAAAAGGAACAGGATCTTCACACAGCATCAAGTAGACTGTATATATATTTAACTTCGGAGTTCAGAATCTGAAAGTGATTTTACTGGGCAGTTTTAGGCATGCTGCAGTGTATCTGAGACATAGCTTACTGCAATTCACCAGCAGTTTTCATTAATGCATCTTTCTCTGCTGAACGGGTTTTATATTCCACAATGAAAGCCACAAACTGCAAGATATCCACTCAGTGTCTCACACAGCAGAAGTTAAATTCATTCTGTGTGTGACTGAACTTTCAGATTTCAGCTCCTTTTTTTTGGAGGGGAGGAACCTAAACAAACAACCAAAGTCCAAACAACCAACAGAAATACTCGCTCTTCTAGAAAGACAAAAGGGCTTTAATTACATCAGGACTGCTGCCAAATCTCAGACATCAAGAGGGGCTGGAATAGCTGATGCTCTAAGTCACCAGACAAGTTTATCTGCTGTAACCTTCTCTTTCTGAGAATTAGAAGCTGGTGCTGAGTGCTAGTGATGCACACATTGGTGTGCACTGGAGGTGGAAATAACAGAAAATCTCTGGAAGGCAAACAACACACTTATTTTTTAAGCTGATATAAGTTTGATTAACTATTTAGTATTCGCTCCAAAAAATTTAATTATTCAGACACCTGTGCATTGGAATTGGAGACCTCAAACTAATGTCTCTAATATTCCTCCCTTTCCTCAAAACACTTTTTCTGCAACTTCATGTACTGATCAACTGATAACCTGGCTACAAAGCTAAGCAGGGCACCATCCACCACCTGAAGGGAGCCAAGGCAGACCAATCACTGCACCTGCAGACACAGCCAGGGCAGCACTGCAATGCTGCTTCCAAACAGCTCTCAAGGTCTGAGTGAAGCAAGCTCAAGAAAAAACACAAAACTTGAACTACAAACAAAACCAAAGCACTCCACAACATCCAGTTTCCCAACAAAGCTATCACAGATCCATACTCCCATCCGTGGCTCCGAACACAGAGCCAATGTGCAGCCTCTGCTGGGCTAAGATGCTGTTTAATTACCTTGCAAAAACCACCTTGTTCTTGAAATATAAAAAGGGAATGCAGTTTTTATGGGTCTAGCCCTAACTCAGTATTCTATTTTGCTATTTGTAACCCTTTTTTGACTGAACTTCTTTAAGTTTACAAGTTTTGCACTGAAATGATGACCTTTTACCTTTTGTGCTTTGATGGGTCCAGCCCGAGGCTGTTTCTGTCTCTGCTCTTTGGGTTCTGGTAATTTGTCAGTAGACTTCTCAGAAAGCACAGGACCAACTTCATTGTCACTGCCACTGGAAGCTGGGGCTCCAAACTGAATGGTTTCTATACCAAGATCGACTCCACCTTCTTGTCCAGGCTTTGTCCCCTAGTTAAAAAGCAAACATTTAACCCACTCTGAAAAACTTCTGTATCAGTACAATGAGAATGGTCAAGAAAAGAGCACAGAACATGCTCAGCTGAAAACCACTAGAAGGGTACTTTTATCTTTTGCCAGAGGTACCATCTGTGACTGCAATAGATTTGCAATAGACAATATCTGAACATACACTTCCTCCTCCTCAAGTCTGTATTGTTAAAGGAGCTCAAGAAAGAAAAAAAGCAGTGCAGAAATATGTAAACATCATCAAGATCAAGAGGACTAAGTGCAATTCAGATGCAGGTTCATCTCTGGGAAGTTCAAAACTTAATGCTCAATTCAAGAGAAACAGTGAGAAATATGCAACTATTTCCAGATCTCTTGTGCATTTCAAATCGTCTCCTATGACAGCTGTCTCAACATTCCTGCCGTTTAAACAATCAAGACCAAAAAAGTACCAGGGAAGTAAAACCCCAGCACTTTAAATGTAAAATTTAAGCCTATGCAAATTCCGTGGGAATATCCACAGATAATGTAGTTATAAAGCATTGACTGCTTTTTGTATCTCCAATTTAAGGAACACAAACCCCTTCAATTCCTTGGAGACATCCTGTTCCTGTCCACATTACTGAACCCTACACAAACAGGCAAACTGGGCAATATTTTTCCTTTGGAAATGCAATGAGTAACAGCTATCAATAGAATCTGTGAATGGCTGAATTTTTATCAAGAAAACAGCTTTTCCATGCTGCAAGTTTAAAACCACCACCCTATATTCCATGCTTCTGTACTATCTCCTGACTTCATGGAATTCTACACACATTAGCTGAAGTATCTGCACTCCTGAATAAATGGATAATCTGTACCCAACCCCAATGAGATATAATGTGGGTAAGCTTCACACACAGCTACTCTTCGTCCCCTCATTCTTACCTCTGGAGATGGAGCTGAACCAAAAGATGTCAGAGGCTTGTTCCAGGCACTGACTGAAGGTGGCTGAGGTGGGCTAATGGGTCCCACTGGCAATTAAGAAAAGAGAGAGAGTTAAAAAAACCCTCAATGTTGCTAGAGGCATTGAAATCAATGTATTGACTGACTGAGAACTAAATTACAGATGTCTTGAGTAAATAAGCTTTAATTAATCTATTCAGTGGTTAAAAATAGGTACTACCTATTCAGCTGCTTTCAAGTGGGGTAATTATCATGTCTGGAACAATGACCAAGTCTGACAAAACAGACTCCTTAAGAGACTGACAGTTGCCCATTTCTTGTGAAGGAAGAACACAAGTAGTAACACAAAATAGGAGTAACATAAAATACTGACTAATATTACACTGCAAACCCCTCTTTTTGGAGGTTACTAGGCTGCACTTGGGTACGCTGCCCTCATTCCCTGTGCAGAATCCATCTGCAGGTAAAAAGACAACCAGAGGCAGCTGGCAATCAGCTTCCTCTAAATACAGTGCTTGCTTGCCTCCACCTCAAATCCAAAAGCCAGCACTTACACTTTTTGGAGATGTCATTCAGAACTGCTGTAGGAGGCACTTTGCTGTCCCATAATTCAGCTCCCAGGCCGTTGTGAGGCTGGGTGCTCTGCAGGACTTTGCCTGACACGGTGTAGTCTGTGCTGGCTGTGGCTCCTGCAGCCTGGCTTTGTGCTGGAATAGGAGCCTGTGGCTGGGCTGGAGACTGTGCTGGGCAGGGAGGCTGAGCCTGAGCTTGTGCCTGAGCCTGTGCCTGCTGTGCAGCTGCAGCTGCTGCCTGCTGCTGCTGCTTTTTGGCAAATCTGGGGGGCAGCTTGGAATTCTGACCTCGGCCTTTTTCGCTTGATCCTTTTTTGGTCCAAACCTGTAAGGAGAAGCCAATTTTATTCTTCCAGGTGACAATGTGTACAGACAGCAATTGTAGAGTGCAAAAAGCAAACTGATTAACCCAGCCTTACAGGAAATTTATTTTGGGGCGAGTGTTTAACCACAGGAACAGTGATGTCTCATCTATTTTCTTCTTGGAATCAACTGATATACAAGCAATAGGGTAAATCTTTATCACAGTATGAAAAGTGGTGTTTTTATCAGTTTGCCAATTCCACCTGCCTGCCAGTGCCCGATTGAGAAGTACAGAATCCCAAGGTGACTAAATAAAAATTAATTTTATTTACTAAATATGAACAACTTTAATAGTAAATATAACTAAGTAGTTATATTTAGAAGGAGAAAATAGAGCTTTTTTGGAAGGAAGATTTTGCACCCTTGACAACATTCCCAGTACTGCAAGCAGCTTTTTCCCCAGTATAAATGCTGGTCTTGTACCTGCACTGTTTGCTCTTCCTTCTTTCTGCGCTCTTCATCTTGCAAGCGTTTTTGCTGCTTCTTAGACACCACTTCTGTGAAACCATCATCATTCAAGTTAGATTGGGAGTCTTCAACTACTGTCACTTCAGGGTGATCATCAATGATCACAACACCTATAGGAAAAGGAAAGGTATAGATGCTGCTGTTTCAACAGCTTCAGGTGCAATGCACCAAGCCACAATTGGCTTTGGAGTGGAAGTTACTTCCCCACAGACACAGATGGGGGCCCTGATCAATGGCAAGCGTCTGCTTGCCTAGTGCTTTGCTGCTGAGCTCGAAGGCAAGGAGTTAATATTTAGGAACTTTAAAACTGGACCTTCCTGTACCAGATCCTCCAGGGAATTACTAAAACACTGTAACGAATAACGAACAGCCCTGCCAGATATCAGGTCTAAGCTTAGCAGTGATAATCACTGCCTTGACTTTTGAAAATTAACTAAATTATAGAATGTGATGGAGAATGTAGGAATGAAAGGTTATGATTGTACAAAACTGTTCTCAATCTACACGCAACACACAATTAGGTTTGCCACCTTTTAAAGGCACACACATTACTAGGTATGACAAAGAGAGCCATGCTCAAGTGTACAATTACTCTAGTGTTTTAAAAAAATCCCCTTTTTTGAAGTTTTCAAACATCTAGCTCTGTATGCAACAAAACTAGCAGAACTATCAAAAATTATTAGGATATTATCAATACATACTTGCATAATTATTAAGATCGAATTGAGACAAGGCATCCACTTTTTCCTTAGGCTTCTTTGGACCAGCCTTTGGTTCTTCTCTCTTTTTGCCACTTGCATCCTTGGTGACCTTCTGTCCTGCAGCAGTGACACCTCCATCCTCCTGATGTAAAGAGTTGCTGTTGGCGGGATCAACACCAGGCACAGGTGCTGCCTGCTCTTCAAATGGCCTGTGTTAGAAAAAAAATTCGAAAATTAAGCCACAGACAACATTCAGGAGGGAGCCAACCATCTAATTCAGATCCCACTGTAGGGCTGTAAGTGTTTACTGACTTCTTAGTAGGGTCCGACTTTTTACTTTTAGCTCCTAATGAGAAGCTCAACAGCAAAAGCTGTTTTGGGGAAATATCAAATGCCCTGCTAAATTTTCCATCAAATTAAGCAGCTGGAAAAATAGTTTAGTCTAAATGGTAAGCACTTCTCAACCTGTTTGTCTGTGTTAGGTGATTGATGGAAAATGCAATGCAGCAATTTATATATTAACTGCAAAACTGCTCACATGAACATTTCTACTTGCATCCAAATCTTGGAAAACAGCTTAACTCAGAAATAGCACTGTAATTTTTTAAAATTAGGCTTTTTTAGCATTGTGCATACAACTACACTCCGGTCTCAGCTTCAGGTTCCAGGTGTCTGTATATAAACAGAAAAAATAGAAAGTACAGAGCCACAGGTGCGTGTATCAGTGTCTTTTCTACCACTCTATGGATCTAAACTAACTGCTTATGGTTTCAAACCACAAGAGGACAACAGAAGATCATCACCTGATGTGCTTCCTCCCAGAGGCTGGGTACTCACCCTCTTTTTCCACTTCTGGGAGGAGGACCACTCCGCCTTTCACTCCGGGGCCCTGAGAAATTCCTCCCTGGCTTGGCTGGCCCATTGTTGCCACGTCGGTTCTGACGGTCTATTCCAGGCCGCTGACTAGAGAAGCTTCTCTTGGCTATTTCCCTTTTTGGAGCTCCAGCGTTTTCTCCTGCCTTCACAGCAACCTGTGCTGCTGCATCTGCTGTTTTCTTCTCATCCCTTTCCCGCCTCTCATTGAAGTCGCTGCTTTCCGAGGCTGTTTCCCACTCCTCATTTGCCTGGTCTGAAGAATTCTGGTTGGATAAGTCTGGTGTCTTACTTCCTGACACTTCCAGAGCAGGGTTGGAGGGCTCATTAACTGCATTATTCACTGTGGCACTCGTCGTGGAGCTGGTCACCACCTCACTGATCTTAGATGCAGCCTCTCTCTCTTTCAGGCGCCTGAAGCGTGGTGGCTTATCCTGCCTTGGAGGCCGGGCAGGCCTCTGTCTTCGTGGCCTCTCTCTGTTTGGATCAAACTTTCTCTCAAATTTTGGAGGTCTTTTATCAATTGGTATAGGACCATAATGCTCGTTTCTCCTTGGAGGCTCCCCATCTTCTGGTTTAATGATCTCTGTTTGCCTGGGGTTCCATTGATTGTCCCTGTAGGCTGGTCTCCTTATTGTGGAGGGACGTGGAGGACGTCCCCCGGGATCCCTGCCACCACGTCTGTACATTCCCCCTCTGCCTCGTCTAGAAGGCTCTCCTTTAGGAAGAAATCCTGGTTTGGGCTTGTTCTCATAATCTCTGATGTATGTTTTTTCTAGGGATCTGTTGTCTACTCTGATATTATTCTCAGGTTTGAATGACAGCGGCTTTGGAGGCTTCTTGCCATCAGCTCTTTCTTCTCTTTTCGGGTGCTTGCCCTTGATGATGCTGTCTTTGTCTGAGAGCAAGGTGTCACTTGCGCTCTCATGCACTTCGCTGTCAGAATCTGTCTCCGAGCCATGCTGGCGCCGCCGTTTTGGGATTACTTCAAAGTCAGAACTCTCACTACGAGTTTCACTCTCTTCTCTTTGCCTAACAGGCCCTGCAGGCACATGCTCTGACCTCGGCTTAGGATCTCTGTAGTGTGGGTACTCTCTATTATGGCCCCTACTGCCCCGACCACGTCCTCCATAAGAACCCCTGTAGCTACGGCCCCTAGAATAATACTCGCCACGACCTCTGCCTCTGTATCCCTGCTCTGGGAACCAGTCCCTATCCCTGGCCTCTTTCCAGTATGTCCTAGGTGGTAAGCCAGGCTCTCTTTTTACTGGCCTGGTTTCCAGGCGTGGTTTCTCCACCACCTCCTTGCTCACCACCTTCTCAGCCTGCTTGTCCTCCTTGCCAGCGGGAGCGGGGGGCTGCGTGTGGAGCGGGGGCTGAGTGGCCGGCACGGCGGCTGGGGGCTGCGGGACGGCCGGGGGCAGCTGGGCAGGGGCTGGCTGGGCAGCTGGGAGCTGCTGCTGCACTGCAGGGGCAGGAGGCTGCACCACAGCTTTAGCTGCTGCCTCGGGCTGACTGCTCTCCTGGTTTGCTGGCGCTGGGGCAGCATCCTGGGTTATCTTCTTAGCCAGAGGAGCGCTGCTGGAGGCGGATCTCTCGGGCTCAGCCTGAGACAGTGGCACCTGAGGTGCATCCTTTTTGTCACTTTTTTCAGGCTTGCCTGGTTTTTCACCAGCTGCCTTTTCTCCTTCCTTCTCCTTTCTCTGCTCACGCTCTTCTCTCTGTTCACGCTCTTCCTTCATATCTCTAAGCACAGGTTTCTTAATAGGACCCGATCTTCTCACTGGTCTCTCGCCACCTTCGTCTCGCCTGCCATAACCTGGCCTAGGACCCCATCTTGTTTCAGACTTAGGTTTGAAAGTTTTCTCAGGTTTTGGTCCTTCTGATGTTCTGTTAGTGATCAAAATTTCTTTTTTCGGTTTAATCTCAAGTCTCTCAATTGTTTCCTTTGTCTCGGCAGGTCTGTTACTTAATTTAGGGATATTTGCTGCTGTTTCACTTCTCTGGTCTTCTGATTTTAGAGAGTGACTTGAACCATGGGAAATGCTTCTCTTTAATGAAGAGTGACTTTCACCCACAGGCATCAATTCTTCTGGAGAACTACGTGTAATCTTCTCACTCACTCCTTCAAAATTTACTGCTGTGTTAGGTGTGTCAGTTTGGAGAGGTTGTACATCTTCCAAAGGCCTGCTTGGGAACTTCTGTACCTCTACCTCTCCTGATTCTCTGAAAAATTCTGTCTTTGGATGAGAGTCCAACTGGTTGTGTTCTACAGGATAAGCACTGGCAGGGACAGCAACTCGTTCTTGCTCCAAGTGTGCCTCAGACCTAAGCAGAAAGCAATTAAGAGTGTTAGCATGTGGGAGAAAAATTTGTTCGTACATAATTACTCAAATCAAGTAATCTTCTATTAAGGATCCATGTCGGCCCTAGGAAGTAATAGGAAATAATTTTTAATGGAGACACCAACTATTATCCAGATGGCAGCAGAGCAAAAAGAATTTCTGAATACTTCTAAGAAGAGGAAAATCTTGACCATTCACCACAGAGCAAAGGCCAAAAAGGCCTTTTGCTTTATACCATTTGTACTTAACACCACTTTTGAAACGAATACACATCGGACAAAAGTTCGCTAAAATGGGGAGAACAGAGAGCAAATGGAG
Organism: Nicator chloris; assembly: GCA_013400495.1. Classification (NCBI taxonomy): domain Eukaryota; kingdom Metazoa; phylum Chordata; class Aves; order Passeriformes; family Pycnonotidae; genus Nicator; species Nicator chloris. The sequence continues at coordinate 591,574 of WAAE01017760.1, read as the reverse complement.
AACAGAGAACACTGTAGGAACGTTCTACAAAACTGCAAATTCAAAATATTCTGTCAGTCACCATTCATCTAGGCTAATGATCCTAAACAAGGACTAAATTGTCTTTCTAGACCCTGCTGCACAGCAGGCATGTCTTCTGCTTTGTACAACCAAGCACTCTGCATCCTCCAGTCACCACACCTTTCAGGTTTTGTATGAAGCTACAACCAAGGCAGTTGAAACTGCATTTTGCAACCTGTGTGACTTGGAGAGTGGCACAACTCACAAAACCTACCTCAAATCATCAGGCTCTTCTAAGACCTTGGGAGGAGAACTGGACTGCTGAGATTCTGCATGAGGATAGGGGTCTGAGCCCCACATCATGCGTGGCTCTGACAGAGGCACACTGTGCTCCCTTGCAGAGCGAGCCATGTGCTCAAACGAATCTGAACCAGCTGCTGAGCCCTCCAGCTGCTCTCTTCTCATCAGTGGTTTGGGAGGCATAATTCCTGTGGCAGAGTGAAGTTCAACAATTGAAACAAATTTAACATTAGCAAAGAAACTGACCTCAACACAACAAATACAAAAATACAAACAAAGCCTGTCAGGAGGTATCACGGAAGGCTATTCTCTCTCCTCCAATCTTCCCTTTGACTGTCCATGTCAAAAAAAAAAGTCTATTCCCTGCCAGTCAACCTCAGATTGACTAAATCACACTCAACACTTGTGTCCCATGTCCCAACAAAAGGAAAAAGCTGTCTGCTTTCACTATAATGGGGAAGTAGCAGGCCTGTGGACCTGTAAACTCATGGATGAAGCTTTTGCTGTAATATCTGAATGGCAAAAGGCAAGATGAGTGCACATACACACGCAGTCTTTTATACTCTACTATTCCAGCTTTTTCCTTTGTATCATTTCAAAGAAATTCTGTAGTTTTCCCTATCTTTGCTTAGCCTGCTATTTCCTCTGTTTACTCCTTGCAACCACTGAGGATACCCTTTCCCTTGCTCTTTAGTTGGGCAGGCATCTCCATTACATTACATGACAGACTTCTATTATTTACAGCCAACAACTTTCCTAACTGCAAATCAGATGGCCATTCCACAAATTAAAAAGGACTTTTTAGGGTCAAGAATCTGAAACCACAAATTCATTAAGACTCTGGAGCTGTCCATATGTAAGGTAAAAAATAGCAAAGTTGCATGGGATTTTTTAGGAAGCAACGCAGTGCCAACTGCTAATATATAATGAAACACAAATGGTAAATACGCTTTTTTTCTCAGTTCAACCTCTTGCCAGCTTTCTGTCTGTAACAAAGGAAGGCTTATGCTGACATTCTCAATCATCTTAACCATCACTCACATGCCTGCAGCGTGACAGCTGGGATTTTACTTTATAATCAAAGGTATACATTCTCATAGGACTACAATTTTAGTCACATATGACTACAATCTATTTGTCTCAAACAATAAAATCATGTAGATTTCCTCTTAAAAACCCACCCATTCACTAAACAAAGAGTGGTTAAGGAAAGACTTCTATTTCAAAACCAGGTTAAGTTCAACAGCCAAAAACCCTTTCCAGGTTTACCTGGATGAATAGGAGGCATATCCATGGCAGGTCTTCCCGACATCATCCGTGGGTCCATGTAGGATTGCATCATGAGCCAGCGGGGGTCAAAGCCCATGGAAGCCAAATGCTGGGGATGGGGCTGCATGGGCTGGTACAGGGGTCTGTGCTGGGGGGGTGGGACAGGGCCACTCGAAGGCTGGGAGGGAGCAGACTGTGGGAGGACACCTTGCTGCTGTTGCTGCCACTGCTGTTGTTTCATTTGCTCCTGCAGATCAAAAACCAGTATTACAGGACTCTTTGGTGAGATGAAGGCTTGAGCACAGCTCTAATAACCCTTGGAAACAACAAGTACAATTATCTCCAGGACTGCAAGTATTCTGAAAGTTAATTGTAAATGTGCATCAGGATGAGCTAGGAGAAAAGGGAGAAAACCAGACTGGACGATTTCCAACAGCTACAGCTTAACTGGTATGCAGCTGAGACATGGAACAACCTATATTTCGTGCATGTCATTAATGCAAAGTGCTCCTCAGACCACAGGACCCAAGTTCAACAGTGACTGTCACACATTTTTAGGAAAAGCTGCAGAAATAATCAATCATCAGACTTCAGGTTCCATGGGCAAGCCCAGGGCAATGCCAGTGTGGGCCAGTTTTAAAGCCTCTCTTGCCTTCTGTTAACTTACAGACCCTGCAAGTGACAAGTGTTACAGGCAGAGCAATTCCTGCCAATACCATTTTCTAGAAGCTGGAAACCAAAACCTCAGGATTTCTGAAACTCCTATGGTCACCTTCTTCAGAATGAGGCAGAACACAGCATTCTTTAAATCAGTCTCCGTTTAATGAACTGGCTTGTTACCTGCTGCCTCTGAAATCTTGGTGGTAATGACTTCTGGAACTGCTTCGAATAGCCCGAGGAAACAGCAGGACGAGGCTGAGATCCTGAGTCTGGCTCATTCTCATGAGTCACCTGTGAAACCTCTTTCTCATTCCGACCACTGTCTTGTCGAGTGAAGACTGCTTGATCTTCTGAAAAAACCCCAACAAAAACCCCACCTATGTGAGACAATAGTCAATCTTAAAATTCACAATTTTACCCAAATGTCAGCTAAACAATGTTCTAAAATGCCTGCCTTCTCTTACTTCATAGTCTGTTTCCAAAACCAATAAAGGCACAGAAAGTCAAGGACAACCCCTCAAAACAGAGTAACTGTTGTTAATACACCTCTGTTTTTTTAAACTTGAATGCATTGGGAAATCAACCACTGGCATTTAGGTTGCAGCTATTATGTGATGTAAGAAGTGCTACATCAGTGACACCACATCACATTTGAATCAACTTTTTTTCATGAAATAAGGTTTGGTTTTACAATCAATTTTATCCATTTAAATATAATACAACCTTACCAAGCACAGTCTAACAGTTTTCTCCTGGCATTCAAGTTTCAGTACAAAAAATGCACCACATTTAAATAGGTGCCCTTTGTGTCTACTTCTCTAGGCTTGCTAAAAGAACAGCTGAAATAATTTGCACTGCTTTTTAAGCAACACGGGTGGCTGACCCTTCTTTAGGAACAGAAGAAAGCCTGCTTTTCTTTCTATATTCTTCAAAGCCCAGCCTAAATCACAGAAGTAATTTTTTTCTCTAATCTTTTGATGAGCTGGGCAAACAGACTTAGCTCAAAGGACAGTTACCAGCTGTAAAGTGCCAGGAAAATAATTGGTCTAGACGCACTAGGTTAATTAGGTACGCAAATGAGACTTCTAGACAACAGCTATGCTCTGTGACTCAGCTTTAAGAAGGACAACTCCTATTTGTGTGCAAGCATACCTTTTTCCTCCTTGTTATTCTTGGTTTCACTTTCTTGTTTTTCTACTACAGGTGTTGCCACAGGTTCTACAGGCTCAGGAATCTCATGTGCTGGTTTCTCCTCTTCTTTCTCTTTATCATTCTCCTTCTCCTCTTTCTCCACCTCTTTTTCTTTCTCTTTCTCCACTTCTTGCTCTTTCGCCATCTCCAGTTTTTCTTTTTCTTCTTTTTCCTTTTCCTTCTCCCTTTCCCTCTCTTTCTCTTTTTCCTTCTCCCTCTCTTTTTCTCGCTCCCTCTCCCGCTCCCTCTCCTTCTCCCTCTCCCGTTCTCTCTCCCTCTCCCTTTCTCTTTCCCTCTCCCTTTCTCTCTCTTTCAGAGGGTCTTCCCGAGAGGGTTTTGTCACACAGCCGAATTTCTCGTTTAACCGTTTGAGCTTTTCAGCACAAGCTGCTTTTCGCTGCTCTTCCATTCTCCTCTCTTCCTCTTCTCGCCGCTTACGGGCTCGCTCCACCGCAGCTGATATCTCTGACTGCTGCCTTCTCCTCTGCTTCCAAATTTCATCTTCATCTGGTACTGGTTTAGGGGGAAAGGGTCCCTGCCTTCCCATCTGGCGATCAGGGGGAGGAGGGTGCTGCAAGAAGAAAATCAGGTTGAACATGTGCTACTTAAGCAGCCAGCTGAAATATTACATTTTAACTATTTGTCAACACACATGTATCTGCACAGCATCTTTAAAAAGCAAGACTGGGAAGAAAAAGCCAGCCCCCACCTTCCTGATCTGGCTGACTCTCACAACCTGAGCTCAGAAAGGAGAGGTAGAGAATCACTTGGGCTCATGTCAGCTCTGTTTTCCATCACCATCAAGGCCAAGTGACAGCAAAGATCATAAACATATTTTAGATTTGGTTACAGGCTGCTCTAAATCTCAGACAAAAGTCCCTCAAGGAGCCAAGAAATTTCAAGGTAGCTCAGGGTAAGAGAGATTTTAGTTCACATTTCATTTGGGACTTCATCTCCTCATCTGTCTTGGCAGCCATCCCTGCAGCAGTGTTCCCATGCCCCTGTCCTCTCCAGCTCCCAAGTGGGGCAGGACAACTAAAAGCTCTTGAAATTCCTGTGCATTTCACATGGCACTTACAAGACAGGGCAGCTTTACACAACTGCAGCATGGCTGTGTTGGGGTCCCATTTCTACCAGCCTCAGGCACTACCATCATTTTACTTGTAAAAGGAAAGGTTTATCATTATGTGAAGCATATTTTTACTTTTCTTGGTCTAAATCCCTCCATCACAGCATTAAAGAATTTAACTCCAAGAAATAAGGACAATCCCATTCTTTCTTACCGGTGGTAGGATAGATTTTGGAGGAAGAGCAGGGCCACCTCTTTCATGGACAGAAGGCTGTGGTGGACCTCGATCCTGTTGGACCAAACACAGTACCAGGGTTAATCAAGCTTCTAATCACAGCCAAGCTGAAAAATTTTAGATTTACTGTTTTCTACTGCATTAAGATACTACAGATGATACAGCATCTGCATTCAATACAAAGGCAAAAACATTTTCACTTTTATGTACTGAGAGCTGCACAATTTATGTTCCTGCACCATTTTTCCTTAGATTCAATGTAGCATCAAACCTTAAAGAACAGTGTGATTTTTAATACGAGAGAAAGTGCAAGCAAAACCAATTCCAGAGTTCCCATCTTCATTATTGCTGGTGTCAAGAGAAAATATTTCTGGGAAATTTTCAAAACCAACAGTAGCTTTTCCTGGGGGGGATAAAAAAAAAAAATAGGGCTCTAACAGGCATAAATTGAGGTGGATGGCAATATTCCTCTACTAGAGGAAACCAAAAATGCCTGAGCTGGTGAATTCTACATGGTCTGTATAAAATCCATTAGTGTGAGAAATGAAACCCCATTACAGCTAAGCTGCACTGCAGAAAGTGGACAATGATGCAAAAAAAATCCCCACACCCACGAAAAATGTGTGGGGCTATTTATCCACTAGAAAACCTGATAAACACCAGAATGGCTTCATTCAGTTCCAGGGATGGACAGACAAGAGTGCTGAGCCCCAGTGCCTGATGCAAGAGCTCTCACCCCTCAGGGGTGTGGGGCAGGACACACTACATAATGCCATGCTATTTTTGTGCTGCGACCAGAGGCAGCTAAGTTGTCCGAGCAGCACCTGATCAGTTAGCACAGCTCAGATAATGCTTTCAGCAGCTAATGCCTTCCCTCGTGTTCAGAACCTTAACTGACCTGACAGTTTGGAAAGGCACCTGAGTTGGAGCTCTCCTGACAAGGCTGTTGCCACAGGAGCTGAAGAAAAGAGCACACAAACCTGATCAAGCTGAGAGCTTTTGCTGTAAGACCCTTTGGCTGCTGCTGTGGAAACCTGGGTAGCAGACTTGGCATTTGTCTGTTCTTCTGCTTCCTTCTGGCCATCAGGACTCTGAGAATCTTTTGATGGTGTTTGTTCATCACTATGTGCAAAGAAATAAGAAGAACACAATGCATACTCCACACAGGTATTTAGGGATTTATCTCCAAGCCTCAGTGTTTCTTAGTCAGGATCATTTCTACTCCACACCCAGCTGACTGGAGTCTGCAGGCAGTTATGCAATTGAATACAGTATTAAATTACTGGAATTAGTGCTACTGGAATGAGTACTTGCACTCATTTCATTTAATCTTTCTAAAATCTAGTTAAGTGACATTTCACATCTAATTGGCAACATCAACTCACCCACTTTCCTTCTCTTTCTGACTGCTTCCTTGCTCATCATCATCACTGAAATTCAACTGCTCAGTGTAATCCACTTCACTCTGAGCACCTGAAGCATAAACAAATGTTCAATTAATCTTTCAGAAACATTCAGCACACAAATAACAGAGCATTAATCTGATGTTCTTACCTGCCCAGCCTTCATCAGCCTCAGCATCTAGGTTATCAAATTTATCGAGCTCTTTGAGTTCACTAGCACTAAGAATGGATGGGCGTTCAATAGGCTCTGAGCACCAGGAGGGTGGGCCTCTTCCCCTCGGGCCTCTAAAAAATGAGACACCAAAGCCGCTGTCACTACTTATTCACAAATGACAGAGAAAAGGTCAACTTGTATGACCATTATTTCAAATATACAGCACTGCTGGTGCAAGAACAGCAAACCCTCATCCACTTGTGTGACTATCAGAATTCAAATAATTACTCTTCCATGTGCATAGCTATCCTGCACTACGGAAAAACACACAGAAAAGTGGAAAATTAGTTTTATAGTGCATTAGAGGTCAACTTTAACTGGAAAGCATCAAAGTTGAGAACCAGGAATTGACTACTTTCCCTGTAACAATGGAAAAGTCCTTTTATGGGCAAAATGATGTTTTAAGTTTCAAAGATGTTCCTGCAAATGTCTCCTGTTATTCACAATCAAAAACCCTGTAATATGCAGCATTGGCACAAGTTTTGCAGCTGAGCTCTCAAACTCCAGACACTCCATGGTACTGCTCCACACAAGCAAAATCTGAAAGACTGATCAGTGTCAGTTCTTATGCAGTGTATAATCACCATCGAGATACTCAGTGCAAATGATTTCTTTTTTAAATTAAGTCACAGAGTTGATATCCGGACAAAAAACTATCACCACTTGTAGGCTTCTTACCTGCTAGGCTCAGAGTTAGGAAATCTTGTTGGACCTTGCATGGAGGGAGGATATGCCATTCTGGGATACTGATTAAACATCTAAAAAGGGATTAAAAACAGGAGCCATTCATTAAAAAGTAACACTGCATTGAGTACACCAAGACCATCAAAGGAAGTAATGGAAGTAAAGCAAAACTCTTCACTCAGGACAGTTTGCTTAATATCACAAGCGGGTGACATCAAGTCCCCAAGGGGAAGGGATTGGAAGCATTAATCAACTCCTGACAAGTTCTTGGAACAAGTTCTCCTCTACAAATTCCATCTAGCAACAGGTAGCCACATCCTGTGAGGTGCTGAGTTTCAACCCAGCAGAACTGGTAAGAATTCCATGGAGAGGAGAGAAAGGGCCGTAAGAAAAGCATACTAGCTACAAACCAATCCCTGCTGCTTAAAAACCGTTCATGCAACCATCACTCACATAAGGAGGCATCATTGCTCTGTACTGGGATGAGATGGGTGGCTGCTGCTGGCCATTCAGCTTGGGCTGAGGGACCTGTGGCAACCGCACATCCCTCTTGTCTCCTGCCTTCTGGCCATCATTTTGTTCTCCTGGTGTAGCACTGCCATCTTCTTGTCCCAGAGCCTTAGCTTCTTGATCTGTTGGAGAACCAGGAGAGTTGTTCTTATTATCCCCATCCCTCCAACTAGTAGCATCTGCATGGACAGAATCAGCACAAGAAAAGCCAAGAATAGACTTTAAATTGCAGATTTCCAGCCAGGGATGCTGAAGAACAGGTTGTTCCCATGCAGTCCTTGGTGACACAGCAGACACATGGTCCTATCTGCTACTGAAACAAGCAGTGGCTACTGAGAATCAACAGAAGCTGCTTCCTATCTTCTTCATCCCTAGGTCCAGCCCTGTCCCTGAAGGGGGAGAGCTAGACTTATGGACTGCTCTAGTTGTCCCATTCTACCTTCCAAAACACAGTGCAATTTAGGAAGGATACCGATTACAGCACAAGAAAGAAAACAGATTTAGCTGTGCTAAGTGGGCCACTGTTGACTCTGTGTGAAGATCCTGTCAAGGCAAAGATCAAGGTTCCTAAGCAGCAAAGGCCTACCAGGAAATTCTCAAGCAGCTCAAAAAGAAAGGTAATGCACTGGTATGTGTCCAAGTGAAGACAGGTATAGTCTAGTTTGCATCTCTGCCTGATAAGGATGGAATAGAAGAGATAAGGGCTGTACTCTGGTGCGAATGTCTAGCAAATTGTCCAGGAAAAGTCAGGGATTTTATTGACTTATCGTTTGTGCCAGGCACTCCATTCTTTTAGGAGCTTCTGCCTGCAGAACACAGGTTAAGACAAGAAAACCCACCAGAGTAAACCTAGCAGCAGTGCTCAGATCAATGGAGACCAACAAAAATTCAGAGACACATGCTGTAAATAATGTTCCCTTAGGGACAGACACTCTTTAAGCAGTGTTAAACTCTGCTCCTAAGTATCCATTACAGTTCTTGCACTTATCTGTGCTGGGAAGCACAGCTGCTAAAGGGGGACTACTTGCCAAGTTCATTTAGCTTTCTGCTGTCACACAAGAAAGAAGGGCTTAATATAGCATGTACAGTGCTGACCAAAACTGTAACTGCCCGCAGGAGGCTGAACAAACACGTAGTTGCTCTCATTTGGTGCTGCACATCTCTCCCATTTCCTGATAATTTACTTTTTAGATCAAAATCAAGAGAAGACATGAAGAGGCAAATAGCCTTGGTCTGCAGGACCTGACAAACAAATCAAGGAAAACCAAGGCCTGTAACAAGGAAAGGAGTTACAGATTCCCTGAGAGCCCAAGCCCTCCAAAGTGCCTATCACTGGCACAAGACAGTGCTAGCCACAGTGCAGACAGGACCTCTAGTCCATCAAACCTCATCAGAACCAAACTTTTGAGGGAGAAAGGAATCTTGCTTTCCACTGGTAACAAGCACAGTCCCAAATACCTTCCCATTAAAGGGATCTGGGGAAGAAATATGCATTTCTTTCCTGTGAGATGTAAACCCAGCACTGCTACGGTTGCTTCCACCAGATCTAATCCCCCACTGCTGAAACAGATCCGGCTGGTCAGAGCACTGCATCCAGGAGCTGAAGATGCCAATGCCTTTCAAGGCACAACCCACTCTTTTGGCATCCTGTACAGTGAACTTCCTCTTCAGGAATTTTCAGGCTCCACTCTTACGAGTATTAATCACTTAAGGCCAGCCCTGATCACCATTTGTGTAATTAGTTAATTCTAGGAGAGTTCTTTAAAGAGGTAAGTCACCTGCTGTGACATCAGCAGCTGAAGAAAGAAAATGCCAGTATTGTGCAACTAACAAATGTTCCTCAGAGCACAACTACAGTCCTGAGTACACAGGGAATATGGGAAGTGATAGGATTAAACACACTATTTTCCACACACCACGAACACAGAAAAGCAGATTAAAGCCCCCAATAACCGTTTCTTCAGTGAAAGAGTGTGCTGATTTTAACAACATATTCGTCAACTTCTTTTGTACAGGGCACAGGCAGTAAGCTCCACACAAACCAACCCAATTTCACAACAATTTGCAGCTCACACTTACTCTGTGGTCGTAGGTTGGCTCCTGATCCATCTTCAGGTGCATCCTTATCTTTGCCTGACTTTTCCTGATCCCCAGCTGCCGGCAGACTGGGGAATTCTTGCTGGAAATAACTATTGATTGGAATAGGTGGACCTACATAACAAGATATTCATAGAGTCACAACTTGGTATAGTCAAAACAGTTCAGAAAGCAACAGAAGCCTGATCATACTTTAGAAGTGAACATTAAAGCTTTAAAAGAAGGAAGTTAAACATTTAAGTTTATAGCCACCATCATTTACTAGCAATATAAAGGGTTCACATTTGCTACCAAAGTTGTTAAATTTACTAGACCAACTACGACAGCTGTTGAGGCTGAGAAAAATCCAGAAGTAAAAATCCAGAGCAACAACTGACAATGGAACAAGACTTAACCCAGGGAGTACCTGGAGTTCCTCAGCTCTGTAAACACTTGTCCCCACTCCTTGCAGACAAAGATTTCCTTCTTCCCCCTCTAGAACTACAGTCCACCCAATAATGGGCAACTATGTAATTGCAAACACTTTTATGATTAATGAGTGTTCTAGTAAGAAATCTCCAGGACTTTAAAAGGCCACAGCTTTTACATTAGGAGAATAATATCAGAACAACAGTCTTTGATTTCAAAACCCTTGACAACTGTCATGGGTTAACACAGTTTAGTTTTTAGTTAAAGGAAAAAAAAAAGTTCTCTATGACCCTGTAATGATCTGTTGGTTTCTGTGGAAAGCACAGTGACACAGTGACCTGTATCAAAGGTGAGATCTGGATACTGACATGTTGTTTGACCATTAAGAAAGCTAGATGTGACTTTGGGAATACACATATAAGCTGAGACTGTGTCCAGGCCAGCAGGTAACACCAGCCTCTGCCGGCCAGGCCCACCGCTCCCCACGCTGGTCAGGGGGAAAGGCGGCCCTGGCCTGGCCGTGCCAGGCCCGATGTGCTGCCGGTGGGCCAAGGGCAGGCCCAAGTGTCCCCTGGGCCCCTGATGCCAGCTGCAGGCTCAGTGCCCCCCCGATTTCAGGCTGAGGGGTGGGCAAGGAGGCATTTATGATCCTGTCTGGTGGATTTTAAGACTGCCTGGATGCTCTAATCTTTACTCCCTCGGCCAAGCTTCCCCCCCCACGGAGCGGCCGCATGGCCAAGGATCTAGCGAGCATCTGCAGGCGGGGAGACTGTTAACTCTTCTCCGAACCAATGAAACTTACAGAGCATTAACTCTTTCTAAGTGAAGAAAAAGACAGATTGGAGACATTGTAAAAGGAGTGTATGAAGACATTAAAGTCAGTGAAGGAAGAGTTAAGTTGCAAAAAGAGATGGAAAAAATTGCCTAGGTTTTTTTAAGCTGAAAGTCTTCTGTGAGTTGTGGTAACAGATGCTTTAAATGATGGACAATGTAAACAGGGGAGATGATTGTTCAAGTTGTAAATTTGAGCAGAAAGTATCTTGTAATAGACTAAGTAAATACTGAATTTCTTAAAACGAAGATGATTTTAGTAACGATGAAGAGAACCCTTTGCTTTTGGAACGGTTCATTTTTAAAGTGACTACCCCACGAGTATGCATGAATCCATGACCCATATGCAGCTAGTAGGAAAGGCTATGTGATATGGGAGGTCCACAATTGCAGAATCTTCGGGCAGCTACTTTTGTGAAAGTGAAAAAACCACAAGTGGATTTTCTTTCTTGTGGACAGTCATCATAACCAGAAGACAATTCTCTCTCTAAACAGACTGACAAACTATTATCTTGTAATTGGTACTGACCTAAAGTTCTGAGTTTTGTCTTTATACATTGTCTATGAGGAAAGGAAAAAAGTTCATGGGGAAAGGGGAAGTGTTTTGAAGGTTTCATTTCATCTTTTAGTGTGTGTGTTAATAAATCTATCTTTGTAATCTTTTAAGCCTGCCTTTGCTTTCTTTCTCCTACTCCTATCTCACAGAAATTTACACCTCTCACAACATACTCAAGATTGGAGTTTAAGACTTCTGTTGTACATGGTATGGAAGCCACATACACAGGTTGTCTCCCTTGTCAGAAGTTTTTGTTGGCATCTGCTTTGCACCAATTTCCTCCCCACATGTCTAATGTATAGTGACGTATTAGATCAGCAGCATTCCCGAATCACCAATGATCTGAGTGGGGATTTCCACTCCAACAGCCTAAAGAACAGTCTGTTCCTGTCTCTACTACTGACCACTGTAAGGGACGTGGCATTAGGCTACATGGATTACGGGAGAGGGCAAACTCACTAACAAGGATCTGAGCATACGGTGTCCAAAACCCCCCAGTCCTGACAAGGGGCTTTTTTTTAACAACTAGAAAATCTTCCGTTCTCTCCAATCTCTGAAAGAATAATTCACAAAGACAAAATGCAGGGATCCCAGTGGGCTTTTACTTGGTTGTTTGGGTTTTTTTTTTTTAAGAGCTAAATACAGGATAAATTCCTTACTTTGCTCTGTAAAGGCACGGCAGCAAATACTAGTATTTATTCCTGTGTCTAAAAATTTCCTCAAACTCTTTCAATTTTCATTCTGACTTCACATATTACAGACCACATTAATTTGTTTTTTTCTTAAAGGACACTGGACTGTTGCTGTTCCCAAGCAGCTACATCCAATGACTGGCTGAATGGGAAAGAAAACCCATCCCACTAACCAGACGACCTGCCAGGCAAGGGAGCCCCTTCAGAGATCCTGTGGCATGCAACATTCATGAGTTTTATGAATCTGGAAAAAAGCCTTCTGCTCAGGTCTACACAGTGAACAACAACCCTTTAATGGCAAAGGAGCAGCACCAGAGATCTCCTTGACTGTGTCTAAGCTACAAACCTGGAACAACCTGGCAGCCAGCAGTTCAGAAAGAAGTTAAAAAATTCAAAGATATTTTGGCAGTAATTGAATCCAACTTTTAGCTGAAGCATGAGCTGATAAAATACACACTGCTGTTACATTTCCTAAGTCTTTCCCCTGTCCATGGCCACCAAGAGGATCAGAGAAAGGTTTAGCCTTGCCTCACTCAAGTTTTACAAGAGCAGGAGGCTGTGTGACTGCTGGAACGCTCATGAGGCAGCTGGAGAAGCTGCAAGTTCTGAGAGCCAACTGCAGTTCAGGAAAGCAAGAGCACAACAGGTGGATCCTGGGTTTCAAGCCCAGGACAGCAAGCAGCTGCTACCAATTCCCATCCAGTGCTGCTTCTCGAAACAGCAAACCCAGTGCTGCATTAATTGAATGAAATGAGGGTGCCATCTGGGCTTGGCACACGAGCTGCCATGGTAACTATGAAATAATTAGCTAAATGCATTTTGAAGCCACTGAGCCGAATCACTATTTCCTGTGTCATGGAGATGATCTTATCAGCTTCTGCAGGAAGGCTGCTATGCAGATCACTTTGCATCAGTGTAAATTCATTATTTTTTTTATTCCACAGAAATCCTATAAAAACCTAGAAAAGTTTCTATATTTGACAGCAAAACACTGAACATTAAGCAGTAAGAAATGGAGAATCTAGAATTGTCACTTCTAATTCTCAGTGCAAAAAAAGGCCCAAATCATTAGCTATGTGATGTTAACAAATTCCATATAATATCTAAGAAATTACCTCCATGCTATTAGTATTTTATTATTTTAAGATCCCTATTCAGAAAATAACTCCATTCTTCAACTGGAAAGCCTAAACTCCATTTCATAGCCATGGAAAGCTCGCAAGACTCAAACTTAAGCAATGAAACACATTGCAGGTTATTTATCATAATGGAGACAGAGGAATTTTAAGTGACCTCTCACTCTACAAGCATTTTTAAAAAATCCGTCTATGATTTAGTTCTGATCTTACATCTGTAATGAAAACACTCCAGCTAAGAGTCACACTGATGGAAACAATTTTCTAGCCTTTCATCCAATAATGTTAAATAACCCTCAAAACACACCTTTAATGTTTTTCCCAGAAAGAAAACTACTTAAACTCTGATACTAAAATAACCAAGGAATTTATAAAATGAAGGGAAAATTATTGCTGTTTCACATGTTTAAACAGAAGCAAAACTACACACTGCACAAAATGATCCAAAACTATGATCAGAATAACCACCAACTGTTTACAGCTCTCCCTCCCATGCCAAAATTGTTTCTATTTTAAGAACTGACTGATTTACCCTCCTCACCACAGCCGAATTGAACATTTTACACTGCCACCACCACTTCCCTGTCAATTCAAAAGAGGTGACTACACCAGTCTTGTAAAAGTCAGTCAGACCTGCTGATAAATCCAGTGACTGGGGATGGGCTCATTTCCCAGCCTGGAATGTTGCTTCCACAATTTTCTCCAGTCCCAACTGTCCTGGCCATGCCTCAAGGGCCTGCAGAGTGTGGGGGTCTCTCCCAGCACAGACCCAGATTGGTATCCAGTGCAGATCCCTCCACCCTGAGCAGCACTCACCGTCTTGTCCCCCTGGTTTGGTGTTGGCCCAGGATTTGGCAACAGGAGCTGCTTCTGGAGGAGCAGGAACAGCAGGTTTTGGCTGTGTCTGCGGCACGTCTGGCTGCCTGCAATTACAGGAAAAGCACTTGTGAATGTAAGAGGGTGAGCACAGACTAAGATGGTCAGGATGGCTACTGCAAACAAGGGAATAAAATAAGGGAGCTGTGCAGCTGAAGAACCAATAACTACTTTTCCTCAGAAAAGGCGTTTTTATACACAGAAAGAGTTGTTATAGCAACAGTTAAAAAATGGAATAAATTAGCTAATTATTTCAAGATTCCATTTCCCAAAGGGGAGAGGAATGAAAGTGGCTGGGCAGAAAATGCAGCCAGGCATGAACTGAATTAAAGCTTTTAAAGAAGTGTATTGTAATAAAAAAAAACAATCCATCTACAACCTTGAAGGGAATAATTTGGGTTAATGTTCTCTTGCCTTAGGAGTTAACAGAGGAAAGCACTTCAAGACCACCATGAACTGAGAGAAAGAAGGCAAATGCATGTCAGGAATTACCAAATAAAAGGAACTGATAAGGAAAGCTAAAGACATCATGAAAAACTCCATAGGTACCATGAACTGGAGCCCACATCCTTAAGTCTTAAGAAATGGTCTCACTCTCACCGTCTTAACAATAATGAGGCACAAGCACTCTTTTTGACCAGTGTAAAAACCCCAGACACAAGCCCTTTCTAGTCTGCAGATTCAGTCATATTGTTCAATTTCCTTCAATAAAGGCTATTTCTGAAATCAGCATATTCAGGTAACTTAAGACTCAAAGTATTAGTGTCTAAAACCAACTAAGCCTAACCCTCCAGCTCCTTAGCAGGAACTTTTGATAAAACTAGGGGGCAAATCCTGTAATCCAGAATCATTTTACTACACCAGTGAAGAGAGAAGCAGTGTGGTACCATGTCACTTAACTGACAAGAAACAACTGTAAATGCTTCAAGTAGATCCTAAAGTGATCCTCAGTTTCTGAGGACTACCAGTAAGAAATCATTTCAGTTCCATTTGGGTTCTGCAGTGATCAACTCAAAGCACTACACAGGACTCTCAGAACTGACAGAGAACCAAATACCATTAAAAACATCACTGCTGGGCAGAAACACACAAGCTTCTCACAGGGATAACTAAATGCAATTTTCATGTTCCAAGAGAGTATTTCAATCTAGGAAAAAACCTCAGTTCTCTTTTTTTTCTGTTTTTCACTTGCATTTTATTATAGCTGCACGTTTTCTAAGCAGGCTTTGGGGAATTTATGACTAACATGGCTGTACTTTGTGACACAAGGGAAACAAGGAACAAGACTGTTTAAGACAGTCTTGCATTTCTTGCATTCCTCCTATTTTAAATACAAGCCCATTTAGAATTTTAGTTATCCAAGCACTGCCCTGCAAATAGGGATGAGGGAAAGAATTCAGTTGAATTAATCAAATCAGCACACAACAGCCTACACTATCCAGCAAAGAGACTGAGGCAATATCAACAGAATGAGTGACAACTCCAGAAAGCAGTAAAATAATTAATTTTCATAATTACAGGGAACAACACACTCATGTGAACTCCAATGCAATGATACAAGACAAAAGGCATTAAACTAAAGCAAACTTATCAAGATGTAACCTTTATCTGCAACACTTGAGAAGAATAATAAAACACTTCACATGTAAACCTCGGCATTTCAAGCACATTGAAATATCACAAACACAGCAGTAGTCTAAATAATTATCTTAAGATCTGAGCAAACACATCAGATGGTCCAAATTTAGGAGAATTTAATTTCCTCATGGCCTAGGCACAGACATGTTCCTGGGAACAAGTATCTCCTCCACACAGTTTTACTTCTATGTGGACTCTCAGGCCTTTATCAGAGTAATACACACAAAAATAAAAACAACTTCTAGCTGCAGATAAGGGACAGCTACTTATTTGTTTGTAAACAGAACATCAACTACTGGCATCTAACACATGGCCATGGAAAGGCCTGTTTTAGTCAAAGAAGCTACCAGTTCAACACAGATTTAACAGGGCAAAGTGTAAGAGACCTTGAAGTACAGGAAGATGTTATTAAAGTACCAAACAAAACACAGGGGAGAAAGCCGTGATGCTGTAGTTTCAAGAGTTTAAAATAAAAGGCTAAACACAACACTATATTCCTGAAGTCTAAGAGCTTTTCAGAGATATCAAAAATTGGTATTTAAATGTAGGAAGGTATACAAAGAAGAAAACAGAGAGAAAGATGGGGAAGGAAACCTTTAAACCTCATCTTTTGCTTTCACAAGTACTATGAATATACAACCACTGCCCCTAAATTCCAGTGTTTTTCAGAAGAATTTGTACGAAAAGAATAACACTTAAACCTTGCTTCCACTTAGGCAATGAGAATCACATCCTATTTTCAGCTTACATGGCAAGAAAGAACTGCTTTAAAATACCTTCCAATTAGAAACTGAAAAATTTCAGTTTCTATTTAGTTTCTTCCTGTGCAGGGCCAGGAACTGGGCTCATGACCCTGAAGGGTCTCTTCCAACTCAGCATATTCTATGGTTCTATGATCCTTTCATTCTATTTTCTTTAGCTGTACAAATGTGAAACAAATCTAGCACACGAAACTGCACTGAGCATGGGAAATTTGTATTATCCTAAGTATACAAACAGTGCATCAACATTGCCACAACCTCTCTCTTGTTTATATCACATATTGGAGGAGTCTGGAACAACAGTGTAGAGCTCAAGATAAAAAAAATTTTAGAAGTCTGTAGAATTTATTTTCTAGGCAAAAAAATTGAAGCGTCAATATTAAGAACCATTAGAAAATAAAGCAGAGATTTAAACAAACATAAGCAAACCAGTAATTTTTGAGTTTTCTCTGCCATACATCAGCACAAGCACAATTAAGCAGATTTTTGCATACTCTCATCAACTTGCAAGCTATTCTCTAGTTTTCCTGCTGTGTTCCTTGGAGTTTTAAGAGAATTTTATTTAAGGTGATGACACCGATCTTACCAAAACACGCTGTAGTATTTCCTGCCAGCAGACATCAAAACTTACTTGTGCAAGTAAATATTCTTCCTCTCATGGAATTTACAAGCAGACCATTTTCAAATGAAATGTGAGCTGGGTTTTTCTCTGCACTTTTTTTTTTTAACTATCCTTCTACTAGCAAGATTCTTTCTCACAAAAATTAACAGTGGTGCTACTTCCTCTCTGGTAGCTCCATCGAGCACACTCCAGTGTAGCCAATTTCTTCCCAGGTCCTGCCAACCCCAAGTTTTGGGCAAACCTGAGAGAAATGGCCCAGCAAATGAAGCCAGAGCTCAGCGCTCACTTACTTCTCTTCTTCGTGCTGTTCTTGTTTTGAAGCCCACCCTGTGCCGTCTTTAGGCACGATGTTCACATTGGGGTCGTTGCCTTTGTTCTCTGCTTTGAGGCTGGGCAGATTAGCTGGGGGAGGCATCCTCCTGGAAATAGCAACTTTTCCAAGACTCTGCAATCCATGGCGTGCGGCAACTGCGTGCCAGAACAGAAAGTGCAAGTTAACTACTCTGCTTAGGCAGAGCTATACAAAAACGTTTTGTAAGAAAGACAGAAAAATTGAGGAGTGTTAGCAATTAAAAATGTAAAATGCTTCAGAATTTAATAATTAAAAAAGGGAATTGAAAACACTTGGTTTGGGAAAACCTGAATACTTTTTGAGTGGTGAGTCGTTATAGTTAGCCTATTCCAGAGGTTAGAAAGGATATATGGCCCCACCTTTATATACAACATTCAGTGACAGAAAACTAAAGAAGCCATTTACAATATGATGTTAATGTCAAGCATTATTCTCTTGCTCTTTTGGAGCTTAATGTACATTGATGAGTCCAGAAATACCCCTATAGGTCCAGCCCATTTCTTTTTTGCTGCAAATTTCAGCTGACAGATGCTGCCCTTGCAAAAACATTCCTACAAATTGTATTTACTCCAGACCACAGGTACCAACCTAATGCACCCCACAGGACATTCAACCTACCAAGTAACCAGCACAGGGAACAAGCACAAGTTACCGCCCTGGGTAAGCTGTATCATAACAAACAGCTCAGTTTCAACCTTTAAAAATAATATTGTGGCAAACTTAAACAAGCTTGGGCACTCTTTTTTCTCTTTCACACACAATTTAGGCAACTTTGTCAAGTTCAAAACCTTCAGAACATCATTTCCCCCTGGTTCTCCACTCAATGGCTCATGAAAAAGCAGGCTCACAGTCACCTTATTTGAAATATCGAGACCAAGTTTTATCTAGCGTTTGTCCAAAAATGCAAATCCCTGAGCTGGAAGTGAGCATTACCTTTTCCTTAACTAAACACTTCCAGCATGGCAAATGTTAATGCAGTCAAATGCACAGCTGGGGAATGGCACGTCTTTATGTACCCACATTCCACTTCCTACCAGACTGCAAATGCTGTCTCTCTGAACTGACATTCCTGTTTACAGCTGAGCAGAAACTCTAATGAATGCTGCCTTCCACAATCCTTCCACTTCACTGCTGCACCAAGCAGCTCTGAAAAACCATGCTGTGGTTAAGTACTCATACATTCTGTACTGTTAATTAGCACTGCAGTAATGATGAAACTGAAAGAATGCAACTCTAAAGAGGGCTTACTCACCTGTGGTTTTCTGAGTTTCCAGTGACTTTCCCTTGTAAGTATTAAACAGACTGAGTGTTGCATACTTTGTTTTTCCATCCTTTGCTTTTGTACTCTGGCCTGACTTTTCCGACATTTCGCTGGAAACTCATCGAGTCTGGTACCTCCTGTTCACTCCTCAAAATCTGCTTGTAAAGAAAAACAATAGAAGTAAAGCAATTTGAATAGCAGCCAACACTTAAGTCAGAGTTCACAGGGCAGAAGTGGACAGCATATTTAACAGCATTAGCACTGTTTCATTTAAGCATTCTGCAGGATGCCAAGGAATGCATTAACTCCAGAAACTTTATCCTTATGTAACACCAGGAATTTTCAAGTATTTCTCTCTTCAATATGAATGCCACAAAATCAGGAGGGTGAGCATTTAATTAACATCAAACACTGCTAAAGCGGTAAATACCGCCCATGATTTCACTAGAAAATGAAGAAGAAAAACCCAATCCCAAACCCCACAAACACACAGAATTTCCACCAGCAGCTCCTTCCCCACTGGGGAAGCTCAATGACCTAACTCTATCCTGAAGCCAAGTACTGAGACGCAATTAACAGTTACTGCAGTACAGTATTTCTGGAATTTGCTTCTTTTTCCCCAGTTAAAACCATCATGAACACAGCATCCAGAGACACTAAATACACAGAGTAAGAATTTTGTTTGTCAAAACCAGAACACAGTATGCTCAGACAGGGAGTGAGAATTCCTTAAACCAAGAGTTACACTATTCTTCCTGCAGCAGTCAATTACAGGGCTGTTGGAGTAGGTCATTTCTCTCCTCCCTCCTTCCCTCCAGAATAACAGGCCTTGAGAAAAAGAACCCAGTAATTAACTGTGATAGTTCTCTAGAAGTTCTTGGAAGGAACTTGCAGAGTTGCTGCTCATCACCAGGCAGGAACACAAGTGAGCATTCATTAAAACAGAACATTATTACACAAGTTGATTTCTCCTAACAGTCAAAAATCCTGCTACCCTCTTTACAACAATTTTTTAATCTATTTCTATATGAATTCCAGAAGTTATATATACTCAAAGACTTGTGTTTCATTCTAAAAGCAGGCAGCAAGAAGCAAGACATTCTGACAAACCCCTCGGGAATCAAACTCCCATATCAAACTCAGAGCTGCAGACCTTCAAAGGGAACTTGATTCACATGCATGGTGCTCATGGATTAAGAAGAGTCTGCAAGGACAAGCAGTCTCAAGAACAAAGCACTTACTTGATCATGACAGACATTCAGCAATGTCAAAAGATCATGGAACTTTCATTTATATAGGTATGATAACATTCCCATCCTTCTCTGCCTTCTACCTCAATTTACAAGCCATGATTGAAAAGCAGTTAAGATAGCAAATAACCTTGGGATGGTTCAGCTTCAGCACAACTTGGGCCAGAAGCTATTCTATTACAATCCATGCAGACTGCTGCAAAGGGGACAACTTCCAGCCTTGCATGGTGCCACATATACGGCCAAGAAATATATTCTCCCCTCAGAAAAAGACAGCAACTCCCAGATTCTTCTTCCAGATTAGTCTGCATTTGGCTATTTCAACATCAAGTGTTGCACCAACAGTTATTCTATGTGTCATCCAAAAATACGAAATGCAGGACGGGACCAGGGTGAACCCAGCCCACCGAGCAAAACAGACTCGGGCTGAAATTTACAACTCTGGATGAGCTGTTTGCATTTGAAAGAACGTGTGAGCATGGTGATTGTAGTGGATGACTTGATACAGTTAAAAAGGATCACCTGAAAGCTGGTTTGCCACCCTGTGCTCCTGGCAGTTACTGCCCAGTACCTTCTCTGATGCTCCAGGATTGTGGTAGACTCTTGATCATAAATATGAGGCTGGGAACAGAGAGGAACAGAAGAGCCAAAGGGACAGAGTCTGCCAGGTTCTTTCACAGACATTTTACTGAACACCTTATGGCAAACTGAGTCTCCTTATAGAAGAAAAGGCCAATGCAGAGCCTCATGTCTGATCCAGACTCAGCCTGATAAACGAGTCTGCCTGGATTCAGGTCTCCAGACAGGCTGAAAGCAGTAGTCTGGCCATGAATAATACTGATGGGCAAAGCTTGGCATGTTCAATTGCAAGTAAGTATTGGGGCAGCCTGGAGAGTGAATGGTTGCTTGAAATCTGCTCAGCTGCTAAGTCCAAGGATAAGCTTGCCTAAATTCAAATATCAGACTGGATGGGGTTTTCCCTGTAAAGATATTTGAGTAGTGAGCTTTGGCTTCCAGTGAAACCTTGCAGCCTCAGTGTAGTTTTTTTGGATAGATGAGTGATAGCCTATCAGCCAAGTCTGTGGCTGGAGTCTAGATCATGTATTTATGATAAAGAGTCCACCACAATCATCCTGGAGCATCAGAGAAGGTACTGGGCAGTAACTGCCAGGAGCACAGGGTGGCAAACCAGCTTTCAGGCGAGCCTATAATTGTATCAAGTCATACACTACCATCACTACGCTCATACATTCTTTCAACTGCAAACAACTCATCCAGAGTTTTAATTTTTGGCTCAAGACTCATCCCAGCCAAGGAGTCTGTAAACAAGAAGTAGCTTCACAATGGTGAATAATCTAGAAACTGGCTAACAAAAAAAAACAAATAACAAAAAAAAAATTATTACTTGGGTCATTTTTTTACCCCCAAAATTCTCAACAGCAGCAAAGCCCCAAGACATGCATAACAAGCAGAAAGCAGTTTGAGCAGTTTGAGGGCAGTTTCAGATAATATTTTGTCATATTTCCCAAAGCCTGCTCCTCTGGTAGAGATGAAACATGCAAAATCTTAATCATAACACTCTTCTTTACAGAGCAATACAGATTTCATATTTCAGCAGACCTTCACTGTAACAACTGCTCTTTCTAGAACATTTGACAGCCTCAAGAACAGAGGATAGTGAACACATTCTCCAAATACACCTTTTTATGTTTAATTCACAAAAATTAGTCTGCCCATTACAGACTAATGGAGCCCATTACAGAGCTCTATGCCTTTTATACTATTAGAATTCATACTTTTGACAAGTTTTTCCCAACTTATACTAAACAGAAAAATGAACTGAATGTTTTACAATGATTCCTCAGTAACCTGACTTGCACAAAAAAATAATTTCATGTAGGCAAGTCAATATATTCAACAATATATATATTTAAGTACATTTAGACCTGATACTGGTTGCCAAAGAAGATATTCTTGCAAAATTAGACTTTAGACCAGGTACTCAAGCCAGGGATGACAAATTCTCCCTCTGAAGAGCCCATTTGGCCTTCAACAAACATCCTGCTGAGTCACACGTTAAACAAGCACTCAGTGCCATCTGACAACGGTTATGCAGAGGGAGCTGCATGATTTAGAGCCATGTGAAACTATCCAGCTCCAAGACCTCTGACTTTTCACCCAAACTTCAGTTGTGTGTGCTACATTCCTATACCTGAACACTGCAATCATTCCCTGTGTATAGAACCACCGGAGGTATTTCAACACAGGACACACTTAACTTGTGCATACGACACAGTGGTGAGCACCTTCCTCCCCCAGTGATTACCAGTTTGCCCAACATTTCCAAATTTCGTTATTATAGTCACATTCTTACAAGCGAAGTGCTGCTGTGCACTGGGTTTAGGCTGTGTTCTCTAACACCAGGCAGCTGTGTGCACCTCTGAAAACAAACACAGGATGTCAGAAGCACTTTCCAAGCTAAGTAAGCACCGTGACAGCCAACAGAAGGACAGGAACAGCATAAGCCATAATGGCACTTGGCAGGGCTCACTGCACTATTAAGAAATTTAAGCAAGTCAGCTGTTCATTCTGAATAATTACAGTTACTATTATGCACAACTATGGAGAGCACAATGCTCCCAAAATTCTGGAGCAAACATTTACCTTTCTAGCTGCTCTGCAATGTTATTTAATAAGTTAACTGAACTTCACTGTGGCCAGAAGATTTTAGGGTAAAAATTATTACTGTAATTTCCGTACCAGACTATTTTTTCAGACTCCAACTGGTTGACTTATTTAGATCCTGCAAGGAACTCAGATGCTTGTGTACAGAGAATAGCACACAAAGTAGCTGCCACAAATTCTAAATATTCTGGTCTCTGTTAAGGAACATTTACTTGTACCCTCTTAGACGTTTAGAGCTGGTACAAGAACAAACTGAATGCAATGGATTCCAGACTGCAAAAACATGTTTTTAATAGTAAAACTCCAGCAAACAAAATCCCACACATATCACACAGGCCTCTTCCACTAAATTCCTAGCTCTCCTGATCATTTCAGAACTCCCCTCTATGACTTGTTTAGAATTTAATGATATAATTTATTACTCCTGCAAACTTTGTATAGTGTTCCATTAGGGCCAACTGCAGCCTTGAAAAGGTGTCACCTCTCCTTCAGAAAAAAGTTTTACTTAAACAAGGTAAAAATATTACATATTTTGAGGTCACTTTTGAGGACTGAGTGGTAAGAAGCATAAAACATTTAACAACTCAACTCCTAAATTCTTGTCAGACCAGATGACAAACTCACTCGATCCATATTTTATAGACTGTATGTTTAAACCCCTACCTAGACAAAAAAGGTCTGGTTTTTAGTGTAACATGTCAAGAGACTTCTTCAGCAGTATTAGTTGGCTTTAATACAGTCCTTTCATCTTACCCCACACCTCAAACCTCTTTAGCCTACAAGCACTCCATCAGAACAGGTAACCTGTACAGGAGTTGCCCAGGATTTTGAAGTCTTGGAACTTTAAAAATACTGGAATAACTCTCACAATTCCTATTCAAAACAGCAAGGATATCTAGTCCCTGTCACCTCTACTCCAAGGGCTGTGTTTTAGGCAAATTTGGAGAAAGATGCACTGGAATGACTTAAGGCAAAGAGCACCATTCAAGACTCAAACCAGCCGAAGATTTGAACTCTCAGTGCCTCAAATGCCCATCTTTGAAGTGGGAAACATCACAAAAAATGCTACATGAAAGTTTATTCATAACTGGGACACATTAGCACCTCTCTCAAAACAGAAACCAAGAAACCAATCCAGAAAGAATTTTCATACACTATTTTAAGCACACTAAAAGTAGTTAAAGGGTAAAAACCATCATATACAAATCTGTTATTTGTATCCAGCCATAACTTCACTTTTCTAAGAATAGCGCTGTTTCTGGGACACTGAACAATGTGGTTCTGGTAATTTCTAGAACCAAATACAACTACTAAAAAAACCCCAAGAAATTAAACTTTTTTACCACATATTCCATTGGTTTTAGAGGCAGATGCTCCCAAATCACTGTAATTTCCAAAAAAAAAAAAAAAAGAAAAAAAAATCACTGTACACAAAAATGTGGCATTAAAAATTTCAGGCAGAAAGTTTTCATTTCAACTGGAAGTCCGGCATATTTACATTCTAGAACTGAAGAAACGGCCCACTACTGCAAAACCTAAGCATAATCTCCAGCTAGATACTAAGTGTTGAAAAACAACTGTGTGATCTTCAGAAAAGAGACCAATTTAAATCAATTACACAACTAGAACACCAATTTAAAACAAAGAAACAGAGGATACTGGAGTCAAAGTACTTGGAAGCCAAGAAAGCCTTTTTGGTGCTTTTTGTAACCCATTCTCAAGGAATCCTATTATTTTAAAAGGACGCTCCAAAATACTGTGCAATTACTGAATACATGGGGTTTGGATGTGGTTTTGTACAGAGAAGGTTGCCCACAAAGAAAAAAATGGAATCACAATTAAACATCCCGATTTCACTTCTCTGACATGGATGTTCATAAACAATACACATCAACAATCTCTTCTTGATAGCCTTATACTTTCAACTCTGGGACCAACATTTTTAGCCCAGTTTTTATTTACAAAAACATAACAAAACAAATAAACAAAAGGTTTGCCATTTATCCCACTATTAAGAATTCTTAAGAGCTTCAGCACTACCAGCTTAATATGACACAAACACAAGCTTCGAGAACCTCCGGCAACACCTGGGTAGCAAAGAAGTCTCTGGCAAATCTAAGTATCTAATATAGCCTCTCAAATCAGGATTTCCCTTCCCTCCAAGAGCCACTTGCAGTAAGGTTCATTATCAAGCAGACTGCTGCTAAGCATGCTGAAAATTGCAGGAAAACTTTGGGGACTCCAAGCTTGTTTTTCGTGTACCTCCACCACGGCTCTATGACCTACAAGAAGAGAAGCTCTTCAAATCTTTAAAGAGTTCTTGGGTAGATCTCTACAATTCATTCTTGAACAAGACTTAAACGAGTTTTATTTCCTTAGGAAGTCTCACTAATACACTTTTCCATCTCCACATTTTGAGCTCACTGGTACCCAGAACAGCTTGAAAGAAGGTACAAAGCACTGATTGTATGGACTCCATAAAAATCCATGAAAAAATCCATGGAGATTGGCAGCCAAGTAGGACAAGAAAACCCTTTAATCACCATCTCTTCTGTACCCATCACCTCAGGGGGAGGACTGTGGGATGGGCACAATCTACAGAAGAGTTAATAGCCACCAAATGGAAAAAAATCAAAATTAGTTTGGTTCTTCAGAACCAAGACACTTCATCCTGAGAGAAAGCTGTAGCAAAGCAGGCTTTGCTAGCTCAATCATTCTTCAAATAAATCCTCTTTAAAGCCTAAGAAAATCTTTCCAAAACAGTACCAAAACCGAGTATGTCATGTAGAAAACACACCATGACATAAGACAGACATTTTAGGGCATTATCCCCACAGACACATCCATAAAAATGGAGTTTGTGCATGCCAGAAATGAGCATCCACAGATATGTCTGCATCAATTCTAACAGATATCCAACAACAGTCTAAATAGAGCTACTAAGTTAAGCAACGAAAAACAACCCAAATTAGCCACCCACAACAAAAAGTCTACTCAGAAACTAACTTCACCACAAAGCATATGTTACTTTGAACCAGCAATCCATCGAGCAAGCAAATCTAGCACCTTAGAAAGCCTGCAAGGCAGCTTGTTGAACTGATTTTCTGGGAGAAATACAGATCACCTAAACCCTGGCTTTCCAACAGGAAAACCAGCAACAAACCACAACAGCTCAGGGAATTTTTGTCAGGAGCATTTTAAGACTAAAATGGCATTAACCAAACTTTTAGGACATGTATTGCTGAAAAAAAATTATCAGTCAGTTCTATTCATTTTTTTTCTTGAGAACAAAAGAAGAAAAAAAATTAAATCCCCATAGATTCAAGTACAGCAAGCCTCAAATTTGTCTCTATCCATAGATTTTAATGTATGTTTAACTGTAAGTGCATGAATATTTCACAGAAACCATATTCCTGTGGAACAGCCCTGCCAAAAGAAGCTTGATCAGTAGGATCAATCAGAATCAGCATGACTTAATGTGTCCACATAACAAGGGATTAAATAGCCACAGACAGGTTAAACTCACACTGGCAATAAAACTGCCAAAAATGCACTGAATATTTTCATGAGTCACACAGCTGCTTTCTTTCAGCTAAGACAATTTCTGGTACTTCTACTTCTCATGAAATCTTCTCCTTCTCAGGTAACTGAGAGATTCTGGTCCCATCCCCTCCCCTCCCAAGGCAAAATGATGCCAGTGCAGCTACTTAAGAACTCCAGGGGGCAAATAATGCAGTTTTCATTTCATTTAGTAAATTTTTTTTCATGTTTATATTCAGAGCATAAATAAAGCTGTTCAGTATCCTGAAAAATATTATCTCAATATTACCTAGAACAATGCAATTATCCAGGAATTCAATGCTTTCAATGTTTGTCTCTTTCTTCCAATGTTTTACACCAATGGGCCAATTTTGGTCTCCAGCTTTCTACTGAATAAGGGAAGCTGTTCATCAAGATATCTCTTATATTTACTTCTGCCTTTCATGGGGAGCCAAGGAGATAATTTAGAGATGCACTCAAGCCTAAATATAGTTATTCTTAAAACAAAATGCTGAAATTAGGAAGTTCCTCCCTAAAAATTTTATTCAGTTCTCAACTACTGGGCATGCAGAAAATATAATACCCCTGTCTGTTTTAGCTTTATAATTAAATACTGTTATTTGTCCTTTAATGGTAACTTTACAATTAAAGTAGAGATTGATTTAAAAAAATATCGATTTTCAAAGTGGAGTATCAAACAAAGTCAAATTAAGAAACTCCCATCAGTAAACTTTGTGTCTGGTACTTCTTTGAATTTCCAGAGGTTAGATAATGAAAAACAGTACAGGTATCATCAGAGTTTTAACAAAAGCTCTTCTAATATTCTGAACTGAAAACTCAACATTGCCACCTCAAGCAGCAGCACTTTTAAGCAAGTAAGACTCCTACAAAAATCCTACTCTAGCAGTCAAGTACCTTGAAGTGAAATACATGATGTCCAGACTCAGCCTTAAGGCTCAAGTCCTTAGCCAAAAAAAAAAAAAAAGACTAGCTTAAGAGATCTAGATAGAAGTGATTTTAATTTGGTTTCTGAGTTTAGAAAATTTACTTTGGTCATGGTTTTTCAAACTTCTTTGCAACATGAGGAATAGTTCTTCAGGCTAACAGACTGATGGCATTTGCATACAGTCAAATACTAAAGAGAAGGGACTTAAAGGTTCAAGTTGTGAACCTGATTGCACAGGCACCACGAAATCATGAGGATCAGAAACCCTGGAAGTGCTACTAGACCAAATGCACCCTGGGTTCAGTATTCCCTTCAACTGGAATGGTGCAGACTGATCCTGGTAGAGGCACACCAGCCTCAACACTCCGGCATACCCAATTCTGTCTGTACAGTCACAGTTTTGTAAGGCTGCATTTGTCCCAGAGAGCTTCCCACTGCTGATGGAGGTGATGTGGAATCACATTTAATGAAACAGTTCTCCACATGTCTGCTGGCAGATTCCAAGAGTAATGACAATCAGATTTGTCCAGTTCCTTTCAGAGCAATTCCCAGTTTGGGTTGAGGCACAGCAAGGCAGCAATGCACAACAAACCTTATTTCTCACTGACACATGAATAAAAAGCTTCTGGAGGTCGAAAAGACTCCTAACTGTAGGATGAGGACACCACAGTGGAATATTGTGTAAATATTCCAGGTAAACACAGCACAGCCTTCACTGGTACTGCAAGTGCCCAGTTCATTTTCTCATTCCTTCTACACGAACCAGACCAGTGGAGGGAAACTTAATACCACAACCACAGCTCGAGTGCAAATGAAGAGTAACTAGCAATACCTGTATTAGAAGCATTCCTTCAAGTGTCAGCCCTTTTCAAATTACCCGAGTTTCTTTGCCAGAAAGGATTTTTCAAGATATTGCAGTAAAGACACTGACTGTGAGTGCCCCACCTAAGCCAAACCACTGGACAAAGCCAATGCACCAACCCAACACAGCTATTCTGGCCATGTGCTCACAATCCTCAGACACAAACTACAATTTAGATGTTTCACTAGATTAACAAACATATTGCAACTAAAAATCTATTCTTTTCTGAAAACTTAACATCCCAGACTTCTCTGCAGGTCACTTTTAGAGCAGGCTATTTTCTCTTCTCAGCCTGACAATGCCTTTACAAGTCTTTTCTGACTTCTTTGACACCAAACATTAGGCAAATTTTTTGCAAGACAGATTTTTGATTTTCCCCTTTCATGCAGTCGGGTAAGAAACTTTCAAAAATTGTAAATTTTTAATTGAGGCATGAGTTTTGAAGTTCTGGAAGGAAGCCAGAGTCAGGAAAAAAAAAAAACCCCAAACAGTTTCTATAGAATTAAAGAGAGCATCATAATGATATGTGTTCTCATTATTTCTGGGAACAGAACAATGTAAGTGCTTTCGCCCAATTAGCTTTTCAACTTGCAGATGCCAAATGAGACTTATTTTTAAGATTTGCAAAACCATTTATTAAAGAAATTTCCATTATTTGGAAGAATGAGGAAACTTCAAAGCTCACGAAACTGCATCGCTGCCTATTTGAGCCCAAGATAAGGGAATAAATTAAGGCAAATTCTTGCAGAAACAAGCTGTGTACCTGCTATCAAAGTGCAGGATTCAAGCAGCAGCCTGGTAGGCAGCACTTTTCTCTGAATACAGAAGATCTACCATGACCTGTCTTGCCTATCAGAAGGATTTTTAACTGAAAAAATTACAACTACTCACCAGGTTTCTTAACAGCTAATTTAGATCAGTTTATCCAGACCTCAGCAGCTCTCTGTAAAGGCATCTGTTAATAGTTAGTATCACAAACAATCCCTTTAAAAAATGACAAACACACTCAGCAGACTGTCCAAGCACCACTTTGTTTCTTGCTCAACTGAACCACACCATCCAGCAGAAGCCTGGAAAGGCAAAAATATCAGCAAACCCCTTCTCCCCACACAGACAAAGTGGCGTGGGGAGTGTCCTCCTGGGTGGCATCCTGAGTAGTGGCTGCTGTGTCAGGCTGAGAAAAGGGGGACAAGAGACAAATCCATAGTGGGGACTGCAGCAGCCTCACAACTGCTGACACAGCTGACTGTAGTGCAGGCTGAGCAGTGCTCAGGATCTGCTCCTTCGTAGGCACTGGCTGGGAAAGTTACCACGAACAACAGGTAACTTCAGTCCACTCCTGAAATTAGTCCCAGAGGTAAGTTGGTGCAAAACACTTCCTTTTAGGAAGCTGATGAAAGAAAATCAGCAAGTACATGAAAAAAGACCAAATTCCCAACAGATGAGCAGAAGTTGTGGTCATTTACAACCAATACCCATCTTTCCACTGGTTCATTTTTGCCTTTCACTTTATTACTTACTGCAAAAGCCCCCTTATTACAAACCCCCAAGAGCGCTTTATAACAAACCCTCACTGAGCTGGAGACACATTTTCAATCCTTCCCATCCACCCCGTGTAGACTTGGACAGTGGAAGAGAGCAGGACAGATGAGGAGTAAAAACTTAAACCACTCCTTTGCTGAGAGTAACTCAAGGAATCTCTCTCAAAACTTCCATTTCCTGCTCCTTTACTACAATTTCCAAGCCCCACAGAAATAATTATTATTTTTTCACAGAGGAAGTGACACCTTCTTTCAGCATTCTTCCTCAGGAACAACAAGGTTGAGCAGTAGATTTCTCATCATGCTTTTCTGTATCTTTAAAGTATCCCTGACCTCCACTGCAAATAAGCAAAAAGTTTTATACATAACTTGTTTTTCCAAAGCCGCTATTCATAAGTTAATCCTTAAATAAGAAATAATTACATCTAAGTGATTTTATTCTGGAAATCTGTTAGAAGTTGCTTTGAAATTATGTTCAGGCAAGCTCCTCTGTTCATGAACTTCAGAATACTTTGACAGTGCACAAGAACCACGCTAGAGCTACAACCTTAAGGATTTCCCTTCTTTAGAACACATGTGCCAAAATTAATCCCCTCGTTGTCAGTTTTTTTCCCCCTAATCCTTTTCTGTTCATCTTCTCAAGGTATTTTTGTTGTTGAAGGGTCCAACCTGAAGATGGAAGCATTCAACAGTAGGAACCTACAGAATAAAGAGTTTTGTAGACTCTTGTACAACCTCACCATTATAAAAAAAAAGTTCAAAACAGTTACTCTAATCAGTTAAGCTGTCACACACTCAAAACTTCCCACCTTGTCCAAATTCTGTGCTCCCTGTCACTCCTATCATATTCCTAACCTGACTCATGTACATTAAAACCAAACAATTTTTTCTCTGTATTTAAGAGATGTTACAGCGTAGTTTGAAGGTTTTTAAGATACTCCCACTGTGATAGTGAGAGCCTGGGTTGCCAAATGCTCCAGCTTCTATCACACTAACAGCACCAGTAAAAAAATTTCACTCCATTAAGGAGGTAGAGTTTTGCTCCCTGGTTTGGTCCAGATTGGAGAGAGCTCACAGCAGCTCAGTCTCTTTTACCTGCTGCCCATTATCCTCTGGATCTCTGGTTACATGCTTTTCCCTGTGACTCACTATTTTCTTGGAACAGACACATCTCCTTGCTCACTGAAGAATGCTCAGCATGGAAGAGATGCAGCTGCCAACACCACACTGACAACAGCTCTGGACAACACCAGCTAATTACAGTAACGGTTGCGTTCAGACCTCTGCTTTAAACTGTGTTTGACCACGAGAAAAGGGAAAAAAAGATGAGAAGCTAAATTTAAAAGGCCTTATCAGCACAGCCAGCTTTATGCATCTGTCTCTCAGCACTACAGAATCCATTTTCCATGAAAGTTAACTTGCACCTGCCAAATGGCTGCAGATGAGGTTTAACATCTTCACTTGCTCTTGGCTCTCTGTTTATTCTGCTCAGATAAAAAAAAGGCCACACATCCCTTGACACTTTGCTTTCAAGATGCAGTAAATAATTCAGGCTCAACACATTATCAAAAAACTTATCAAGGAACTTTTTGTTATCCAAAGCTCTGTGTGTCCCACAAAGCTCTGTCCATGCTGGTAGGTGCATCTGTGGTGTGAAAAACATCTCTTAACCAAGGTGACTCCAGCAAGGCAACCACTTAGACATGCCACAAGCAAAAGGCAAGCTTTTCTTGCTAAAATACACCTTTTCTTATTTGCATTGTCAAGGGAAAATGTTCTTGTTCCCTTTCATTAGAGGACTTCTGCTGTGCACCCATACAAAGCTCTGTCCTAAATGTGACTAAAAAACAAGCCCTGTAAATCAGTATTTCTTTTTTTTTCAAAATGAAAGCATCAATTCATTGATATTAAGACTGTGATCCTTCAGTGGAATATTTAGTGAGTTTGAAACAGAAGTCCTAAATCAATATCAGGTCTTTAACTGGGAGGGAATTACTGGCTTCTCAAACAAAAAGCAAACGTTGCTGCACTTCCACCTTAGCTGAAGGTTCAAATCATTTTAAGTACATCTTAAACCATTACTCCTGCAAACATTCCTTAGAATTATGAGTGTAGACTGAAATTTTAACTTAAAATTTATAAACAATAAAATCTAGCAACAGTCACATGCATATGAAATGTGAATTTTAAACCAAGGTGCAGGAGTTTACGTGATTCTGTGAGGACAACCTGAAAAGGGCTGCTTTTCTAAACACAGACTAACTTAAGCAAGCAGTGCAGCAAAAAAGAGGCAGCCCAGTCATTGCC
Source organism: Nicator chloris (assembly GCA_013400495.1). NCBI lineage: Eukaryota > Metazoa > Chordata > Aves > Passeriformes > Pycnonotidae > Nicator > Nicator chloris. Next base: position 559,678 of record WAAE01017760.1, on the reverse strand, counting down.
AAACTACAATTTATAGTCCAACTAGGTAAAATCCGAGTAAGGCTGCCATTTCACTTAGGAATCAGCTGTACATTGATTACATTGGTATTTAAGAGACCCCTCTTCTCTCAGTTACCCAGGACTGGGTGATGCCCCAGTTCTGCAGGCAGTACTTGCGCATTTGTTTCAGCTGAATATAAAGTGCAGCCATTCCTGTCTCTGATGCTGGAAGACCCTAAAAATGAAGCCCACATTATTTTCAAATACACATCAGTTAAAATTTATCACCGTCATCCTTCAGACTGAAGACACGTAAGGCTGATTCTGCACTCTAATTTTCCCGTTAATCAAGACAGTGTCAGATAATTTAAACCATGAACAATGTGAATGTTAAACAGTTTCTCCCTTTAGTATGTGTTTGCAATCTGTAACAGACAAGCTCGTTAGCATTTACTTAGAATGTTATGTAATGGCTGAGGTATTTGTAATAAAAACAGTCTATTTCTGTTAGCCTGTTCTTCATAGACATAAAAGCCGTCTTCATCTGATTTTTATTAGGACTTCATCTTCCTCTGCTCTTGATGCATTTTTTAAGGCTCCTGTGCACTCCATTTTCATTTCACCAATACTCAGAGTATTATTTTCTCCCACCTCCTCACACGGATTTCAGCTTTTATTTTTACACTACTTTGACCCGTAAGCTTCTACCGGGTTTTGTAAAACCCAAACCTAAAAAACAATGAGAGCATGAAGCTGAGCAAAGGAAAAATTTCCTACAGAAGATGAACTGGTTCTACCAGTAAAACACCACCAGCAGTCCCGTCATTACAAGCCCAACATCCATCCTCAACCAGTGGGAAGGTGCCGCATTTTCATACACATGCAGAATTTTTCCCCCTCCACTACTGAAGGAGCCTCTGAAGATGTCAGCCAAAGAAAGTGTTTTTCCATCTCTCACACCCCCAATCCACTACACATGGGTTTACTCCTCTGCAAGAGCACACTGTGCAAGGCTTTAATTCTTCTGCAAGATTTTTATCTCCTCATTTTATCCACACCACCCCTTATATGGTATTTAGTCTCTGCTTTCTACCCTCTCTCCACTCTCACATCCCTGCAGTTCCTTAGCCTGGAAATCAGCCTAGAACAAAGGCATTGTATTCCCAGTACTGCAGGACACCTGGCTGAAGTCGACCCCACAGAAAATCTTGCTTTGACATCCATTCTTTCCCTTAATTGCCATCCAGCATTCACTCAGACAGCCCCAAACCCACACAGGAGCTCCCTCTGGAATTGCATCATCTCTCCCTTGCTCACTGGGGCCTGTTTCACTCTTCCTAGGGAAGCAGGACCTATGGAAGGTGCATCCCATAAATCTGTAGCACTGGACCAGGAGCCCAAGTTAAAACTGGAGACTAATTTTAATGTTCTGCTCTACAAAAAAACAACCAGGGTTCTCATTATGGAAAGTCTAAATGAGAGCAAAGATATTATAAATTGCTACTGAACTGCCAAGACACAGAATATTTATATTACCAAGACTCACAGAAGCAACTCTATACTGAGTTATACATTTTTCATGAGCTATTATCTACAAAAGCCAAGAACTTCATACAAGGAACGTATCCACACACTAAGGCAGAGTTTGAGGTGGAAGACAGAGCCTCAATCGTGGTCTCCAAGCAGTGACCTAAGAGAGAACCAAGCTCTCACTTCAGTTTAAAGAGCAACCTCTCAAGCCCACAACACCAAACCACCTTTCCACTGAACATTCATCCAGTTCAAGCAAATCCCAAAACTTTGAGATTCTTTATTTTTAAGAAAATGACTGCAGAGTTGCACCAAAACACCACAAAATTAATGCAGAAGCAAAATTCTCTAGACTATAGAATTAAAAAAAAACCCTGACAGCCACACAGAGCTCCTGGCAGTCAGGATTTAAGGTCAATCCTTTTGTTTCTCATATATGGACAAATGAGATCATGTCCTGTTTCCTGCCCCTTCAAAAGCAGTTTCTTGTCTGAGCAGAGCTCTTCGAGATGAGACACCAAGTAGGCCAGGTACCTCACTGCACAAGAAATAAAACTATTAAAATTTAAAGCCCCGTTCATTCCGCCGGAAATATTGCTTATTTCCAGTAATATACCTATCTAACCCCAATAATCAGGGCAACACGGAGAAAGGGTCAATCCTTTAAGATACTGAGTTCAAGACGTTCCACCAAAGAATATATTTACAGAACACCCACGTGAAACACAAAAAGGAAAGAAAAACCACGATGTTCCATTCAGCGCCCAGCACCATGATCTTATGCATATCCCCTTCCTCAGGAAGGGGACCCGAACTGGAAATTATCTGGGCCACTTTCAGCCTCAAAATTTTCAATCCTTGCGTCCCTGGATTATGCCCACTGCAGACCAACTGCCTGAATTTCAGCCGTGTCATCTCACCATGCTCTCACCATCCTTTAACCGCTATCCATGAGAACAATCCTGGCTCTTTGACCACCCCACCCCTACAAATCCTGGCCCCGGGAGCACAGACAATGCCTTTCCTCACTCAGTCCTGCATCAAACCACCCAAGAACAGCCTTTTACCGTAGGCGAAGAGTGCAAGAACCGTGGATGCGTATTTCAGAGCTGGAAAGCCGAGGCGCCTTGCCGCCGGCAGCCCGCAAGGAAAGGCTGCTTCCCCCCCGCGTTTCTGCAGGAAGAATCACAGCCACGAACTGAGCGCAAATGCACCCAGGGCTCGGCGCGTTCCTCGATGAATCTCCAAAGGAGAGAGAAAGGGAGGGAAAGGAGAGGATAAGAGAGGAAGGGAAAGACCAAGCACCGTTAAAAAAAAGGTGAAAAGCGGGGGGCAAAATAAAGGGCAGGAGAAGGAAGCAGCACCCCCGCAGGAGCGGTCCCAGCACAGCCGCCCCTCCCGCCGCCCCCGGGCGCGGCCCGGGCTGTGCCCGGCGGGGCGCGGCCGGCCCCGGGCGCTAATGCGGGGCGGCCCAGCGAAC
>WAAE01017760.1:268376-556473 GCA_013400495.1 Nicator chloris | reverse complement strand
CGCCGCGGTGAAGCGGAGGACCCCTGCCGCTTACCGGGCGCGCAGGGCAGCGCTCGGCTGCCCGCGGGTCCCAGTGCCGGCGGGGCCGCTGCCTCTCCCGGCGCCGCCGCCTCGGCCGCTCGCACACAGGAGCCAAGATGGCGGGCGGCCAAGCCGGGCGCCAACGACGTCTGACGTCACCGCGCACAGCGCGCGCCGCCGGCCCCGCCCCCGCGCCTCTGGTCACGTGAACGCGCCCTGCCGCAGTCGCGCGGGCTCCCGGGGACAGGTGCGCCCCCTGGCGGCGCGGGGCGGAGGGCGGGGCCCCGCGGACCCGGCCCCGTCCTGGCCCCATCCCGGTTCCCATCCCCGTTCCCATCCCGGCTCTCATTCCGGGAATTCAGGGCTCTCTATAATCCTAAGGCTGCTTGGGCAATGGCAGGGATGCTTGCTTGCTTGGATTTGTCACTGTATGTGTAATTTATTATTATATATCAATATATTAGCATATATAACATTTCTTAAATATCCTATTTGTTGATATTTCTATCTATATAATGTATAGATTAGGTATATAAAAGGGGAAGATTCTCCCCTCTGCCATAGCTCCGGATCCACTTCACACACCCTGATAAAAACCCATTAATAAAACCATCAGCAAAGACCAGATCTGTGAGGTTTATTTGTGGCTCCCTCTTCATGTCCCGAAAGTTACCAGACACAGAAGCAGCTCTCGACAGTTCACGTTTCACAAAACCTCAAGGTGGTGTGGGTCTTGCCAAAATTTTAGGGACCAGGGGGGAGGAAGGCTGGCCTCACGCTCAGCAGTTCATCCCAGAATGGTTCAGGATGAACACTCCGTGTCACCTTTGGTGAAACATCAGCAAATGCTTGGATGGACAAAGAGATGAACACCAGACAGCCCCAGGGTCCAGGCTCCTGCTGGTGCCAGCTCCAGCCCTCTGGCAGCACCTGGCACAGGTGGCACAGCTTTGCACAGTCCCCAGGTCACCTGGCACTGCGGCTCTCCAGGTTTCTTCTACAGCTGGGGAAGTGCCCAGGGGCTCCAGCCTGGCTGGGGGTATTTAGAGAAGAGAAAACCTGCTGTGAGAGCTGCTGGCAGAGCCAAGAGGCACATCCAGCACCAGCCAGAGCAGCTGTTGGAGTTGTCACCCACCACCCGTGTTCTCAAGGGCTTCAGCGTGCGCTGCCACTGGGTCAGGATGGCAGCTCTGGCCCCGCTCCACTTGCCCCGTCCCACCAGCCGGTACTGGTAGGGTGAGCAGGGCCCAAAGAAGATGGCCAGGGCCAGCTGGGGGTCTGTCAGGAGCAGTCTCAACACGCTGGGCTTTACGCCAGCACGCACAGCGATTTTGTCCATGTAGCTGATAAAACTCATCTTCAGGTTCTCCCTCTCGTATGGGTTCCTTCAATGGGACATAAGAAATAAAAGTCAGATGCCGTCACCCTATCTCAGCTCCCAGCTCCATGGAACGCAAAAGCCTTGGGCTCAGACATCAGGTGAGCCCCAGTCTCTGAGGCAGAGCTCTCTTACCCCCAAATAAAGCCAAAGGCACTGAAAGAGCCTCTGTGGGGTTGGTCCCAGCAGTTCCCTGGGACAGGGGATAAGCAGAAACTTGTTTTGTCTCTGCAGCATAGTTGTGGCTTCAAAATCCTTTCTAACTTAACAGTACCATCGTTGTAATGCCACAAGTACCCCTGCCATGTCCATGCCACCCCTGAGGTTCAGGGGTGTGGATCTGGCTGATTTCGAGAAGCAGAGATGTAGACTTTCAGAGAGATAAGAATGCCAAGGAGACTGGGAAAATCTGGGAAATACAGAAAGCTTCCCGTGATGGGAGGGACCTCCAGGATTTTTCTGCTTGAAACCTTATCTCCGTCACAGGAGGGAGGACGTGCTGATCTGCTTCAGGAAAATTTGAGACAGCCTCAAGTTTGTTTCCCTTGCACATCAGGCTTCCATATTTCTGTGTAACAGCATCATGGTGCAGTCATTGGGGCTCCTGGTCATAGTCCCTGTGGCTCTGTTTTGTCCTGGCTTTTCCCCAGTGTCCCATGAGCCAGCTCTGCCCTGCTGGCAGACCCAACCCAGCCTGCAGCCCAAGGTCCCCTCCTTGCTCCATCATCATCCATCCCACATCCTTGTGGACACGTCTCGACCTCCTGTAAAATCCCAGTGCCAACGAGGCAGTCTGTTAGCTCCCACACACACGGCGGCCTGGTGGGATACTCACCTTGACCTGCCAAAAAGTGACACAAACTGTCCCCCACCCACACTGCCCGGCTCCTCGGGGGGTTCTGGATGGAACCCAGAGGTCCTCACTGCCTGGATTTGGGAGGGAGAAGCCACGAGATGGCACCCTTAGTCTGGAGGAATCCAAACCTCCACCTTAACATGCTGGGAACAAGGACATAGCTTGGAGGCCTGGCAGAGGGGCAGCTCCAGAGGAGGAGAGAGAAAGGGAGGGAGCGAAGGAGATGAGAGGAGAGGGAAGGGGAGCTGCAGGCCCTGGTCTTGCTCCAGAGAAGCTTATGGTGTCTTGTTCCATAAAGGAGCCACGAGAGCATTTTCCCAGCTCACTGTGGCTGGTGAGGTAATAAACGGACTCCTGAGCAGGTTGGGTGTCCTGAGCAGGTCCCTCCCATGTCTGCCATCGAGTCCCCTCCCCCTTCCCCGAGGTTATCCTGTTACAGAGCACCCGTCTCACCCTGGTGCAGGAGCATCACACACACCTTTTGACTGGTGGCTTCCTCTTCAAAACCTCAGCCATCATCCTGCGGGGGGGAGGCAGCTTGTTCCACCCTGAGAACACAGAAACCAGCGAGCTCCAGCAGCACCTTAAGAGGAAATGTTCAGCCCCTTCCCAAGGTCCCAGCACCTTTCCCAAGGTGTGCAGCAGCAGGAATACAGGGATGCAGCTGGTGGATGGAGGCTGCCATGCTACTGATTCCCACGGCCACCACGGAGCTGAAATATGCCCTAAGCTCTGGTGGCAGCAGCTCAGGCTGCCCCAAACCTCCCACCCAGAAGATCTCCCCCATCTCCTACCTGCAAAGACCCCGGTCACCCAGCGAGCCTGCATTTCTGATCCCACCATGATGGAGCCCGTCAGCTGGATCAAGCCGATGATGGCCAGCGTGGGCTTTTCCAGCTGGGGAGGGAAGACGCGTTCGTAGAGGGAGCGGTTGTCGTCGATGGTGCTGCGAACAGACTCCTCGAGGAAGGGGAATGAAAAGTTGTAGCCCGTGGCAAAGAGCACCACATCGATGTTTTCCTCGGTGGTCCCGTCTTCGAAAACAGCAGAGCTTTCAGTGAACTCCTTCACGTTTGGCTTCAACACCACAGTCCCAGAGAGGAGGCAGAATGGCAGCTCCTCATTGATAATCATCTTAAATTTGGAGCTTGCAGTGGGGAAAAGAGGGCAGCAGTGTGAGCATCTGGGAGGGACCTAAAATGACTGTTTTTTTATGGTCAGAATTCCCCTCCAGTGGTTTGCTATTCCACAAATAACCCCCAAAACTGAAAATTAAGCATTTAATATTTTAAAGACCCTCTGACCACCCAACAAAACAATCAGAAAAAACACCTTTTGCTGGAAGCCAAGCCATAGTTTGTGTGGTTGAACCACGAATTGAACTTCCGAAACCTGATCCTCCTCGTGAGGGCTGTTGGGAGAAGCCACTCCAGGAGGTGGTTGAAGCGGGTGGTGCCAACCATGTCTAAGGGGAAGCCGTGGTCTGAGATCCGGCTCATGACCCATGTGTTGCTCCTGGTGCTGAGGAACACCTGGGGGGGAAGGCAGGTCTCAGCCTTCTGCCCAGGCATCTTGCTGGTTTCGCCCTGAGCGGCAAATCCCATCTCCTGCACTTGAGCCAGCCCAGAGTTAATCCAGGGGAAGGAGATGACACCCAGATGAACCAAACAGCTTGTGGTGGCTTTAATAAAGTTCCCACAGCTGCTCAATTGCCAGTCTTCAGGTGGCCCAAACTCTCCAGGAGCTGCAAAGCTTCTTCCGCTGCCCTCAGCGAGAAGTGGAATTTATTGAGAAATCTGGGCACAAAGCTCCCTGTGGTACCCCGAGCCACTGGGTCTCACAGCCCCTGTCTGGACCACCGTGGAGCTGTACCTTGGCAGCCACACGGCTCAGCTCCACCGAGAGGTCACCGCCGGTGTTGCCAATGCCGACCACCAGGACCCGCTTTCCTCGGAAAGCCTGCACGTCTCTGTACTCCCAGCTGTGCAGGTGCTGGCCTTTGAAGCGACTTTCAATGCCTAGGCAGAAAGCAGGGAGCATCTCCTGCTGGCAGATACACTTAGTCTCCTCAGCCCTGTGCCCAGATCCTCTGCAGCCCCCAACTCTCCCCACTCCCACCTCTGCTTACAGCTGAGAAGCCCCTGGAAGTTCCCCTGTACCTCCTCAGCTCAGTCTTGCTTTGCAAATCCTAATGGAAAAGCCTGGCTGCATCTTTACAAGGTGTTTTTCCCATTCCCTGGAATGCCCCCCACCATTTCCATGGGGTCAGGATCCTGCCTGCTCCAGTGTGGGGGCTTCATGGAGCAGGCAGGCTTGCAGAGGAAAATACAACCAGGGGACCCATGGGTGCTGGGGGAACCCCCGTGGGGCAACTCCACTGCTGGGACAGGGCTTACCTGGGAAAGAAGCCAATGGCAAGTAGGGCTCCTGGTAATGGCCGGTGCAAACCATGACAGCATCGAAGACATGGGACTCATGGACCCCATCAGTCTCAGTGACCACCTCCCACTGGCCTGAGGAGGTGAAATCTGGGCGCTTTCTCACGCTGAGAACTGTTGTCTTGCACAGAGGCCCAACAAAACAGCAGTCAGGGGTCATGCCGTGTTTCAGAGATGTGCCTGTGAAAGGCTGGGGCTGCCGGGAGCAGGCTGGGTCCCTGGGGAGCTGCATGTCACTTCTGAAGCTGTTCAATCCCACCCTGCACCTTTCCCCTGGTGATGGCACTGGGGGGCAAGCCCATGTTCAAGCACCCTTATTTAAAACACGGGGCTGCATTCAGGGTGCAAAGGCACGTGGTCCTTGTGGGCTGGCACCCGACCTTGTCCTGTCCCACCTCGAATCTGCAGCTGCCCACAGCTCTTCTCCCCGTGGGGCTTGGGGTCCCTGCTCACCTGGAAGCGTACGTGCCGCAGGAGGTCGAAGTGCCGGGCGTACATCCTGAAGTATTCCAGGACGAGGCTGTGGGACAGGTAACTGGGGAAGTCCTCGGGGAAGGGGAAGTCGCTGAAGCAGGACATCTCCTTAGAGGTGTTGGTGATGACTGAGCGGTACACGCTGACTCGCCTGCTGGCTCTGGAGTCCTGTGTGAAGCCGGTGGTGATGTCTCCAGGTGTGCAGGGAAAGACTTTCTCCCCATGAAGTATACGAGTATTTTTCTTCTTCACGTTTTAGTACAAGGAATAAACCAGAACTAGCACCTGGCGACAATCATTTCTGCTCCTTCCGTTCCCTTCTCCATATTGGAGTCAGGAGGAGCCCCAGCAGTGGGATAAGGACAGTCCCTGAGGGCGTGGCCACCCTTTCCTCTTTGCTGCAGTCAAAGAGCGCTCAGGGAAGGGGACAAACCCGGGGACAAACGCAGAAGGCACTGACCGTGTAGCGCCAAACGCCGCCGATGTCCTCGCTGCTCTCGAAGCAGGTGGGCTCCAGCCCCTCCTCCAGGCAGCACTTGACAGAGGCCAAGCCCCCAGCCCCGGCCCCGATCACGGCCACGCGCCGGACCATGCTGGCCTGCAGCAGGTGACAGGCTGGTGTGGGAGCAGCTGGAAACTCAACAGCCCAGGGATCGGCAAAAAACCCCAGTCCCTTCTTCCCATCCCCAGCAAAACAGCCCTGGTCTTCTCTGGCTGCAGGTGTCTACAAAGGAAAACTGTCCTGGGAGAAAGCCATGGCCAGCTCCTGGTTCAGTGCCGTGCAAAGATCCTGCTTATTACCCTTCCTGCTGTGCTAAACCCACAGTGGGCGTCCAGCGATCTCCCTCCTCCGTGGGAGGAAAAAGGAGGCACTTTTAAACCTCACTGTTCTGCCACTTCAATTTATTCCCATTTCCAGCCCAAACCAGGGCATGCAAAGGAGTTGCAGCTATCATCTTCTGCCTGCACAAAGTGATCCTCCTGAAACCTTTGTGAGAAACAGCTCCAGCTAAGCTGGCTCGTTTTCACGCTTTCCTTTTTAGTTTCCCATTAAAGAGCAATCTCTTGAAAACAAAAAGAGTTTGAAAAAAAGGGAAAAAAGCAAAGTGATGCCTGACTGAGCAGGAGCACGGCGCAGCCATTCAGAAGTTAGACAGCTCCGTGAAAGCACGGCTAGGATTACAGGATATACAAAAGGGAAGAAACCCGGGAAACCCCAGGTATAAATGGGAGGAACTCAAAGCCGGGGTGTGTAAACTGAGCTGCACTGAGCTTGACTGGAAAGCAAAGAAACTAGGAAAAAATGAACCCACATGGACTTTGAATAGATAACAAATGCTCCTACCACAGAGTCTGCAGAAAGAGTAATTTATAACTATTTCTATCAGTTTTGTGTCAAAAAGTAAGTTAACGTAAATAGGAGGAAACTGAAGAAAGCCAGGGAAAAATGAGGGAGGTGCAAGAAAATCCTTTTGGCATCCACAAGCCTGGCCTGAGCCACTCCTTGATCTGCAGCAGCAGGGCAGGACATGCCCACAGTTGCCTGCCTCGTTTCTGGAACCTTCTTTGGCTTCAGGAAAGGCTAGGCAAGCTCAGGGTCCTCAAGTCACCCCACTTTTCCAGCACTGCCTGCAGATGGTTTTACTCCAGAGGGTCCCTGCAACACCCCTCTCCCCCCACCAGCAGCAAGGCAAAGCCAGCAGTCAATGCCAAAGCCCTGGAGAGCTGTCTGCCCACTTTTAAACCCTGCCAAACCCATCCAGGAGAAGCGAGGAGCAAACCTTGCAGGACAGAGCTGTGCCTTCGCTGCTCAGCCCTCGGCCGAAATTCCCTTGGGTTTCTCTCGCCGTGGACTGGGAGGGAAGGCTGAAGTCCAGGCAGCTCGCCACAGCTCTTGCACCACTGACCTTTACACCTGCATTCCCCCGCCCTATGGGCTTGAACACACTGGAAGAAAGTTCTCAATCTCCCTGTGGCATTGCCAGGTGAAAATTCAGAGATAATCCCAAAGGGAACATACTTGCAAGGACTCCCACACTGTAACTTGTCATTGGTCCTGCCCACGCAGCAGCTTGAAGTTGTCCTGACCTATCCCCTTTTGTGGTGCCTGTGCTGGGATCGTGTTCCCTTGGCATCCCCAGGGGATCAGCAGAACATGCTCCCTCTGCCAGCAGACGGTGTGGATGTGGGACACGGAGCACTGTGCAGCCTCATTTTGGGGAGTCAGGGAAAGCCCTGAGAGCCCCAGCCTTGTGAGCTGCCCACAGCAATTGGTGGCACAGCCCCAACTCAGACACGGGCTCTCCCCCCAGCTCTTCCCACTCACACAAGGACAGGACACGGAAGCATCTGCAGCACGCTCTTGCCACAGGCACTGAGATTTTATTCATTTAAAGTCTCTCCACCCAGAAAATAAAGCCTCAGGATTGTCCAGTGGTGGGGCACGCCAGGAAGCAAATCCAGGAGTGCTCAGCCCCACAGGCTCACGTGTGACAAACCACCACAACCACCCACCACCCCTTCACTGGAAAGATGCACCAATTCAACCCCAGCTGGGATTTTGGGGTCACAGCGTTTAGGTTTGGAGGAAGGGACAGCCTGACCTGTGTACACAGCCCAGATAATTCCTGGGCGCTTTTGCTCCTGTGACACACAGCCACTGCTAGTGGTCTTGTCCTCGCTGCATCCTATCTTGTGTGATCCAGGCACAATTATGCCACCCATCCTTGCTCCTGGCAGCAGCCAAGGGAGCAGAGGGGCAACAGACACTTGGGCAAGGCTGCCACCCCTGGCTAATGAGGTCTGCAAAGCTGTGCTTGGGGTTGAGCTGGAGCAGAGGGAGGTTTATGCTGCAGGTTGCAGATTAAAGTTTGTTGGCATCTACTGAAATCCTTTTCCCCAGTCCCGTGGCACACTCTGATCTAACATCCCTCAGGACAAAAAGAACCAAACCAAATCCCAAACAAACAATAAACAAACAACCACGCTCTGAAAGCTACTGGAAACCAAAAATCACAGCAGCCAGGAGCAGAAGGAATCCCATCAGAGTCAGGAGAGAAGGGAAGGAACTGGAGGAGGCAGCAGGGACTCGTGTTCTCGTGGGCTTTAGGACGCGGTCCCACTGGGTGAGGATGGCCTGCCGCGCCCCCTCCCAGCGCCCAGGACCCCCCAGCCGGTACTGGTAGGGGGAGCAGGGGCCAAAGAAGATGGTGAGGGCCAGCCAGGGGTCTGTGCAGAGCAGCCCCAGCACGCTGGGCTTGGCACCAATGAAGGAGGCCAGTGTGTCCAGGTAGACCAGCCACTCGGTTTTGAGGACTTCGTCAAAGGTCAGACCAAACCTGAATGAAACAGAGAAGAAAAAGAGGCAGGAGAAAGGTGGGTATCAGCAGGGCTTAGAGGAACTGGAGTGGAGTGGAGGTCCTCTGCATCCTTGTTGTTATTGCATCTGGAATGCAACTGGGTTCTTTTTTGGAAAGGACTGGACGTGTGTGCAGTGGGAACCTGTGACTGTCTGGACACAAATCCTGTCCACGACACAGCACCTGTAAAGTGATGCTGGCTCGTGTCAATCTTTCACTTCCTCATTCACAAATTGCACCGGTTCTCCCCCTTCCCCTTGGTGAATCTTTGTTAACAGACTTTAGCAAACCGGTTTTGGGTCTTTTTCAAAACAAAAAAACCCCCCTCAAACCCAAATCCCTTTGCTTTTTGCAGTAAACTCATGTGCAGCATGAGGAAGGTGGCACCCTTTAGTATCCCTAAAGGGTTCCTTTGCACCAAATATTGCAGGAATACACGGTGACTTGGAGAATTGCTTCCAGTTCACCTTCTCTGCAGAATCCACAGCTTCGTGTCCCACCTTCAGAGGTCTGAAAAGGCTCATATCCATTTAGCCTTGTATTGTACAGCAGTTGTTCTGTGCAATTCTGTATTTCACTCTTCTCTACCTTTTTTCCTATAGTTATTTAAGTGAACCACCATACATATCTATAAATCACCCAGTTTCCCGGGATTGCCTCATTCATTCCCTAATCCTTTTTAGCCTTTTGCCTGCCTGTGAACCACACACCAGTGTGCTCAGACACCTGTTCACAGCGAGTCAGGTCTCCATGCTGAGAGATGAGACAATCTGTGTGTACACCTCGTCGGTTGTGGGTTGGCTTCCCCCCCCACAGCTGAATTACTTTGCATTTATTACCATTAATTTCTCTGCCATTTTATCTCTCAGTCCCTGGGGATCCTGGTGTTCTTCCCCAACTCCCAAGCAAGCTTTAGCCTTGAGTACCCTGAATTAATTTCTGCTTGTCACCAACAGGCAAAATATCGGTGTTAAATTAAAGATTACACTGGCTCTTTGCAAGTGAGTAAAGGGGAAGCTGGATCTGGGAATCCTCCCCTCTCCTCTGCCATGTGTGCAGGGAACAGGCACAGAGTGAGAGCCCGTGTGTTGCTGCCCCAAAAACTCCAGGGATTTTTCAATCCCCCCAAAAAACTTTGGGGCTCTGGGGAATGACTTACCATTGGATTTGGTTTTTCTTCTTCTCATTTACTTCCTTCTCCATGACAGACTGGGAAGGCAACTGACACAAGCCTGGAAGAGAGAGGAGAGCATCCTGCCGAGTTTAACTCCTGGGGGGGGCACCTGTGAACTCATTCCATGATGCAAAATGTGAGAATCCCTTCCCTGGGAGGGCAGGAAAGTCTCACTGCTGGCAATTTGTTCACCAGTGGCAACCCTGCCAGAAACCAGCCCTCCAGTATTCCAAATTCACCCACACCTTTTCCTGCTCTTACAGATGTGTGCTGTCAGGGCACAGGCAGGTGATGTGGGGTCAGATGGGCTCTGCAAGCCCACAGAGGATCATCCCAAAGAGAAACCCCAGAGCTTCCCATCTCTGTGGAGTAGTCCTGAGCCAGCCCTCTATGAGGTTATTCTGACTATTTTTATTAGAAACCCCAAACAAAACACCAGTAGGTTTCTTTCCTCACTCATGTTGCTGTAGCTTAGCTGAAGTGAAATTACTTGGGAAGTCTGAGCCTTGAAAATGCTCCCTTGTCTGCTCTGAACTTCTTAGCTCTGGGATCTCCCTGGCTGGAGGGATAAAACATGTCCAGTCTGAGCTGCGTTTTGGGGCACAGCAGGGCTCTCATTTGCTCCCCTACCTTTGAAGACACGGCTCACCCAGCGTGCCTGCATCTCTACCACGGGCATGATGGCTCCCAGGGGCTTAATCAGCCCGAGGACAGCCAGGGTGGGCTTCTGCAGGTGGGTTGGGAACACGTATTTGTAGAGGGATGCATGCTTGTTTTCCACCCTGACGACAGATTCTTCTAGGAAGGGGAAGGAGATGGTGTAGCCCGTGCAGAAGACAACAATATCAACGGGCTCCTCCTCAGGGCAGTCGTGGAAAAGGACTGAGTTGTCCTTGAACTCCTTCACGCCCGGCTTGATGGTGATCCTGCCTGTCAGGATGTAGCTTGGGAGGTCGTCGTTCAGCACGGGCTCACGCACCAGCCAGCTGTGGAGAGCCAGGGGCTCAGAGTGGGACACCACAAACAAGCCTTGCTGGTGCCCTGCTCCTCCTCCCACCAGCTCTCACCTCCCAGTGTCATTTTCTCAGGGCAAACAGCCCTGCCCCCCCACCTCCAAACAATGACACATGTCAGCAACGTCACCATGTCCCACAGCATGAGTGATTCACGGACATCTCCTGCCACCTAATTCCCTTCACTCAGTTACTCTTTGAGTCATTTCTTTCCAGAACTGATCCATGCTTTAAGCCTTTCTTCTCCTCTTTACCCAGAGACCCTCACAAGGAAAACTCTTCTGGGCCTTCCTGGGCTATTCCAGCATGCCCAATCTTTAAGGGAGCTATAGCTTATTTTCTCCTCCCCATTGGAGATCACCCCAGTCTGGGCATTGGTTGATGCTGGCTGCTGAATCTCTTCCCCTGCCCGTACCACAAGCCCATCTGCATGGGATGGGAACCACCAAGAAGTACCTCTTCTCTGGCTGAAGGCCATAGTTTTTGTGGTTGAACCACTGGTTCACCTTGTAATCAATCAACCACCATGAAAGGGGCCCGGGGAGGTTGGTTTTGATCAGGCTCATCAGGCGAGTGTTTAAAACCATATCCCACGGGTAGCCGTGCTCAAACACACGGCTGAGCAGCCAGGCTCCTCGACTGGTGCTAATGGTCACCTGGAAGGGAAGGATCAATGGTTCAGGTGATGAATTTGCTGCTTTTCCTTTATAAAGAAACTCAGAGGGGCATGGCACAGACAGCCGTGCAATGGAAAAGCAGCAACAGCATCTTCAACACCTCCTGGCTGCTGGTGATGGAGGTGAAACAGGAGACAAGAAGAAAATCCACTTGCTTTCAAGGTAGGTTTTGACCAAAAAAATTCAGGCTCAGAAAGACCGTTTGTACACCATGTCCCTGTGATGGCAGCACACTGAGCTACTGTCCCCAGTGTCCCTCTCCCCACACCCCTGGGGTGGCAGGGTGGTGGCACCTTTGCAGCTACACGGCTGGCCTCCACTGCGATGTCCACTCCTGAGTTGCCCATGCCCACCACGAGGACACGCTTGCCTTGGAACACGTCAGGATGTTTGTACTGCCGGCTGTGGAAGTACTGCCCTCGAAACCTCTCGATGCCTCGGGGAAAAACAAACAGAGCTTTGGAGTACTTGGGCATTTGTGGATTTTGTTGGGGAGAACTGGTGTAAAAAAACCAATCCAGATGGCAAGAGCAAGGAGGTGTAATCTCTGGCCACCAGGGTCTCGGAGAGGCCCAGCCCTCCATCCCATGCACATAGAATTGATGCTTCCTCCCCAAAATGGGGTCTCAGAGACAAAGCTGCTGAAGCACGAGAAAGTATTGCCGTCCACGCCAGCAGGTTTGGAAAGCAGAAGCAAGAAGAGAAAGGGAGGATTTTCCCCGAATAACCCCTAAATGTTCTCTCCGCAGCCCCCAAAGCAGGTGACCACAGGCAGCCGTATACCGTACCAGGAAAACACTGCAGGGGGAGGGACGGCTCCGAGAAATTGCCGCTGCAAACCATCACAGCATCAAAGACGTCTGATGTCCGCTTCCCAGCCGCCTCTGTGACCACATCCCACCGGCCCGTGGTGGCAAAGTCGGGGTGCTTACGGATGCTGAGCACGGTGGTCTGAAAGGTGGCAGTGAAGCGAAGTCAGCAGCGGCAGGCGGCAGCAGGGCCGTGCGGGCACCCAGCACTCACCCCAAATCGGATGCGCTCCCGCAGGCTGAAGTGCTCCGCGTAGCGCCGCAGGTAGTCCAGGAGCAGGTCGTTGGGCAGGAACACCGGGAAGTGCTCAGGGAAGGGGAAGTCGGAGAAGGCAGACATCTCCTTGGAGGTGTTGCTGATGACTGACGGATAAAGGCTCGGCCGGCCGGCCTCGATGTGCTCCTGCCGTGGCACCCCGGGGTGCATCAGCCCGGGGTGCATCAGCCCGGGGTGGGGGCTGTTCCCCCCTGCCCTGGCCTCGGGGAGCGCAGCTCAGCACCCAGCAAGCTCTCACAGCCCTTCCACACCCACCGCAGCCCGGCTGAACCCACTCCCCAACCCTGCAGCTGCCTGGGCAGGAGGACAGCCCCGCCGGCTCACCGTGTAGCGCCAGAGCCCCCCGATGTCCTGGCTCTGCTCGAAGCAGGTGGGCTCCAGCCCCTCGTCCAGGCAGCACTTGGTGGCTGCCAGCCCGCTGACACCCGCGCCCACCACGGCCACTCTCATCCCTGTGGGCTCTGCCGGGACCCCCACGGGGCTTCACCTGGGAGAAAGCCCAAGGGTGATCATCACACCCTCGAGGGGCAGCTCCTGGCATGCCCTCTGCAGGCGATTTCTCTATATGCTACCCCCAAATGTCATTCCATTTACCAGCATTCTGGGCTCTTCATTTACAAGTTAATGTCTTAAATAATAATTTTCTCTCTCCCCCCCCCCGTTTATTTTAAAAATCTCTCCATTTTTACAGTGTGCTCCCTGAACTGCTTTCAAACCCCTGCAGCTGCCCTGGAAACTGGCTTCGAAAGTATGTCGTTGAGCCACAATTCACTGCCAGTTTTTTATTTACAAGTTGGGTTTAAACTATCCTGCCTTATCAGACTTGCAAATATTTGCGTTTTATCTTTGGATATCTGCCCCCGCCTCTCTCAGAAGAAAAAAAAAAAAATATGCACAGGGACTATTCAGTTTCTGCATCTCTGACAGGATCCTGTCCCCCACCCCGAGGGAAGATCATGCTGACTTTGACATGGCCATTGAGGCTGACAGAGGGGCTGCAGGTGTGGCACATCTTGGATTGAGGATGATTTTGTGTCTCCCAGGGCTGAAAGCAGCTCCACCCCCGGGGCTTGAAAAGCAACAGCCCCTGGGTTGACATCCTGCCCCACTGGGGATGATGGATCCTAATCCTTGGTAATGCCAGGCAACAAAACAAGGAGGAGAGCCAGGCTCTTGGGCTGGACAATTCCAGAGCCAGGTCCCCCACACAGGTGCCCTGGGGGTGCTGCAGCAATCTGTGGTTTAACCCCAGGGCTGGAGGGAGCACTCTGCTCAACTGAGCTGTTAATTCAGCATGGCAGGATGTCACTACAGGTGGTACCAGTTCCTCTGGCCTGAGAATTGCTTTCAGCTTCCACAGAGGATGGTGTACTCATCAGGAAAAAGAAACAAAACTCTTCAGGAAAAAAAATGGGGTTCGACACAGTATTTTCTAAAACCCACCAAACTCTCCAGAACTATTTTAACCTTCAGTCATAAAGCAACACCTAATGAATACTCTGCTTTCCCACGTTGGAATAAAACCTGGACTTTTTCCTTTGTAGATGAAGAAAGCACTAGCATGTGCTGCTCACTGCTAACTGTTTTGGGGGAGACTTTTTTTTTGCATGGTGGGAACTAATTTATATCACAAACACCTCCCTATTTGATTTGATATTTGATTCCCTATCTTCCTGCAGAGAAGCTACAAATAACACCCAAGAAATATCGATTCTGTCACCCTGTGCCCGTTCCTGCCACGCTTTCCACACTATCCCTGCAAGCAGCCAAACTCAGAAGTGCCCAGTGTGGGGCAGGGAGGGAAGGAAAGGCTTCTCAGCCCTCGGGGAACACTTACCTCCAGCCCTAGTCACCTGTGCTCTGTGTCACCTCCGCTGTGGGAAGGGAGGGCTCCTCTCCCTTCGGATTTATAGGCGAGACGTGGAGCTTGGCAGGGGCAGGGAGGGCAGGCAGCCACCCCACTCCCAGAGCAGTTACACAACTGGCTGTGGGAGGAGAGGCTGGAGTGTCCTGCTGTCCCGTGGAGCCAGCTGGACAGCCCAGCTGTTGCTCCCTGAAGGGGTGGCAGGGAGTGGGGTGCTCCAACTGCTCCCCGCAGCTGTGCCGGGGGCACCCGTGGGTGAGCGGGCAGCTCCAGCTGTGGGATGTTTTCACTTGCCCCGTGGCTACTTGCCAAAAAGGGGCTGAAGCTGCAGACAAACAGCAGGGGGTTGTCAGGACTTTGCACCCAAGGCACCTTTGAGGAAAGGGAGCTGGGTTGGTGGTCACTGCTCGTCGGGCCTGGAGGCCACGCTGTGCCATCAGCCACACCAGCAGTGCCAGGGCTGGGCAGGAGGCTGCCCATGCCAACTGAGAGAGCAGAAAATGCCCACAAAACCAGTGCACCAAGGTCCCAGGCACAAAGAAAAGGGAACTGTTGGCTGAAATGTCAGTGCAGGACATAGAGCCCATCCAGGTATCTCCCAGGAGTAAATGGTCATGGAAACGAAGGGGATAAGGGTGGCTTTGGATTGGGCTTTGCCCCCAGAGAGCCAATATATTTAGGGGTGGCTGGTGGGAAAGTGTGAAATCCCTGCAAATGAATCCAGCTGGGCATGGAGAATATAGAAGCTGTGGAGAGACAGTTGATAGAGGACTGGGTCTTTAGAAAAATCAGTGTTTAGAAAAAGGCAAAGATATTTGTGCCATGGGGGTGACAGCAAAACTCACAGAGTGAGTGCAGGGGACAGAGTCAAAGCTGTGAGGCCCATCAAGGCCTCACCTTGTCATTGATAAAGACAGTCCCAGGGCAATGGCCACAGATTTGATACCAGCTCTTTTAGCAGTTTGAATAACCAAGGAGCCCACAAGGGAGGAGGAGAAAAACCCATCCAAGGTCTGCAGAACAGAGAGTGGTAAATAAAGTATCCAACAGATGTGTCTGCTCTGGCCCTGTATTTTGATTTGCAGAGGCTGAAGGGACAGGTTTACAAAAAAAAAAAAAAACCAAAAACAGGCAGCAAGGCTTGCACATCTTTGACAGTTCTGGGATTTGCACAAGCTCTGTCTCCCAGCTCTCCCTCACACTGGCACCTTCTCCAGGTGCACAGGACCTCGCTCCTGCAAAGATGTTCACCAGCACTCAGCAAAGAAGAGTTGGGAATCCACTAAGGCAAATATTATGTTCTTTATATGCTTCTCTTTTTTTGAGATCCCCAGCAGGCATTCAAGTGACTTGCACTTAGATACCGTGGCAGCATTCCAGGAGTGGTGTTAGTGCTTTTAGGAGGGCAGTTCAGGGAAACTTTCTAAAAGAACAAGTTGTTTTTGGCAAAGAGGAGCTGCTGGTGTAGAAATGGGGCCAGATGCCTTTGCTGCAGCTGCTGCCAGAAAGGCTGGCCCTGATTGTGGGGAGGAATCCAGTTCAGAGGTGCAGAGCTAGATGCAGGGAGTGATAACATGTGAGTATAGGGTAGCAATGCCTCCAAAGCCTCAGAAATCTGCCTTAGGGCTGTGGTGTTCCCCTCCACAAATCCCCCTGGCCAGGGTCTGGGCCAGGTGTGCAGAACAAAGTATTAGAGGAGATGGAGATGAGATAGCAGGGAAGCAATTACTGTCATTATGCACACGCATGCCCTTTTCTGAAAAGCCCTTGTCAGACAACACAGAAAAATTCTTGTTCCTTTCCCCACCTCTCCTGCTGGCATGGCAGCCCTGGCACACCTTAGGGAGAGCCAGGACCAGTGAATATTCCCTGGAGGCTGACGATGAGAACCAGGAATGGGATATTCAGGTGCCTGCCCACTGGTAAGCCCCTTGTCCCCTTGAGAAGCAAAGCTCCCCAGGACTGTGGCACAAACCTGGGCTCTGCACCAGCCTTTTTAAGCAGAAGGAAGGAGAAACTAAATATATCCATTTAGTCTAAATCAGATAGGAAACTCACCTTCTCTGCAAAACTCTGGCATTGGTTTTACAATTCCTGTTTAAAATAACACTTTAGGCCAAGGAGGGGCAAATATCTGCACAAACAAGCCTCGGCACAGCCCACTTCGTTGTTTTCTAGGTTTGTGTCAGCAGCTTTTGGCTGAAGGGGGAAAGGAAAAAGGAAAACAAAAGTGGAGTTTCTTGTTAAGCCGGTCTCCAAGCAAGGCAGGGAGCTCAGCAGCACGCAGCTGCTCAGGGCCTGATGGGCTGTGAGGTTTGGGCTCAGCAGTGAAGCACTTCATTTTCCCCTCTCCAAAAATGTTATCACTGCCTCCCCGCCCTGTGCAGGTGCCTGAAGTGACCTTACTGCCCCAAAGGTGGCTGCTGCCTCCCACTGCTGCCTGCAGAGCTGCAGGATAAGGCCAACCACAAAGCCAGTGAAGAAGGCTGCAAGCAGCTGCTGGTGGAAAAATGCATTTTCCACACCCATTTCTTGGAGCCTGGATTTCGATCTTTAAAAAAAAAAAAAGCTTTTCCTTCACCTCCAAGGCCAAAAGGCATTTTCCTGCTCAAAACCAAAGAAAACCCCTCCCCAAGCAGGCTGTTGTCCTGTTTATTATTCCCAGCACACAGAGGATAAGCCCAGTGACAAACACTGGCAGGAGGCTTCAGTTTCTAGATATGTTCAGTATCTTCAACTCTTCCTGAAACCTCTCAAAAGATACCACTTTTAAGAAGATCCAAAGGATGTACTGGAGCAGACATGAGCTACAGAGTGACTGTGGGAGAGGGATTTACTTGTTAAGCAAGAGGTCTCTGCATGGAGAGCAGAAGTGTTTAACTGCAACATTCTTGGCAAAATTTAACCTGATTTAATAAGTCACCATGTTTTCCAAGCATGTAACCTGTGGAATTTCTCAAGAGAAGGCTGCTCCTGTTGTTAAACCCGTTGTGTTAGTAAACCCTGCAGAGCTGCAGCTTTTAACTTCTTGGGTTTGGAGTTTTTAAAACGTACATTTTACAGCTTCCCAGCCGGGATGGACATTTACACCCTCCCTTTACACCACATCCTTGTGCCAGGACTCAAAGTGGATAAACACACAGGTTCCAGGGAGATGCCCCCAAAGGACACACGGCACTAGGAAGGATCTCAGACCCTTCCCAGCTCTCCTGAGCCATTCCGCAGTGACAAGAGGTCTGTGCCTGTCATTTCACAGGCAATAAAGCACAGCTACTGGAGGGACTGTCAGGGCAAACAGGACTTATGGTCAAGGTGACTCATAAGCAAAATAATCCCAAGGAGGAGCTGTCTGGAGAGCACGAGGTTGAGGCATGCACAGCCTGACCAGAAGGTGCCTTCCTACCACCACCAGGTGAAGTCATCTGTCAGCCTTTGAGAGCTTTCAAAAATTCCACTCAGTGCAGCTGACCCTTCCCATAAATATTGACTGAGCTCCCAGGCCAGGCACTTTGAATGCTTCCAATTCCTGCTGCCTCTCCAGAGGCAGAGTGTCTCCAGCTGAGGTGTTGCCTGTGGCTGGGCATTCCCAGCACAGGGACACAGAACTCCTAATTCAGGCAGAGATGTGCCCCTGCACCACCCCAGCCTCCCACCTAGGAGCACTTTTGTGCATTTATTCCCCAAAATTAGGGGTTCTAAGAGGACAAACCCCCAACACAGAGCTCCCAGCCCCCTCAGTGGTACCTGGCAGAGCAGCCAGCACAGGCACTGTGGAGCTGCAGTAGCTCTCATCAGCTGGCAGACCTTCCACCTCCAGTAGTCCCCCAGGAGACAGGATGGGAACTTCAGGGATGTCTGACCCATCTCCTCCAAATGCAGCTCCAACTGACCTGGACCACCTCGTTTCCTTCACCTGTTTTAAAAGCTTCTGGTTGTGGAGACTCCCATACAACTCCAGGCTTGCTTTTGGGGGGGCCATCGAGTTTTCTTTTCTCTCCACATCCAAGCCAGGCTGGCATTTGGGAATAACTGAGAACATTTTGCAGCCTCACCCCTCCCTCAGTTTAAATGAGAACAGATTAATGGGATAGAGGAGCTCTGACTGGCTCAGGCCTTGCATTGCTAATTGACCTGAGAAGCTGCTGAGCACCCACAGGTGATCCTGGATTCCTGGGGATGCTCAGCATCACTGGAAGTGAACCCCACTGGGTGCTGTTTTCTATTTGTAACCTGGAGGAAGACTCCTATAAAACAAAAGATTTGTCAGAAAGCAAAAGCAACACCCAGGAGTGATGCACAGCGTGGGAGCAGGCCTGCTCCTGGCCCTGGCATGGGAACAGAAAAGGTCATTTCAGGGCAAAGGGAGGGGAATAAAGGTGCAGGGAGAATTAATAATTTACCTGGATTGACACAGATATCAAGCAACTGAAACAGGAAAAGGTCATGGACCTCTCGACTCAACATTCCCCAGCTGCAGTTTTCCTCAAAAGAGAAAGAACTGCATTTTGGACATTCTTCTCTCCTCTCTTAGAAGGAGAAACAAAGGAAAGAACTGCAGGTGTGGGAAGGCAGAGAAAAGAAGGAAAGTTAAGGTAGTCCAATATCCCCAGAGACAGAGAAAACTAAAATCAAAGGCCTCAACATTTCTCATGCCAACAGAGGTAGTTCTGCTCAACATCTGCAAACTTTGGATGGAATTTTTGGCACATCCTTAAAGACAACAAGAAGAGAGGGCTCCCAGCATCCAAAAGACCAAGAACAGTTGGGAAAAAGCATGAAAAGTCTCACCTACAAAATCCTGCCATCCTCCAGCCTGAAGCTGCCTCACAGCCGTGGCAGAGGGGGTCACAACAGGACAGTGGGAATCCTGCTGGGGTTGGTGCCTTGGAGTGGCCACCTAGAACAGGGCCTAGACAAGATTAAGAGCATAAAAATGGGTATTCATTAAAGGCCTTCAATAGGTACACTTTGGGCGGTCAAAAGCCACACAGAGGGGCTACACCCAAGATGGTCAGGAGTTTTTCATACAGATATAAGTTTGGTCCATTTACATATCAGGGGTTAATCCTCCAGTTACAGCTTCAGGTAACGAAGTCATATTCCCTCAGTTTGCTCCTCTCCAACTCACTTCTTGTTTATACTTTTCAGGGCCTGATATCCTTGAGTTTCAGGCCCAGAGGGATTGTTTTGTCTGAATAAAACATGAAGACAGTAGCTAACACTCTCTATGGAGTTCAGAGTTATACACTAAAGCAGGACAGGATCTGAAAAATATAAAAGCTAAAATCCTAAGGCATCACTGCCACCTGCAGTGGCAGGAGCTCCAGGAGGTCAATGGTACAGTCTGCCTTGGTGTGTGCCATGACCCTGGGGCCATGCACAGCTCATGTGATTGCAGCTCTGTGTGTCCTGGCTGCTGCACCAGCACACGTTACGCCTGAACAGAGGGTGGATGGTGGCCTGGGCTGGCCATTCCCAACCCTCCCACTGGGACCAGCAGCAAAGCAGAGAGGAAAACCCCTCCGGTTTTGGTCCTTTTGCTGCCTGCAGAGGCTCTCTGAGGGATGCTCAGCACACAGCAAGGCTGGGCAGCAGCTTGCCTCCGTGCTGTGCTGCTCATGCCTCGGCTGGATGTGACACAACACCCACACGGGCTTCCGCAGGGAGCATTCCAGCTGAAACAGCTGGAAATAGAAGGGTTCCTCGCTGTACCTCAAAGGAACAAACCTCAGCACGGTGCCCTGACCACAGAGCTGCAGCTGGGCTCCCGACTCATCAGCCAGGGAAGATCCAAACCAGCCCAGCTGGGAGCACTGGGAGCACTGGGACTCCGTGCCCCACAGACGCCCACAGCTCCCGTGGGGCCAGGGATCATCCTCTGCTGCCGCACCCCTGGGGCTCCGCTCGGCCCTTGGATGTGCTGCATTTTTGCATTGTTGCATTGTTGCAGCATCTGCGGAGTGTGAACTGAGCCCCGCCCTGCGCAGAGCTGGGCAGAGCCCTCGGGAGCCGGGGCTGCTCCGGGGACAATAAATCTGCAGCTGGAGCAGCACAAAGCCAGGCACAAGAACATTCCCCTCGCCTTGGCTCTGCTCTAATTGCATCCCCAGCCAGCTCTTGTTTTTCTTGAACGCAGCTAAAGGTCCGTATTTCATGTGCTTTTCCACACCCTTCTCCCCCGTTTTTGTTTGTGAGCGAAATCCTTCCAAGAAAGGGCTGCAGGGCTGTTCCCAGTAGGTTTGGGGTTGATGAATGGAGCACCCCAAAGGGAAGCTAAACCTTGTGATAGGGAAGAAAATGCAACAGTGTCTCTTCACCCTCCCTAAGCTTCCATCTGCCCTGGAAGTTGCTTTTGCCATTTCCTAGGGGGCTGTTCTGACCCACACCCTTTCAGTGGAGATAGGAGCTCTGAGGGCACTGCTCACCCTCAGCTTCACAGCTCAGCAGACAAGGACAAATCAAACAAAAACCTCCACCTTGCCTCTCATGAAATCTCTACTACACACAGCAGCTGCAACAGGATGACACACCTCACTGCATCTCTCTCAAAGACATCTCTCTTCTTAACCCTCTTCCTGTCCACTGCCACTCAGCCTCGGATCCTGCAGACCTCAGTCCATTTCCACTCCTTCTCTGGGGTCTGTCCTTAGGCACAGCCTCTCTCTGTCCTCCCTCTTTTTCCCCTTTTTCCTGCCTATGTGATGTTTTCTAGAGGTGCTACCTGGATCCAGGCAGGAGCAGCAGAAGCTGCTGAGAACATTGGGGAAGCCACCACCACCCTGTCACAGCATAAGCGGCTTGAAGGCACCTGGCTTTGAGGATTCCACACAGAATAATCCTTTCCTTGGGCAGTCACCAGGCACGAAGGTGCCCGGTATTCAGCTGGCTTGGGCTCTGCTCCCAGCCTTACATAACCCAGCTGGGAGGAGCACAGAGCACCAGGACTCGTGTCTGAAATGCCTTTGCTGGAGCATAGCTCTGTCCAGCAACCCATGTGCCATGCAGGGGGCTGCTCGCAATTCTCCTGGGGCCACAGGGGCTGCGGACATGGAGAAGCCATGGGATCAGCTCCCAAATAGAGGCAATTGTACCAAGGGTTACCCTCCCTTCAGTAAAATACCTTTCTTCCCCTTGTTGCTTCTCTAACCCATGCCCTGCCAGTGATGCTTTAGGGTTTTAGCTTTGATATTTTTCATCTATTTGTAATCCTGCAATTTTGTAGTGTATAACTCTAAACTCCACATACAGTGCTAGCTACTGTTCTCCCATTGTGGTCAGATACAACAATTCCTCTCCAGGCCTGGCAATCAAGGACACCTCACTGCCTCAGGCCTGAGAGATGGAAACAAAAGTGAGTTGGGGGGAGCAAACCTGAGGGTAAATGACTTCATTACCTGAAGCTGTAACTGGAAGATTAGCCCCCAATATGCAAATGGACCAAACTTATAAAAGTGTGAAAGTCCATGACCTGTTGTCCATTTTGGCTGTAGCAGCTGGGGGTGCTTTGTCTGTCCAAAATGTACCTGGAGGCTCTTCAATGAATATACCTGCTTTTAATTCTCTTAATTTTGTCGGCCTGTGTTTTTAGGTAAGCCCAAAAAGGCATCATCAGCAGGATTTTGTCAGTGACCTCCTCAGGGGAAGGTCTGCCCTCTGTCATCCATGTGCAAGCCTTGCTCGGGGCCCCAAGTCTTGGTGAGGTCCCAGGCTGGGATTTCAAGGTTTGACCTGTTCATCTGCATGAGGAACAAACACAGTCTTTGTTCAGCAACAGGACACCAGCAGCTCAAGTTTTAGCACCAAACTGCTCCAGGATGCTTTGTGGCCCCACCTGCCTGAACAGGCTTTGTAGAATTTAACAATCACAGATTTCCTGATGATTATCTGTGCTTTCTCTTTCCTTGGGAGAGAGGTGCCCAGCAGAAGGTGTCTGGTTTAACCCCCTGGCACAGCAGGCAGGGACTAAGCCCAGAGCAAACCTCTCACCCTCACCTCCTGCCTTCCAGCCCCAGTGGCACAGACAAGTTGCCACCCACGGCTTGAACCACTGCATTTAACTCATGTGTCTCCTGGAAAGGCAAGGATCCCCTCCTTGCTTCAGCAGAGAATTTTTCCAGAGGTTTGGGACATTCAGGGGGATGAGGGCTGCAAAAAAACGCAGCCCAGCACCTCCAGGGCTGCCTTTCTTGTCCCATTCCCTCCCGTGGAGGTGAGACCCGGAGTGCAGGTGGGTGCAAACCCAGAATTTCCAAGCCTTCCCCATTACATAATTACTGAGGGCTGTCAGGATGATGGGCTCTTGCAAGCTGGACATCTTCAATGCCTTCCTGGCTGCTTCCTCTGAGGCAGTAGCACAATGTCCAGCCAGGTCCTGACACTCTGGGGGAAAAGCTGCTCAAAAAGAGCGGCACCTTTCTTTACACTGGGGATTTCTGGCCTGTTTGCCTGCTGTAAAGGGACAAAAAAGTTACACCCTTATAAACCCCCTAAAGTTCATCTCGAGCTCCCTCTTGTGACTCCTGTGTCCCGGCTGCTCTAACCCGGGTTTGGATAAAGCTATCCTACTGTCACTGTGGGAATATATCTAGCTCCCAGTCATATATTAGAATTGCTTAACACACAATTAAAGTAAAATGTGTCCAGATGCTTAAATGGGCGTTGACATCACACGCACGATCCAGTTTGTCCTGCTGCCGTGCCAGGAAACCTGGGAGAAACTCTGAATCAGCAGGTGAAATACTGCTGCCTTTCCCGTTCCAAGCCCAGGCCTTATCACACCAAAGTACACCTCGCAGCTGAGTTTCCCTGTCCACACTCTCATTCCAGCTGGGTCTGTCCTTTCAGGGTGCCAAATCCCTGCTGCCCCAGGGCAGGCAGCCCACAGGATCTTCCCCACCACACATTTTATTTGCCCTGTCGATTGCTTTCTCCCAAGTGGTGTTTGGTCACGCACCCCACAACCCTGCGAGCCGCTTTATGTATTGATAGATTTTAGAACCTCCCCTTATCACATACTCAAAAGCAATATCCCTACTGTTTGGGATCCCTACTATTAAACCCACAGCCTGTTCACACTTCCCATCCCCCATTCCCAAACCTAATGAGCAGATAGTGAGGCAAAAGCACCAAATTCCCGGTGGTACAAAGCAAAACACTCTGACCAGCAATGGCTGCCACACTGATCCCTTGGGTTTGGGACTTGCTCTTCCACACACCTGCAGAATTCTGCCCTCTTTTTTGTCTCCACTGCACATCTACTGAGTAGGAGTTGGCAGCTTTTGGGTGGAGAGGACCGGTGGCTGCCACTCCTCCCTCAGTGCCTTCCCACCAGCAGCTCCCTGCCCTGTGGATACATCAGCCCCTCGCAGCTCAGGAAGCTGGAGAGAAATCTCTCTGCATGGGAAACCACTGCTGGGGCTGCTCCTCTGTGGTTTGTTGCCCCAAGAGCTCGGGATGAGCGATTCTGTTGGCTGAGCCCATCCCAAGCCCCACTGGGGTGGGACTGATTTCTTTCCATGCCAGTGCCCGTTCCCATTGTCTTCTTGCCGTTGCTCTGCCTGTTGTGAAAGCTTGCAGAAATAACCTCAGAACAGTTCCTGGCCTTTTTCGCTGTAGGGATATTGCTAAATCATATTATTCTTGCTGTCTTGCTAGAAAAAGAATTATCCACTTCAGTACAACCATTAACCATAATTAGTGCTCAGCTGCACACACAATCTGGAATGAAAGGATCTGATCTTCTGCTACCAGTCAATAAATCTCTCCAAGTGCGCAGGGAGCAGACAGCAAAGTGAGCAATCACTCATTTCTGCTCCTGTAACTACTTTTAAATGCCCTGCTAGCAAGCTCACAAGAATATTTCCCCCCAAATTCTGTACCAGTGGTTTCTATTCACAGCCAGTATCTCCTGCTGGTGGATTTCCCTGGATCACCAGCCTGGGAAACCAAGAGCCAGGCACTTTGGAAGCCTTGACAGATGCAGCCCTAAAATACTTGGGTATCTAAGGTAGAAAATCCCCTCAGTCTCACTGCAGAATACTCCTGACCCATCCCCTGCTTCCTGGGTATGTCTGGGAGCCAGTTTGTGCTGGGACTCACAGGGCTGCTACAGCATCTTCTGCTCCCTTCCAGCAGATCCTTTACATCTCTGGCTGCTCAACAGCCATTGAAATAAAAATAAAAACATAAATCCACAAAATTACTCACCCTGGCCTGGGGAGGCACCCTATCCTTGAGAATAAAAAGAACCCTAGCAGTAGAAAGTGTGACAAACTGAATCCTTCTACTCAAAATGAAGTGCAGAATTGAACTTTTGGCTTGAGAAAATTCTCAGGAAAGAGATGAATTTCTGAGCCTCAGCTCAAATGGGACTCCCAGCCCCAGCACTGGTTTGGGGGGCCCAGCTGAGTGTCCTTGGGGCAGTTAAAGACCAGGAGTCCCTCAGAACCTCCACACTGGGCTGAGGAATTCAGGTCTTCCCTTAGGCTGAATCGCAGCGCAGGTTAAAGAGCAGCTTAGAAGCATTTTGGAGAAATAAGCCAGCTCCTGTCCCAAATGGCCCAGCTGCAGAGAGGGATGCACGTGGCACCAGGGTGAACAGCCCCAGGCTCACCTCAGCATGGATGATTTCACCTCTCTTCCCCCAGCTCCAGGCTCCTGGGGCATGTCCAGGTTTCAGTGCCCACAGCTGTGATGCTGAGCCAAGCCAGAGCTCTGGGGTTTGCACTATGGGGAAACCTGTTAGTTCTGCCCCAAATCCCAGCCCATGCACAGCCCAGACACCAAACGTGGGGAAGGGGGAAGCACATGGAGCAGACACCCAGCATTCCCCTCGTTTCTCCACGTCCAAGCACCAGGCACTGTCTAGGTACCAGCTCCTCCAGCAGCACCCACAAGCCACGTGGGGAGATGTGATGGCACCCAAATCCCTTCAGTTTGCTCTTCAGCCCCTTGCTCCAAACCCTGCCTGGGGCTGAGGTTTTTAATGAGCTGACTGTGGTCCAGCACGGAGCTGCTGTCCCTGGGCTTGTGCCAGGGTGGGAGGAGTGGGATCAGACACTGTCCCCCTCCCACACTGGCTGAGCACCTGAACCCATCATCCTATAAAGTGTGGGACAGCCCCACGTCCCCCTGGGTGACAGCATCACCCCAATCCCACCATTTTTGGGAAGTTGAGGCTCATCACCACCACCCTTGGGGCTGCTTGGAAGCGCCCCAGCTCCGAGGTAGGGGAAGAAATCTCAGAGAGATGTTTCTGGGCTGATTAAAGTTAATTAGCTCAAATGATGCCTCTGAAGGGAAATGTTTCTTATTTTGGGTTCCTGCCGACTTGGGCCCAAGCCTGGTTTTCATAAGGGCAGTAAGTGCAAACAGATAGGGCCCTTTCATTGGAAACAGGCAGAGCAGGAGATAATTAAAGAAGTATGCACTGGCATGGCAGGGACCCGCTTTCAATTACTGCTATTTCAAGGGGATTAAGGGGAAATATTTTAAACAAGACCGCTGCAAAAATAGATTTTGTTTGTCATTAGCTTCCAAATAATATTTGACTTCAGGGCTGCCATTTCCATGTGCCAGGTCTGCCCCTGGTGGTGCATTCCCCTCAAGGGCTCGGAAGAGGCTGATTCATAGGGGCAGAGCTCCCTGTGTATGGCCCTATTTCCATATGGGAAGAACCCTCCTTTTCCCCGTGCCAATTTTCTCTCTGTGCCAGCCTGGAAGTGCACAGAGCAGCCTCAGAAGCGAGGAGCACCCTGCAAGGGACTCGTTTGGTGCCAGACTGCACTTGGGGTGCTCTGGGAACACATTGCCACTGCCTTTGGAAGGGAATGGATGCCCTCCTGCAGAGGGAGCGGTGGCTCCACTGGTCCCTGTGCTTTCCTTGGCCAGGCCAGCTGTGCCTCTGACCCCGGTTTGCTGCTGTATCTCTGCACAGCTCATGGGTGTGAATTTGGGATGGTCTGTTCCAGGTGGCCTGGAAGACGCTGTCACTGTCACAAGAGAAGGGCAGCCCAGCCTCCCTCCATCTCTGCCTCTCCCAGACCGGGCTGTACCTCCAGAGAAGGGATGGGATTGGAGCTGATCACAGGAGTGAGGCAGGCTCTGTGACCCTTGCTGGGAGCTCTTCTTGGGGTGCAGGTGTAGAGCTCTGTAGAAACAGGGACAGAAAGGGTGAGATGGGTTTGCTGTGCTTTCCTTCCCCACCTTTCCCAGCCCGTGAACAGGACGTGCCTGAGGTGTGTGAAACCCACGTGGAGCTGGAGAGAAGCAGCCACACTCCAAGGGCTGTCATGTCCCCAGGTGTCTCTGTCACCACAGAGATCACTGCCAGCACTTGCTGAACACCTGAGACACCTGTCCTAGGACAGACAATCAGGGAGAATCAGTTACTATCCATGGAAAAGGATCCCAGAGTCATTCCTGCAGATTCACCACCTCGTTATCCAGCAGCCTGAGGTCGATGAGGGGTCCAGGATTCACCTGGCATGTGCAGAACAGGCACATCCACCCTCCCTCTGCCTTCCCAGAGGAAAGGGCTGTTTCTCACAGCACCTGGGCCAGCCAGGCTCCTGCCTCCCCAGGGGCTCCTCAAGGCCTGTGTGAAGCCAGCAGCCTGGGAAGGGCCTGCCCACGGAGTGGTGAGAAGGGCTCTGCTGACGTTTGCCCGGGGAGCTCACGAGGCTTGAGCAGCAGAAACACTGGCCCTAGCAGGATCATGAGAAACCATTCCTCTGTGCTATTTACAGCACCCAGAGACATATTTTTCCTTTTGGAAACACCACAAGGAGGATGTTTCTCATGGCTGTTGGGAAAGAGGGGTGCACCTCAGGGAATAGCACGGGCTGGGGCGTGTAGGCTTGGGGCAGCGACGCGGCTCTTCAAAGGGAGCCAGGGACACCAAAGACGGAGTTTGGCCACTTCCACGTCAGAGGGCAGAGCTGCTGGCACCAGCTCAGGCTCTGGGATGCGAGAGGAGCATCAGCAGCCTGCAGAGAGGTCCAACAAGCAGAGGCACCAAAAGATGGCTCCTCTCCAGAGGCGTTTCCAGACATGTGGCCCAGAGCACACCACAGCTTCACTGCTCAGGAAGCAGCTGCTGGGCAGTGAAAAGGCTGGAAGGGGTGGGCTTCCTGCCATGCCAAGGGGGCTAAATCACCCAAAGGGGCACCCAAATGGCTTCACATCTCCAGAGCAGCAGGCTTCCCACAGCACGAGAGGCTCAGAGGGCTCCATCTGATCCACAAAGCCTCCAAGCACACTGCAAGAACTGGTGGAAGTGAGGAAAGTCCACACCACTCCAGATTGTATCAAATAAGCCTGGGCACGTGGGGATTTCACGCTGTTGGGCTAAAAGAACCTGGGAGGAAAACACAGAGTCCTGGGAAGCAGGGACTGGGAGATGCACCTTCTGCTGTGAGCTACAGAGACCTGCAAAAATGATGTCACCCAGGAGCCAGACAGCAGGGACAGGAGGGTAGAGTTAGGAGGGTACATGTCTACAAAAATGGGCAAAGAAAATGGATAGCTCGAGCAAAGAGCAGCACGGGCAGAAGGCTGGGAAAGGGCTCCTTTCCACAAGCAGCATTCCACTCCCTGTAAATTCCAAGGGGACTTATCAATACTGCAATCAGTTCTCCTGCTGGTAATTCAGCATCTTATCATGGAGACCCTGATGACACTTGCAGGGACTTGAGGTCAGCCCTGTCCTCATAGCAGCAGGCAGCAGAGCCCAGAGAGGGGGACACAGCAGACACCCTGCAGCACACACCTTCCCCTGCACTGCTGGGTGCCACCCACACCATCAGTCCCTCCTGACCACTGGTTTCCACCACAGCAACCAGCTTCAAGTGGCAGTTTCATGGTTCCCACTTCTGCTGCCCCCTCCCAGACAGGCAGCTTCATCCCTGTCCCCATTTCCTCATTTCCATCCTCATCCCATTCCCCATCCTCTCCCCTAAGAGCTGCTGTTTGACCTCTCTCCTTCCAGCCCTGCCCACCTTTCCTCCCTCTTTTACCACAGTCCTCTGGTCCCTCTGCATCCCTGTGAGGCATCAGCCAGGGGATGTGCTATCCCTGGCAAGGGCTGAGTCTGTTCTGGTGCCTGCCAATCCTTTATAGGGCCACAAAGGATCACCATGACCCCTGCCAGCACCAGGGTCAGGTCTCTCTGCAGGCCTCTCTCAAGTCTCATATGAGCCCTCCAGGAAATACCCTGTGGAGAGCCAAATTAGATGTCAAAGAGCAGAAGGATTTGAGCCCTGGCAGGTGCCCAGATCTGGGAAGGAGAAAAGCGTTATGAAAACACTCATCAGGAGGCGGTGAGAAATCAGCTGTAAGTCACTTGAACCCCAGCCCTGAGGACAGGGGTGAAGCCCTCAGGGTAAAGCCCAGCCTGATGGGAGGAAGCCAGCAGAATGTTTTGGGGGATGAACTGCTCAGTTTGTTAATTTGATGACATCCTCCAGGCTGGGCTTTTCCTTTGCTTGGTATAAGAGGTCTGGACCTAGTGCTTGATCCTGCTCAGTGGGTGCTGCTGTGCCTCTCCTTCCAACCCCACAGGAGAGCTCAGGCCTGGATTTGATGCTCAGATTTTGGGTACAGCCCACCCAGCACTGTCAGGAGTTTTACCAGACACAGCACAAGAGCTGCTGGCCCAGAAGTTGCCAACAGCTTGGGCACCAAGGAGCCCCAGGGAGTGGCACTGTGGGGCTGCTCTGAGCAAGGGCAGTGTGATGTGGGGCTCCTTTTAACACAGATTCTCAGGACTGGGCAGTGGGTTTCTGGCTGCTATTTGACAACCTGTTGCACACACCCAACTTCCACTTTCAAAACCAATTGGGACCTTGTTTCCCAAGAGAAACCTCCTTTTGAAATCAGCCTGCTAGAGCTCTTGGGGCATTTGCAAGATGTTCCACTTTTATACCACAATTTTTAAAGGGCTGAAATTTCCATGTGCCAGCTCTGCCCTTTTCCATTTAGAAAAGGATGTGAGGCAGTGGATAGTACCCCATGTACAAATTAAGTTATCAGCAATCTTTGTGTTTATTTTTAACTGTGGAAAAAAAGTCCTTTTTCACTTTCAGGAATTGAGAGTGGCTCCATGCACCAGCTGAGCTCACAAAATGTTTTGATTACCTGGTCCTGTGTATTTTGGACATGCTATCAAGCAGGTGAACTGATGGGCTGACCTCTTGAGGTCTTCCAAGAATGTTGCAAATGTTTTTTGAGAGAAGCACAGCATCGCTGCAGACGAAAGAGAAGCATTTATTGTTTTGATGGCTGACACGTGTGAGTGTTCACTTTCAAATTATGGGATGGGATAGGCTGGCTCCTAACAGGATGCTGAGACACCCCGAGTGGGTAATTGACACCATCCCTGGAGACTGCCCAAAGCCAGCACCTCCTTGTACATCCCCCTGGAGGTCGCTCCATCCAGCTCTGTGCAGCGCTGACCGGCAGGTGACTTTATTCTCCCTCTGTTTCCAGCTCCAGCTTGCTCTGGGAAGATCGGCGTCCTTGGGAGAGCTGCCGGGGACATTTACAGAGGCACCGCGCTGTCACACACAGCACCGACCTCTGCAGCCGCCAAATCCTGCCGCTGCCAGCCCTGGAGGGAAAGGGGTTTGCATCTTCCCCTCTCCTGACCCCGAGCAAACACAAGGGGACAGGGCTGTCCCAGCTGGCGGCGGGTTGGAGTCATTTTCCTGCAGGGAGGATCCTTGCACAAGGAGGAGCTGCAGCTTTGCAGCGCCTGCAGAAAGAGCGGCTCCCAGGAGCTCCCCAGCACAGTGAGCACCCAGGACACTGCTGGGTCAAAGGGCTGGTGTGGAATAGCAGGGTCTCCTGTGCTCCAGCAGGGGAAAAAAACATCCTCCACTGCAAGAAAAGGCAAACTGTGAGGAACAAGGAGGACTCCCGACAGGGAAAGGCATCCTGCTGCAGCTGCTGGAGGAAGGAGATGCTCTAAATCCTTGCCTTTGGCTCTGTGGGCAGATTCATGACTGTTCCAGCTCAAGACAAGGATTCATTTGCAGCCTGGGATGCTAAAATATTGGCACAGAACGGCTTTTATTTCTTTTTTTTTCCCCTACCCAGGCTGTCTGTCAAAAAGCTCCATTATTTGTTACTTCACCATATCAGTATATGGTTTTTCATCTTGTACCTCGCTGGCTTTTCGGAGCTGCTGGCTTCTCACCATCCCAGCCCCCTTCCCAAGCGTATTTACCTCTGCTCCCCTCCTGGGAAATCCTCTCTTCCCTGAGAAGTGGAAGCTGCAAAAGCCAGGCACCACCTGCCTGCAGCACAAAAATGGTGCTTTCTGCAGCAGTGAGGCTGATGGCCCAACTCCTCCCCCTGCACCTGAGCAGGTGCTCCTGTCTCTGCTCCTCCTGGTGACGTCTCCGTTTCTGGAAATTCAAAGGCACGGCCAAAAGCCCCAGACCTGTTTATGACTTGCACAAATGTGACAAATGACTGCTGAGAAAATATCTCTGAGCTGCTCCTCGCCTGCACCTTAGCAGGCTGATGCTTGGGAATAGTTAAGCAGCTGTCTTGACTTGTTTAGCTCGATAGGTCCAGACATTTCCCTAAGCTGGTGGGGGATTTATGGCTCAAAAATGCCGTAATGTTTGGTAAGTATCACAGTTTGGGGGAGATTTATGTCCTCTCAGCAATCAGAGAGGGATTTATAGGGCCTGCCAGAGGGAGGGTTACAGGAGGTGCCATCAGGGACACAGTGGCCACTGCACCCTTTAGATGTTTCCCTCCTGGCAGTTACCAGGATGAGTTTGGTCTTTGTGCAAACAACAGCACAGGTTTTTCTGTAAGGAAGCAGCACCATGCTCATTTGAGCCTCATCAAGAGGAGACCAGGACATGCTCTGGCTACTCTATTCAACAACCCTTTGGCTTGAGAGTAGTATTTACTACTTGCAGAATTTTCCAGATACTCAGATATCCTCCACTCAGCTGGCAGACCTCAGCTGGGAGGAAATAAACCCTGTTTCATGATTGGATAGATCCATACAACATCGGGATGGACACAGGCATTCCTGAGGTGACGAGAGATGGAACAGAGCAATGCACACCTCCAACGAATGACCAAAAAAAAGTAACAAAAGGATATCAAAAAGTTAAAAATCTCCCTCCCTGCTGCCCAGTTCTCAGATCAACTGTTCTGAGCAGGCTCTGGCAGCAGCAGGGGCTCGCTGGGATCACAAGTGACACACCCCACCCCATCCAGCTCCTCGTTTTCATGGGAATTGCCATTAATAACCAAGGGTGTGTTCCTGTGCTGCTCATTCATAACAAGACAAGGCCAACCCTTCTGCCATCCTGGCCAGCACTCCAGCCTTTTCAAGCCTGGCTTTTTTAATGACCCACGCCTTGACAATACCCCAGGAAAAACAAGGCAGCATCACATAGCATCAAATAAACTGTTAGAACTCACGGAAATAGTAACACTTGAGTGCATAAGAGTTTTGGAGGTGTTTTTCATATGCTCAGTCTTCTCTTGAACGATTTTGGATGTGTTTGTTCAGTGTATTTTTTGGCCAGGAAAAACATTAGTTTTTCCTTCTCTTTACATTTCCCTCTAGTTTTTGTTTGGTTTTGGTTGCTTTTTGGTTGGTTTGTGTTGTTTTTTTTGGGGGTTTTTTGTTTTTGTTTTTTTTTTGTTTTTTTTTTTTTTTTTTTTTTGGGGTTTTTTTTTTTTTTTTTTTTTTTTTTTTTTTTTTTTTTTTTTTTTTTTTGAGGAGGAGGAGGAGGAGGAGGAAAGGTGAACAAAAAACACAGAGAGAAACCAGCATTATTGTTCAGCATCTCCTCCCTGCTAGTTTCAATAAAGCCAGCACGTGCTACAAAATTCACTGTAGGCAAGGGAAGGAGCGGACTCCTCCTGCCACCATTAGTGGCCCACAATGTGGTGTTTTAAATTAGGAAAGTCATCACTTTGCTGATTTTTCTGTTCCATTCTCGATAACCACTCTAATTGTAATAAACAGCATCTCAGCCTGGCCTCCAAGGCCAACAACTGTTGATGGGGAATGTTTTGTTTCATAACAGCAGCTGCAGCCAGCAGAGCACATGAGAACATTTTTTTTCTTCAGGAACATTGGAAGATGCTATTTTTAGCCGTTCTCCCCCGTATTCCTGGTGTTTGGATACGAGATGCACCAGTTGGAACACACTGCAACAACATGGAATGTTTAACTCCATCTGTGCCACGGGCAGAGGATGTGCAGGAGCCCCAGACTGGTGGGATGACCATGCCCATGGCAGACCAAGTTCCTTGCTTGGAAGTTCCATCCATCCACAGCTTCACAGCACCCCACACCATGACCACCATTGTCAGCAGGACGTGACATCACACTCTGAGTGCCCCAAAATACACATTTTGGTGCTGGCTCTGGGCCAGCAGTGGGGGAAGAGCTGGGTTTTGTTGTGCTGAGCACTGCAGACACCCAGAAAGGGACATGAGAGCTTGGGCACAGAAGGAGGTGTCCAGTGAGGATGGTCACCAGGTGGGTGTGAGTCGCCATCCCCCCCATCTGTTGGCATCCATCTGTCCCACTGGAAGGGTCCTTCCCCTGGAACAGAGAGCAGGCCTCATGCCCACCATCTTCTCCTGTCTCCTTTGGGGTGGTAAAGGCCTGTTCAGTGTCATGGCTCCCATTCCTGAGTGCAGCACAGATCCACCACAAAACCCCACACCCTGCAGGGCTGGAGAGGCCCCAGCAGAAGGCTCCAGGTTGGTCTAAGGGCTCCCAACACGGGCAGCAGAGACACTGCAAACCCAACAGCATCAACAGACAGAAGTGGCATTTAAGTGCATAGTTGGTTGGAATCGTGCTCCTCAGTGTCCAACAAAAATAAGTTCTCAACAGGCGTGGAGCTAAGTGGAGTCACCCAGAGTTATGATTTCCTTTCAGCAGATATTTTGTCTTCAGGCTGTCACTTTCACTCAGGCCATGATTAAAACAATAAACCCTGGAGAAGCCACCCTGCCCCCCACCAGCAGCTGCTTCTCCTCCACGAGCTGTGATGGAAGCCATTCATCACTGAAAAAAGGGAGGTGAAATCAAAGACAGATTATTAGTATTTCTTATTCCAACATGCCACGTTTGGCCAGCAAGCTGTCCTTGGTGAAGTGAGGTTGGCCACAGCTGCCCCCCACAGATGCAGACTGAGGAGGGAGAAGTCACCCTGTGGTGTAGGAGATGCATCAGTGCTGCAGCAGGACCTTCACCTCTGGCCTCTTGTGACAGGCAGGCCATTGTATTGGAAGGATTCTCCCATTTACCTCTGAAAATCTTCTTGGACATCTGCATTCCATCAGTGAAACCCCACCTTGACAAATGGTTTGCAAAGGGAAAGAAAAAAACAAAAAAGAAGTATCATGCATTGCCAAAATAAGCAGTTAGCACATCCACCATGACTCCCAGCCTGGGTCCCTGTGCTTTTGGGCAGCCCATTCTCCTGGGGTTCTGCTCTTCCCACCCTGAGTTTCAGTCTGGATAGCACTGTGGGGTCATCATGGCCTTAAAAGAGCCAGGTGATGGGCATGGAGCAGGGACGTGGGCTGTCCTTGAATTTGCAAAGCTGTTTTGTGTGTGCACACAATTCCTGTAAAGATCCACTCCCTGGGCTGCCCCAGGCTCAGTGTGCAGTCACAGGAGACACCAAGAACTGGCCCACAAAGGAGAAAACAGCCCAGGTCCTGCCAAGCTCAGGGTGTGGAGCATCCTGCTCAGACACTTCACCTGGGGCACAGAAGTCACTGAAATGCAACAGTTTTCTGGGAGTGTGTTTTCCAAAAGGCTCAACGTGTTCCACTCCAGCAAGGCTGGAAAATTGATCGTGTCAGCTCTTCTGCCATGCCTGTGCATATTTGCATTTTCCTTGCAGTATTTTTAGAGATTTCCACTCCTCGGCCTGATTTGGGACAAAGTCAAATATGTGAATCTTGGAAGCTGCCACAGGAAAAGAAACTCCATTTTTCAACCAGCTTTAGATACAGCCTTCAGCCACAGCAACAAATCTTCTACCAGCCTGGGGAGCTGTTCCAGCCTCTCAGATAAGGACTTAAAACACAGTCCAGAAGGTCTTTGTCCTGCAGCCAGTTTGGGGAGGTGCTGCTGTCCCACCCGTCCAAGGATGGACTGAACAATCCCACAAGGTGCTGGTGGGAGGCAGCAGCAGGAGGAGGCACGTGGCAGAGTTCCCTGGCCCCTTGTCCCATCCAGCCCTCGCAAGCCAGAGGAGCAAAGAGCTCAGCTCTCCTCCAAGATATCCCAGACCCCTGAGGGTCCTGTGTCTACAAGACTCACATGTCTTTGCTGAGGCAAGGGAGGAAATGATGGGGCTGACTTGAAAATGGTTCAGTTCCCATCTCTGAAGTGGGATGAGCCTGAGCTCAGCCACATCAAGGCACGTGTCAGCTGAACCCTGCCCAGCACAGCTGCTCCAGACTCATTTCCACCTGCACTGCTGCAACAGCTGGGCACTTCTGTGGGGAGCACTCACACCAGCTGTGGGGCGTAGGAATTTAAAAGGTAAAAGAGTTTGTAAGAAGTGTAAAGAAAGATTTAAGAGGTAAGCGAAAAGTGCTGAGAAAAAAGACTAAGAACTTGAAAACTTTCCCAAGGGAAGTCAAGAAATTCAGAAGATAAATAAATACATTTATATTTATCATAAAGTACAAAAATACTAATAGTTCAGAGTGTTATGTTCTAGATATATGCTTTGCAAAGATAGAAAAAGTTTCA
Source organism: Nicator chloris (assembly GCA_013400495.1). NCBI lineage: Eukaryota > Metazoa > Chordata > Aves > Passeriformes > Pycnonotidae > Nicator > Nicator chloris. Next base: position 521,369 of record WAAE01017760.1, on the reverse strand, counting down.
ATCTTAAAATAATAAATTATTGTGTATTGTTGCCTTAGTTTATAGAGGCTCTTTGTTCTTATTTTCCCCATTTGAGATCTTTTTTAATTTACTAAAGTAATATGACGCTAAACTCTTTCTTGTTAATTATTAGATAGAAAAATCACTATAAAATGTTAATGCTTCAACAGCCATCTTGTTCTTAATCCAGCTTTGCATAGATTTTGTTGTTTCCTTGTATTTCTAACTTATTGCTTGTGATACAAACAAATAATAAATCCTAAGTCTACAAACTAGATCAGTTCCCATCCCGTTTTCCTGAGGCACAGATCTATTCCAGCACTGGGGTGCAGTCACACAGACTGTGGGAGCCACCTCCTTCCAGCGTGGGATGGGTGGAGCTGGCTCATCTCCTGGTGGAACACGCTGGGCTGTGCCGAGCAGCGCTTCCCAGGCAGGACAGCTCCCACCTGAGCTCCTCCTCTGGGGGTTGAGAAACCCCCACATCCTTGAGGAAAGCTCACCACCTCCTCTGCTCCTTGGGGGTGGCCGTAGAGAGCACTCATCTCCTTCACACAGCAGCTCTTTGGGCACGTGGCACCGAGCCCATGGCCCAGCCACTGAAATGTGCTTTCTGGTGTCCCAGGAGGGGTTTATGGCCTGGCTAATTTTAGCACCTCCTGTTTGAAAGGAGGGCTCCACCTGGCCCGGCTCTGAAACCCCCTCTGGGCTGTGAGACAGGCAGAGGCAGGCAGCAAAGGAAAACAGGGTCTGTCCGAGCCTGCTGAGGGACTGCAGCCAGACAGAGCACAATTTGGTCAAGACGCTGGAAAGAGGAACTCTGAACTTTAAAACGTTATTAAAAAAAAAAAAAAAAAAAAAAGCCATGGAAAGGGGCTGGTTGCCATTTGTCATCCTTCAGCCCGCTGTTGACTCCCACATTTCCTTGCCATGGCACAGAGATGTCAATGCCCTGCCCCACCAGAGTCACTTGAGCTTTATCTTCACAGCTGGAGACCGTGGGGCCCCACGCCAGCAGCGCCCCCAGGACTCCAGGGTGTGGGCTGGGAGACTGCAGGGAAGGACAAGGCACAGCCACCTCCCAGCCCCACCTTGGAAGGGGCCACTCCTTTCAGTGACCTTTCAATGTCATTTCAGAATCACCACCTGGCTCTTGGATGATGTCCCAGCCTTGCCAGACCTCTCCCAGCCGGGGCACTCTGATCCCAGCTGCCCCAGAGATGCCCTCCTGGCCCACAGCAGCCAGCAGGGGCATGGAAGAAGGCTTGGACACAGCACATGGTCCTCTCCAGCCCCCCAGAAGGGATGGCTGGCCTGCCTGCCTTCCCTCCCAGGGACTTTTTTTTTTTTTGCAAGACGTTATTTCAGAAATTAGATGTGCAGTGCTTCACACTGCACTGAACATCTGCTGGTAGGACACACAGATCCTCCTGGCTTGTGAAAGGACCTGGGGTTTCCCCACTCCTTCTGTTCTCCTGAATTTTGCTGCTTCAGGTGATTTCATCAGAGACACAGAATAACCCACCTGTGCCACAGCTGGCTGATTTTGAGCACCAGAGTCAGAGGCGTTTCAGCTGAGGGGCAGAAAAACAACTGGTGGGAAAGCTGGAAAAGACAAGAAGGTGAGCCCAGGAGCACTGCTAAGCCCCAAATCCAGGCTGCCGAGACCCAAAGGAGGTGCTGGGCATTGCCCTTCCCCTGAAGGAGAAGGGTGAACAGGAAAGCCCCTGTGGGCAAACCCTCAGGCATGGAGACACTTTCTTGTCTTCACTGAGGGGGGAGCAGGAGATGTGGCTTTCCTGTGAAGCAGGAGCCCCAGTCCATCAGGTGTCTGCTGCCGTGGTGGGAACAGCACAGACATGCAGTGTGTGTTCAGGAGACACCTGCAGGGGGAGGGGAGGCTGCCACACCCTGCTTGTGCCACAGCTCTTGGTGATCCTGCTGCAAAACCCAAGCCAAATTCAGAGCTGGAGCCACAGCACAGCAGTGGCAGGCCAGGAGATGGACACCTGGCCAAAGGCAGCTCAGAGGGGCTGGCTGCAGGTCTGCATGGACACCCAGGGCTTGTTTCCACTCGCTCCAAACCACTCCAGTCTCAACATCAGCTTGGAAGTGATGCTATTTACAGGCCTACTTCTTTTGGCTCCCAAGAAATAACAAGCAAGAGGGTGATATTATTATTATTTCAGCTTCAGAGGAGGGCATAATCAGCTTTCCAAGGAATGCCAGCGTGGTGACTGCTGAGGGCCTGGCAGAGATACCCATCTCACCTTAACTCTGGGGGTCCCTCTGGGGACTGCCCTGCTGAAATTTAAGTGCCCAGGGAGGGGCAGAAGCCAGGGCAGCAGGGAAATAGGATACAGACACAGGCCAGATTCCCAGCTGTTGGCTCCAATCTGAATTAATCATTTAGTGACCAAGAAGGGAAGTTGCAGAAGCCCCCCCAGCATCTCCCCCCACACAACTGCAGCTCCCAGCAGAGACCCAGCTGGGAGAACAGCTCAGCAACTCCAGCCTAGCCTCACATCTTCAGGAGGCAAAACCAGCCCCACTCCCACCCCGACTTTAACAGCCTTCACTAATTAGCCCTGATGACCCTCTGAGCTCCTTCTGCCCGCTTGCCTTGCTCTGCAGTGGAGGGATTTCCCTGCTGAGCCCAGCTCTTCACTCTTGTGCAGGAGATGGGACTCAACCCTTTTCCTCTCTTCATTTGTTGCTTTCCCTCCTGCCCACCCATCCCCAGCACACCCAGGGGGATGTCCATCCCTCCCTCACCTCCCTTCTCTGAAGGGAGACCCCTCTGCTCCCCTTCTGCCCCACATTCAGCCCCACCTGGTGTCTCCCCAGCCCGCTGGGGTGTAGGGAGCTGTGGACAAAGCCACGGGTGTGTCTCCACTCCTCCTGAACACCATCTTTCCTAGGAGAAGGCTTGGTGGATGTTTCCTGCCGTGCACTGCTGCTGAACTGGCAGCTGCCTGACCCCAAGCCCAGCTCCACGGGCTCCTGTTCCTCCCTACAAGGCTCCAGAGAGCTCCCAGCCCCAGCAGGACACCTCAGGGCAGCAACAGTGACACAGACGTGGCAGCTTGTGGAAAGGACTGGGGAGTCTCCTCCCCCTTTTATTGAAAATGATCATTTCTATTCTAGTGCAAACACTGTACATTTTACATCACAAAGCAAGAGATAATTTACAGGATACACTTCCAGCTGGAAATCCCGTGGCTTCACGCACCAAGCTCTGGCAGCCTCGTCAGTCATCCATCCCTGTCATGCAGAAAATTCCCACTTTGAGGGAACCAGTCACCTGTTTCTCTGTTGGGAGAGGGGCAGCCTGAGAAAACAGCGCTCATACAGAGTAGGCAAGAGAAAAATGCCTTAAGACACATTTTGTCCCCTGAATGGTACCCAAACTTACTGATAACCGTGGTAAGGAAAGGGACTTCCCAGAGCTGCAACTGAAAAGCTACTGAAACCCTGGAGAACTCCACTCTTTGAGGATAAGGTCCTTGATTTGCACATGTATTGACATGGTTTAATAAAATACAGATTAAACATACATAATTCTAAAATTTCACTTTGGCTTGATTGACAACAAGTCTGTCTTTTGGCTGAGGTCATCAGCAATTAAGAGACAAACACCAAAAGCTGTCTGTTCACCCAGCTGGACTCTGGTTAGTAAATCCATGTAAACAGAGCAATCTTGGGTCACCAAAGGGGATGTAAAGGTCTTATCTGAACTGACAACAGCCCAGTCAGCTGTGGTGGCATCCCTGCCCAAGCAGCCTGACCCAAGGCAAGACCCAGCTCAAACTGGAGGTGCAGAAGCTTCCACAGCCTTCCTGCAGGAGCAGCCCCATGCCAGACAATTCAAATAAACTGAGGAGGCTGAACAAGAGCTTGCACAGGCATTTGTGAGCCCCTTCATGTGAACATCACAGCGTGGGGATGGAGATCTCGGTCCTCGGCTGGGTAACGGCACCAGGAGCTTCATGCTCCCTGAACCGTCCCTTGATAACCTCAGAAGGTGCTGTCCCCACGCAGACAACAACAAAAGCTGCTCAAGGTGGTTTTTCTACTGCAGAAAAGCTGAGCAAATCCTGGGGGAAAGCCCCAGGCCGGAGAGATGCTAAAGGAAAGAGCTGAAACTCCAGGGTGAGCACTCAGGCCAGCACAGGGGAATTACTGAAAACTGCTGAAGCTGCTGAAGCTGCTGGAATGTTGGTGGGTGGTGGAGGAGGGCAGCAAGGCAAGGAGAGTGGAGAGCACCAGCTTAAGGTACTCGAAAACCAGTTCAACCTTTGAGTGATGTTACTCAGAGGCACTGGGTCCTTTCTGACCACATTCTTCAACAGTCTGTGTGTTTGTGTAGGCACAGGAAGCAGCAGTGAGTTTCTAAGTGCAGCCTGAGATTTCCAACATGATCACTTGGCTCTAGGAGCTGGACAGAAATATTTTGGTTTACTCACGTTAGGTTCTCCGGACTGCAGGTGGCCAAGAAAAGCCATCAAACAGAACACGATGGATTTCTCAAAGCACAGTACTCACCCTGCCTCCCTTTCCCTGGGGTTCTGCCTGTGACTTTCAGCTTTTTGTCCTGATCCCAATTAGGGTTTTTTTTCCCCTCAAAAATACCCACACAGGGAGGAAAACCGAAATCCAGCAGCAATGCTTACAGTCACAGGCACAACTCACTCCAGTTTGGATTCGGGGCTTTTTTCCTTGTGCTAGCTCAAATATTTTGGCTAAATTTCCATTCATCCTCTGCCAGTTTAATTTTCACCTACACTTTAAAGAGATTTATTCCTCATTTCCTGCAACATGCTGTTTTAGACTATCAAAGCCCACTGTCAGACATCTACATACGCCCAGTGTGTCTGCAGCAAACACCAGGATGGAGATCTAAGCCACTCTGCCAGGAGTATTTCTCATGACTGAGCTTCATTCTCCTTCCCTCGTGGTCCAGCCTGGACCATGGTGTAGCTCAGTGGGGCTATTCCATGGCAAAGTCCATCTCAGTTTGGACACAAGTGCTGTTTGTCATAAATCATCCCCCTCCTCCCCCAAATCTGAGGGGCAGGCACCACCAGCAATGAGAAGGAGCCCAATTTCCTCAGGTTGCTTGTGTGGAAGAAATGCCTTTTGGGCTGCATCTCCTCTACTCTTCATGGAGATAAATAAATTAGGTCCTGATTAGGTCTGCAGAGCCCAGAGGGAGGACAGCAGGTAGGGAAAATGGTTAAGGTTATAGGACAAGCCTCACTGAGCAGTGTTACGGGATCTTTGGTGGGATGCTCCCTGCTGGGACATCACTTGTGCTCAGAGAGACTTTCCCTGGGGATACCCCTGCATGTTCCCAAGAGCCACATGAACCAGTGTGACTGCAGAGGAGATCCTTGTTCTGTTCTGGGAAGCTGCCCATGGGGAAAATCTGCAAAGGAGTGTGGCTCCCTCCAGCACCACTTCTTTGGGGTTTCTCCCGGGAGGATGTGAGCTGCCTTTTCCAGGGCTGCCCAAGGCTGCAGGGAAGAGCTCTGACAAGGGTGAGGAAGGCTGTGGCTGGAATTTCAATGCACAGCTCCACCTGGATGCAGCACAAACATCCCGAACGTTTTCAATGGGTTTTATTTTGTTTAATAAAAAACACCAACCAAGCTTGCATGTATTATCTTATATATATAAATATATACAGTATATATAAAACAAATGCATCTGGACAACGCCTTTCCCTGTGGCACAAACTGTAAGGCATAGAAAGGAGTGTCCTGACAGTCCTGTTCTTGGCACTACAGACAGATCCCCCTGCTACACTCCCACGTTGGCTTTTCTCTCTTCTTTGGCTTTTCCCTCTTCTTTGGCTTTTCCAGGCACCAGTGCTGGGAATACTCAACAAAACAATGGAGCTTTGCAGAGCCCAAGGAGGTTTTCCAGGCAACTCAGACAGCAGGAATCCATCTTGTTGCATTACATGGACTTCTGGCAGACTGATAGGAATGTGCTGCCTCTGTGGCACGAGGGACTGGAGGGATGAGGGTTGCGTGGATATCATGGAAATTGGTGACCAAACAAATCCTTCTTCTAGGGTGGGTTGGGCAGCGGGGAGATGAGCAAGCTTTGCATCTCAGCGTGCTGGTGGTGGGACTTGTCCACGGGCTGAGATTGGCAGAGGTTTCTTTTTGCAGTCCCGTACAAAAATGGAAACCAGCAAGGGTGAGACTGTCCTTTACTGAAGAAGCTCGTAGTATATTGAGCAGAAGCAATAAACCCGACGATAACAAGAGAAAAAAAAACAAAACGGTGGCATTATCCCGAAAGGAAGGAGGAACCTTATCACTCACAGGTTTGGTTTGCTCCCCGTGTTCAGTTCTGGGTGAGGGTTGGCTTTTTTTTCTTATTTTCTTTTTTTTTTTCCCTTTTCTTTTTCTTTTTTTTTTTCTTTTTGTTGTTCTCTTTTTGTTTTCTTTTTCTTTCAGCACGGACACGTTGCAAAGCAGGACGGGTGCTGCTGTGTTTTCTCCTTCTGCGAGGCAGCTGCCTCCAGTTGTTAATTGACTGTGGGCACCTGATTCCTCTGTAAACTATATTCCTTTGCCTTCAGTCTCAGGTTGGCAATACTGTTGGCCATGTTCATGCCCTGTGCCGGGCTGGCGTTGGTACACGTGGCAGAGTAGGTGGCCATGGCACTGAGGGATGGAAAGAGAAACATCACGTCAGACGTGGCCTCCAAACCACAGCAGAAATCACCAGCAGAGCCTAAGCCCCGGGTTTTCCACACCTGTGGGGTGTCCTCCTGGTGTCAGCAGGGAATTACCACTCCCCTTGACTTAACACCCCTTTATTTAACATCTTTCCGCTGCAGTTCGCTCACCCAGCGCCAAAGCTGGTTGAAGTCGACAGGAAAAATTTCCACTTCCTCTTTTCTAACCCAAAAAGGTTTGCAATGAGGTCAGCCTGCCAGCTAGACAATTGTCCTTAAAAGTATTCCCACTGGAAGCAATGTCTTTTTGATGAGACCAATTGCTGGTTTTACAGCCTGTGAAATCACGTCACTTCTGAAACACATGTTACATGAAAGAGACACTCTGGGAAAAACTCATTTCAACAATTGTGATGTTTTCTGGTTTCAGCCTTTTGGAATGAAAATTTCCACATTTTTTTTCCCTCAAAATTTCAGCTGATTATAAAGAGCATGTCCTAAAGGCTGAAGGAAAAAACCCAAAACATAAACCACTTTTCCTCCCTTTAAACTGTGACTTTATTCATGAAAAACATCGCTTCTGACAGCAGAGGCTGAACAAAGATCCCTGCCTCCTTTCTTATCCTACCAAAAAATCTACAAAGCTGCTTTCCAGACCACTAGAAAACTTGTTCAACCCATGTGTCCCACGGGTTCCTGTGAAAAGCAGCTCACACTGCCAACTCTCCAAAACCCAGCAAAGTATTTGACCTGCTGCATTGCCTTTACACGGGTCCACAGATCAAAACCAGTTGAAAAGCACCACATGAACTAGAGGTGCCCATTTAACACAGAGTGTTCAGGAGGAAACCCCAAATGCTCTGCTGGAGGCCAGCTCAGCTCTGGTGCTGACCTTTTCCATCTGCCTGCCCGGGTGGCTCACAGCTGAGGCTCTGGGAAATGCTCTGCTCCATCCCAAAAAAACAAGATGGTTGGGTTTTCTGCCTTTTTGTCTTTTCCTTTTTCTGTCTTAAAAAAAATAAATAAATCATTCCAGCACTGACCTCCACAACTGGAAGTGCCTTTGCAACAGCAAATCTCCCTGCAGGGATGTGGGCACCTGCTGCACAGATCCAGGCTGGAGCTGTGCCTGCTCACCCCAAGGTCCTGCTGGCATCTCTGACTTCCCAGGAGTTCATTTGCCACCCAGTGCTGTGTGAATCCTCAGTCTGCAGGAGATCCAGACCAGGGAATATCTGCATTTCACCAGCATCCAGAACACGTGGATGTGTGTTTCTGGAGCTCTTCTCGACCAGCTGCATCCCTTCAGCTCCCTCTCCATGGCTGGACAGGTTCTTCCCTCACCCCTGAGTCAGCAGCAATGGGAGAAGCCAAGTGCTGCCTGCAGGAGGGGACAAAGCCCCACGAGGTGTAAAGGTGGTGACTACTTAAGCCCCCACGCCCATCTGCTTCCACAGAGTGCATCTCTCCCATGTTTTTGAGCTGGAAGAAATTTGGAGACCGTCAAGGGTTCTCTAAACTAGATAAAATAGGAGTTTTCAATCAGGGCTGGAAACTGTCCCCATTCAAAGCCAGGTTGCTGGCCAAGTCTGGGCTGAAAATCCTGGGAGCCTTGGGCTCCCAGCTCTCCAGAGGTGTGGGGAACATGATTTCACTTACTGATGCCAAGAGAAATCCCTGCTAAACCAAAAATCTCCAGAAGTGCTTTCTTTCATCAAGTTATTCCACCAGGAGCAGTGCACAACAAGGCTGTGTCCAAACACCAGAATAGCTTGAGTGTTGCTCCAGAGACTCTCCAGGCTCTAATAAGGGTTGAAGTCACCCTGTTGCCCCCTCCCTCCACCCTATTCAGACAGAGAAAAATCTCCTTCCTCCACTCAGCTGTCTGCTTTCATGAAACAGAGGAGCATCACGTTTCTGAGTCCTAGAATCCTTTCAAATAAGGTTTTCAGTGGCCTGTGGACTCAAAGGTTGCTGGAGTGGGAAGTGTGGGCTGCCAGTCCTGTTTTTCTTAGGAACCTATGCTAAAAAATGCCTAAGCAAAACATTTTTCAACTTCAAAACAATAATAGTGTCTACTTGGCTGTCTGGGTGACAGAGATCTGCAAATAGCTTTGGTTGACCTGTGGCTGAATGTATTTGGAGAATAAACACACGGATTGAAAACTTTTCCCAGATCTAAGGGTAAAACCAGCCCTGGCCATGCAGCTCCAGGCCCTCCCCAGGAGTGGCTGTTAATCAGGGGCTGGCACAGCACTGCTGGGAAGATGGGGAGGGGGCAGAGGGCCATGCAAACACTCCACATGGCTGGAGGGTTTCAGCAGTGTTTCACCAAGGATCCAATATTTGAATGACCTTACTGCAAAGCTTTCATGAGGCTGCGACAGCCTGGCCCTTGCAGATGAATGTGATTGCCAAGAGATGATCAGCAGGATTAGGAAACCTGGGGAGCATGGAGTGTCTGAGGGTTGTGTGCAGCCCACAGTGTGGAAAAGCAGCTGCTCTGCTCCTCTGCCAGTGCAGGGCAGCGGGAGGCTGGCACTCCAGCCTGCTTTGAAGTGTAAGCTGCAAACGTCTTTGCTGAAACATCTTGGGGGAAGATGCATCTTTGCATGGTGGATAGGCACAGCCTGGACCTGAGGGGCTGAAAATCCATCCCTGAGGCTGTCCCTTCTCCCCTGTTCTCATTAGCACATCCCAGGTGCTGCAAGTGACCTCAGACAGCCCTCGCCAGGGTGCCCTTGGGAATTACCTTTGCCAGGTCTTCTCCTAGCAGAGACTATGAAGCCCCCTGTGTAAACATCATCTCGGGAGGGATGATCTCTTTTTAAAAGTGTGAGAGGTAGAAATAAGCCATGAGCACTCAGTAGGGGTCTGGTACTGTGACCAGTGCAGTCTCACTGGGGTGGGGAAGGAACTCGGTCCCTTCCCTGATCCCCCCTCTTGAACGCTACACCAAGGAACACTTCACAGGGAGAAAGCCTTAACACCCAAAAGAGGGATTTTGACAGAGAGCAGTCCTCAGAAAAAAATCCGAAGGATAAGGGCCACTTCTCAGACAAAGCTGGTGGCCACCAAAAGCATCCTTTTCCATATCTGGAGTGGGTGGATCTACAACTTGTTCTTCTGGAGACACAGGATGGATGAGGAGGACCCCACGGAACTGAAGCAACAAAGAGGAAGACCACGTGTTTGCAGCTCTTACTGTGCCAACAATGCTTGGAGCAAAAAGAGAGTCAAGGTGACCAAGGAAGAGAGGTCCTGTGCATGGTGTGGCTCCTGGAAGGCAGTGGGAGGCTGGCAGTGACCAGGTCAGATGAACAGGAAGAAATCCAGCCAAAGGCTTCATGGTCCTGACCAACAATGAAGCCACTGTGCTAAAAAACACCCGCCAACCTCATTTTTACCTGCCTGTGAGCCAGCTGGCTCCCCACAAACCAACACATCCTGCGGATCTTGTGTCCACACCCAGCTCCTGCAGAGCCAGGAATGGCACAGAGAGGACAGGGAGGCCTGTGATGTGCATGGACATCCCAGATCCTCTGAGACTGGGCTTTGCCACATCCATGCTCCTTCCCTGGGCTTTGCCACATCCATGCTCCTTTCCTGTCATCCCTTAAGCCCCACTGACCACAGGAGGTGGACACTGAACACCAGCCTGTCACCTGGCCCCTAATACAGGCAAACCACAGGGCAACATTCACACACATACTTGTGCTCAGGCACTAGAAAGAAACTGCTCACCAGCTCAGTGCTGAGCACTGCTCCACGTGGGTGAAGTGAATTCCCAGCCCTTCCTGGCATCCCAAGCAGTGACTGCCACGGGACAGCCACAGAACTCCCTCTTCTGGCTGCTGTGTGATGGCTGAGCCTCCCCAAGTGCTCTGCCCTCCCCCCTCTGGATCTGCATCCCATGGAAAGGTTTCCTCCTTCCTATAAACCAGATGCACTAGGGAAAACCTTCTGCTTCCACGTATTTCTGCCTGAGCCTCTTTTGAAAATTCCAGAATTGCAGAGAGAGACCCCCAGAAAAGAAGCTGCCAAAAAGACACGACGACGCCGAGCCAGGACCACACTGCAAAACCAGCAACGAGATGGGGTGGGAACGGGTGAGGAGAACCAGTGGGATGGATGGTCAGACTGCTGCATCCTCTGGTTGTCCCGTGTGGATACACCAGAGCTGTCTGAGGAGCACTTTTGGGATGGTGCAGCGGCGCTCCTCACTCACCTGTAGGGCGAGGCGGTGCCCCAGGACAGATAGTCGGTGGGTCTTGGGGCGGGGCGAGGTACTATGGGCTGCTCCACGGCCGTCACGTCCCCTGAGTAGGATTTGAGCAGAGAGGCGTTCTTGCTGGCCAGCATGGCCCTCTCGTTCCGGCGGAACTTGGCTCTCCGGTTCTGGAACCACACCTGGAGGGGGAAGAGCGCAGAGCCAGCGGCCGTCACACACAACGGGCTCTGCTGTGACACCCGCCCAGCCCCGTGCCCTGCAGGCTCTGTGAAAGCTGGCTGCTTCCAGCCTGGCCCTGGGAGCCCTAGGGATGAGAGAAGCCTCCTGCCTGCTCTGACAGAGCCCTTGCAGCAGGGACTGGCCGAGGGACACGGGTCTGTCCTGTGCGGATGGCGGCGAGGCCTGGCAGTGCCGTGTGACACACCGCGTTCCCCGGTCTGCTGGGACCTTCACAAGGTGCAGGCCTGCAAGCCAAGAGCTCGAGATGACGTGAGCAGCCTGAGCACCCAACATCTTGGCCTTCAACGAGCCATATGGACACATCTGACCGGGCAGGTGGCGAACGGGGCAGCAGGTCAGGCCTGGCAGCCTCCCCCAAGGCACGGCGTGCTCAGGGCCGTAGTACAGCACAAGCCAGGGGCTTGGTGACCCTCCTGTGCCACACAGACCTCAAGGATCTCTGCTGCCTTGCTGGAGTGGCCCGGAGAACCCCCAGGTGAGGTGTTACACCCCCAGGGTGTAAGCTGTGGGATTACCTGAACTCTGGCTTCAGTGAGGTTGACTCTGCGTGCAAGGTCTTCCCGTACGAAGGCATCAGGGTAGTGTGTCCTCTCAAAGACCCTCTCTAGTGCCTGCAGCTGGCTGCTGTTGAAGGTAGTCCTGTTCCTCCTCTGCTTTCTTTTCTTCTTCTCTTCTGAGTTCAGCTGATCATCTAGGAGAGACAATTGGGGATGTGAAAAGTGAGAAAGCTACCAGCCCACGGCCAGGGGTGACGACCTCGATGGTTTCAAGAGGGAAAGGGCTTAGGAAGCGGCTTGCACAACTGCAACCCCACACATTAACCATGCTGTGTTAGTCCCCACATGAAGAGGAGGTGCAAAGTGCACTGATCTCAAGCATTTATTTTCCAGTTCCACTGTGTCAGACTCGTGCCAGCTCTCTCAAGCTACCCCAGGTCTCAGCTTCCTTATCTCCAAAAAGCAGCAAAAAAGCCCAAAATGCATCTCCCCATTCCTGACAATCCTGGCAATCTTTTCTGATGGCAAATAATCACAAAACCGTGTTCTCTTGGCTTCAAATTTCCAAGGACTGCTCTTACTGGGATGTAATACAGCTCTCTGGGGTAAGAGCACGTTGGATACTGCTAGTGAGGAGCAGCTGTGCCCTCTCCAGCATCCTCCTCGCCTTGCCGAGCCCAGCAAGGTGTTGAACAACAAATAAGAGCACTTACTATTTTGTACCTGGTTTGCATTTACTCAGAAATTAATCACTCCATCTGGATCACACCAATATGTGTGGGGTGCCACCAAAAAATCCACTTTACCCTGGGGGGGCCTGAGCCAATATTCACGTCAGCATTAAAGTGCATTGAGCCCTGAATCCATAAAAATGCACAAGCTAGTGAATCATATTCTAAGTTCATGGCTGCACACCTTGGCCCAGGTGACAGTGTCACCACTGAGAGCCCCATGGCTTGACCTGCTCTGTATAGATGGAGAACACCCCCTCAACAGTCACTCCTTTTGCCGTGTAAAAATATGACAGCTCCCCTTATTCCCCTCTTCTCTAGGGGGTATGTAAGCCACAGGGAGGGGCTGACAAGGAAATTAGTCTGCAATTGTTGTCCTCACCACCTGTCTGTGTTGCTTTTCACAGCCCATCTGGTACCAGTTACTGCACCTGAACACCTTTGGAGCAAGGCCCATCCATTTGGGAACAAAGGGACATTCCTCTTAAATTAAAGCAGGGTTTTCAAATTCCTTCAGGTTTAGAGTGCCTCCATCCCTAATCCTCCTCCAACAGCCTGATGATCCCCAGAAGGCTCCTTTCCAGCCTGGGGATTCCTGGGTGCAAAAATATGCCCTTGGTTTTCCCATATCCCAGAGGAAGTGTTTGGAGAGCAGTTTTTAACAGGCATGCTGAGCCGTAAAGCTGAGCTGGGAAGGCACTGGCATAGGCAGGAATGTGCAAGGAAAACAAAGGCATGCAGGAATTAAAGCAGGGCTCCAGGTGAATCTATCAGCTCAGGTGCTGGGAAGCAAAGCAGTGGAGCAGAGGGATGGGATTCAACTGCTGCTTGTGCAGAACCCCCTGCACACGTTTCTCCCTGCTGGGGGGATTAAGGCCGTCACAGGGCTCATCCCCTATAAAGAAAGAGAAAAACCCTGCATGTCCCTCTCTTGACTCATCACCAAACCCTTCTCAAAAGAGGTCAGCTATTTCCCCCTGGCTCTGCTGGCGAGCCTTGACACAGCTGTGCTGCTGTGCACCACACAGCACAGCAAGCGAGCCTCGGGGCACAAACGTCCCTCCAAATGCCACAAACACTGCCAGACCAGCTGCTGGAGAGGCCAAAGACAACACGGCCTCCTTTGGAGTCACCCATTTCTTGCTATTTTCTAATCTAAACCCTGCCTCTGTGGAGCATATGAACGAATCAATAAAAGCCCTTGGCACCTCTCAAGAATCCCATTCAGGCCTCTGAAGCATCAGTTCCTGCCCAGAAGACAACACCTGGCTGGAGGGAACACGAGCCCGAGGCCGTCTGGCTGTCGCTTGGCCCTGTGTGACAGCCACACATGAGGAAGGGTGAGCACATCCCTCTGGGGAGCCAGAAGAAGGGCCAAAGTCTATAAAGCACCGAAGAACAAGAATTCCCCCTGCCAAGCACGTTAACACAATTTGCCCGGTTTCCTCCCGGAGTAAAGCGAGACGCCGGTGATTCACAGCTCACCTCGTAATTCCTGTGCCCAAAAATAGCCGGGAAAGTGTCCGTGCTGGGTGACTCACGGCCGGGTCACCGCTGCCTAAAGCAGCCCCAGCCTGGGCTGGCACGGAGCAGGGATGTGAGTCACCCCTTCTCCCAGGACAGAGCTGCACGGAGGTGACAGCAAGGCACAGCCTGCGACAGGGAGCTTTGGCATTTTGGGATCCTCTGTCGCCGCACCTCTGGAACAGCGCAAGATCCAAATGTCGACAGGAGGGACTTGCATGGCGGGGGAAGAAAAATAACAACGGGATATTAATCCAGAGCAGCACGGGGTTGGTCAAGCCTTGTGTCTTGCCACGTGCTGGTTACAAACTGCTAAGGAGGGACTGCACACACCTAAACCCCGGCCTGCCTGCGAATGTCACCTCGCTCACAGCGCGCCCCAGCTGCCTCCAGCACGTCAGCAGGGTATCTCTTCTTCTCTGCCATCATTGCTTTATCAGGAAACAACGCCAAACACTGAAAAATGGCATTCCTAAACAGTGGTGACAGCACCAGTGACTGGAGTCAGCAGAAATCGAGAGGAGCGGAAAACAGCTCTAAAGCTTTTTAGGTAGGTCAGAAGTCTTTCGTCAACGTTCTTTTAATCAGAAAAATTTTATTACACGCAGCATTCTCAAGAGCTGAGCAGCTTGCAAATGTGCCTCGCAGAGAGATCGAAACGTGCGTTCTCCTCTCAGGAACCCAGTGCTGGCAAATCTGGGAACTTCACTGCCAAACCCCAACCTTCCATGCTGGGCTGGGGGACTGCGTTTCCTGTTTCCACATTTGCGTTTTCCTGTGTTATTTCTGCGTTCCCCCAGGACATGCCAGTCCTGGTGTCATACACAAGTGCACCAAAGCATTTTCGAGTGCTCCTAAACGACTGAGCATGAAACATCCTGTTCTTTTTTCTCTTGCAGCGAGGCAGATCCACACTTGCAGACACTCCAATCTATTCTCCTCACTGCACAGTGTCTGTCCCAGTGCCTGTAACCATTGCTGGGGCACCACCAGGCACCTCCTCTTGGGATGCCACACTGAAAGCAAAATGCATTAAAAGAAACCCAAATCAGAGTTGAGAACTAAATGCCTATTTAGGAGTTTCAAGATTGGTATTTTTTTCATCAGTACTGACAACCGCAACATATTTTACATTTCCAGTTTGCAGGAATGCTCGTGCATGCTTGCATTCATTCCAGGTCAGAACAAAAGCTAATTTCCAGATGGGATTTACATTGTGTGGGCAGTTTGGAAAAGTTTTGACCAGTTCTATTAAGTCCAGAGCCAGCTATTATAGTTCATTAATTGGATCCGAATCGAAAGTAAACTACTGGATTTAATTAAGGGAGGAACAGAGACATTTAACCACAGTATAATGTACAGTAAGGCAGGAAAGATTTGTCTCATCAGTTATAGAAACTGAGAAAGGATTCCAGGAAGAAAATAAGGAATTGCAATCTAATCACAGCCTTCAAAATAAGAAGCTAACGTTTGAGCACAGATTTAAGAACAAGCAAGACAACAGATCTCACAGTGAAAAAAATAATAAACTATAAATGAAAAAGGCAACAACTCAAAACTCTTAAAATACAAAAAATACTGCAAGCCAGAGAAAGAGAAATTTTTATTCAGATTGGTGGAAAAAGAAAAGAAAAGGGAGGATAGAAGGGAAAGGAGCAGGGCTTTTTTTGGGTTTAAACTTGAATTTCATGAAGCTTAAATAGAAATATTTCTGGGTGTTTCCCCAGCTCTGGGCAGGCTCCTCTCCCCAGCATCAGCCATCCAGTTTATAGCTCATCACACACTCCCTGCCCAGTTTTACTCACGCTCTGCTTTGCTTTTGATTCATTACACCCCTCCTAAACACTGCAACACTTTGGGTGCAGGGCAGCTTTGTCAACTGGCATCATAAAGAATCCAAAACCCAGACCCAAAATGTTTAATCAAAGCAAAAACAAGGCTCCAAGCAGAGGAACGGGAACATACAAAATCCATGCGGTGACAAAGCCCTGCCCCACTGATTTGAGACAAGGGTCACAGCATTTTCCACCCTGCTCCTCCCGAGGGCACTGGGAGCTCCTGGTCCAGCAGCAGCATCCATTGTCTTTGCCAGAAGTGAGCAGGGACAGAAGAGGGGCAGAGGGGCACAAATGGATAAGATTTCATGCTCAGAGCTGCCTGAAGTATCTTTCTGAAACCTCCCAGGAGAGAATGAACTCCAGCTCGTGCGTATTTCTGTGCACAAGGAAAGTATTTTCAAATGGAAACAAGGTTTGACTTCAGGCACACAAATGCTACACGGAGAAGGTGCAAGTACCCCACCGCAGCCATCACAAATGTAGGCAATTTGGAATGAAGAGAACACCAAACAGAAAAGTAAATATGTTAAGGTAGGAGATGCCTATTAAGTCATGTACTTCAGTACAGCAGTGATACCGAGCCCAGCTGTACAACAGTGATAACAGCAGGTTTTTATTTGTGAGTACAGGACTGACTACAGACATTTTTGAACTATCATTTTCCTCTCATTACACAACACCAGCTGAGCTTTTTTCCCTAACCTCCACTCTTTATTTTTTTTTTCTTTTCTGCACTATCCTAGTGTTTAAATTATTTAAATTACACAGAAAATACAAGCATCCAAAGTTCCAGTCTTGTTAAGAGCACCAGGAACACAGAAAAAAGAAACATAACAAAGAAACAAATGCTCTAAGAGCCATCTCTTGTGATTATCTCGCAGTCAGGTTCAAGTTTTGCACATAAATAATAAGTTGTTCTGTGCATGAGCACGAAGCTGCAGAGAGGTGACACCGAATTTTTCACACCAAACCTGAGTTTTAATATGAAATGGAAAAACATGCATATTTTCAGGGTTACCCGTGGGGCTCCTCTCCCAAGTGTCTGCAATGTGGAACCCATCAGGGTGACTTTTAGCTGCCTGCACACGAACAATTACAGATCATTACAGAGCTGAGAACAGCTGCTGGGGGGATAGCAGGGAGAGCCCTGCCCTGGCTCTCCTGTTGCACTTGGCTCTGCCTGCCAGGACCTGCTGAGGTCCTGTACAGCCACCAGCATGCAGGATGAAAGCCTCGCTGGCCTCCCTCAGGACAGTGGCTGGAGCAGAGGGACCTGCTCATGGCCAAAGAAGTAATTCCCAGGCGGGATTCCAGGCACAGCACAGTCAGTGACTCTTGCCACCTGGAATGAGGTCTTGGGGTTGTCACCTTCCAGGTGGAGAGTCTAGAGACGCCTCCAAGCTCCTGAAAATAGTTTCCAGCATGCAGGCAAGTCTTCACCCAAACTCACCAGGCACTGAGGACTTGAGTGCAGAGGCTTTCCCCGTGCTCTGCTCTGCGCTTTTGTGGGTCTGCAGGGATTGGGTCCCATTAAAATCCAAACCTGCTCTGCTCCTGACCTACAGTCAGGGCAGCACGAGAAGCCAAGAGCCCTATCCTAAGTCAGACGTAGGCCAGAACTCCTTTTCAGGGTGGTTTCAGCTCTGGTGCTCTGCCTCTCATCTGGTGGCAACCTGTAGAGCACATGGGCAGTTCCAGCAGCTAAGATGTGAGCCCTCCCTAACCACGTCCATGTTCCCACTTGCTGGAGCTGACAGAAGAAATTATATTTGGGGAAAAAACAAAGAGTAATCATGATCCCATGGAAATCCAGAGAGTCTCCCTGGAAAGACTTAGCATTAAGTGTTAATTATTGGGAGAACAACATTTGCGGGGGCAGAAGTTTACATCCTCCTCCAGAAACTGGTACAAAGCCACGGAAAGTCCCCCTACATCCCACAGACCAGTGAGCTCTGCTGCAACAGTTCTGCTTTTTTATTCACTAGGGTTTTCCTTCTGGGCATCCTACAGCTCATAAGGCACAAGGCTTAGCCCTGCTCTTCTAACAAGCCTTTCCGACGGGTCTTTGGGTCAGAGCGTTCCCATAATACAATAAGCAGTGTATGGATCTCATAAGCTCCAAGGCACAGTATGTTATGTGTTTGGAATTCCTTGTATGCTTTTATACTTTGTTTTACATATTGTAATTTTTATATGCATTACCACATTGATCCTTGGAAAATTAATTAAAAAAAAAAAACCCACCCCAAAAACAACACACATAATCAAAAGCAAACACATGTATTTAAACGCCTGCCAGCGGCAAATCATGTTCTGTGAGACTGCACTTTGTAACTGACAAAGAGACCAAACCACCAGGCCGTGGCGGAGATCCAGCAGTGTGGATCCAGCAGGCTGGGGAGGGGACGGGATCCAAGGGGGCTGAGTTGCCCCATGTCCCTCTTTAGATGAGCCCCACGCCGCAGAGACGCCGGACCCATGACAGAGGAGCAGAAATGCACTGGCAGAGCTGCGTCAGCCAAAGCCCACCACCACACCCCAAAGTGTCACACCCCCAATGTCCCAGCACTGCGCTGAGCTGCCACGGTGCCAGAGTGACCTCCTGACCTTCCCGAGAGCCACTCGGCCTCCACAGCCCCTCCCACACTCCTGGCTTCAGACCTGGCCCAGTGCTTGGCGCAGAGGGACAATGTGAACCCAGGGCTTTGCAAGGTCAGGGGTTTGACTTCCAACACCTCTTCCCATCAGCTCCCCTTCCCATGTCGTGAGTCCTGATGTTTCATCTTAGGAATGGCATTGGTTCAGCACAGATCAAACTTCCCAACCTCCGCCCTGCTCCATCGGCATCTTCTCACTCCCAAAGACGCCTCTGGATGTTCTTGATCCCCTCCCTGCCCCAGTTAATTCCAGAAAAAAAATTAAAAACATTCTCCTTTCCTGTCCAGCACCCTTTCCCTTCCCTTCTCCCCAGACATGAAAAGCCAGGCTGTGGCACACTGCCCCCTTTCATGCACACCTGGTGTACTCCAAAGCAGTACATCAGCTCCCAGAGTCCTTCAGAGCCACCACTGCGCTTAACTTGACTGTGCAATTAACACTTTCCATGCAGGAGCAGACTGAAGTGTCAGCATGGCCAATATCCACATCCCCCTGGATATACCCCACAAGCTGCCTCAAGCACAGTGGCAACAAGCCCTGCTGCAATTAGGACAGGACTAATCTATTTTCCACACTCATATCCCCCCGGAGTGAGCTCCATGGCTTTACACGTTATGCAAAAGGCACACAGTAATATTTCCACCTGTTCCCCTGTTGGATTTTCCTACTGTCCCCTTCTCTTTGTGTACAGAGGTGACCCCCCAGACCTACAGCTTGCCATGAATCATGAACAGGTGGAAGCCATGAAGTGAAGATCTGGCACTGCATGCCCACCTGAACTCTGGGCAACACTGCTTTTAATAAATTTATTCTTGCATTTAGAAAAAAGTGGCAAAAAATCCTCGTGAACTTCAGCTAGAAAAGCTTTCACATAAGGAAAATAAAATATTTTTGCAACAAGCTGACTAGTGCAAAAATAGAAAGGGGGGGTGGGAGAAGAAAAAGGAAAGGATTTTTGTCAAGACAGAAAAGAGCTGCTTTGGGGGCGGTTTTTTTCTGGTCCATACATCCATGGCAGATGAACCACTTGGCATTTCAGCTGGCTCATTTCCAAAGGCCGTGGCAGCCACGAGAGTCTGCAAACGCTCCCCAGCAAGCTCCTTTCACAGGGAAAGACTGACTCAAGTTGAGTGGCTCCATGAATGTCTCTGCTCATCCAGGTCCCCACCGTGCTGCTGAGAAGTGCCATTACCCAAAAGCCACCCTGACTGGATCTGGAAATTCACTAGGACGGCGTTTTTTGGTACGTGGGACCTGCACAAAGAGACTGACGGTGACCAGTGGGATGCACATGCCAGCTGGCTCCTCTGGTAGGCAGGAACACTGCTCCCAATGGCTATTTCATCTGTGTATTCCTGGAATATCCAGGACTGCAAACTGCATGGCACGGAACGGCTGTGCCAGGACCGCAGGGCGCTGTGGGCCAGGAGAAGGGGAGGCGCAAACAGCGGCGAGAACACGGGAATGAGCTCTCCAAAGGCTGTGCTCCCCTTTCATTAGCATCCAAGAACAAATGTGTTTCAAGGAAATTGGACCATCACCACCCCTTCCTGAGCAAACTGGACTGGAGCCGCTGCAAAGCTTCACTTAGAAATCCATTTTTTTGCCGCTAATAGATTTTATGGGTCCCTCTTGGTCACAACTGGAAAAACGATGGCATCCGAGGTCCAGAAATAACATAACTTGAGCCTGGATCTCAGCATCCAGCCCACCTGCCTTCTGCAAGGGCTGAGCATCCCGACCAGGAGCACACTCCTTGGGTGGGGGATGAAGGACCTTAATACTTGCTGCAGGAGGCAAAGGGATCAGAGCATGTAGGGCCATTTCAAAACAACTTTCTCCTTCCCAGGACCACTGTGAAAACCTGTTCATCTAAGGAAGAGGGACAAGGAGATGGGATGAGGCTGCTGCTGATGTCTGGGAGATTTTCGTTGGACACGGGGACATCCAGCAAAACAGGAAAGCAGATGGGACAGACCACAGGCTCCGGGATGCTCCACACCCCAGCTCTGCAGGACGCAAAGGGAAACCAGGCTCGGACCCACCTCCATCCTTTGCCTCTTCTGGATGGCAAATGCATTTCACATTAGCTAATAAATTGCTACATCTTATGTTTCCTAGCCTGCTGGAATGATGAATATTTTGGAATGTATTTTAAATGGTTCCTTGCCAGCATCGAACAACCATCCAGAAATCCGAAATCAAAAAGCTGAAGAATGGAAAGCCCTGTCTTTCTAGAGTTCACTGCAGTTTGAAA
Source organism: Nicator chloris (assembly GCA_013400495.1). Classification (NCBI taxonomy): domain Eukaryota; kingdom Metazoa; phylum Chordata; class Aves; order Passeriformes; family Pycnonotidae; genus Nicator; species Nicator chloris. Next base: position 500,699 of record WAAE01017760.1, on the reverse strand, counting down.
AGCACAACTCCCACCAGAGGAAGCGAAATAATGATTATGAGAGTTCCTGTGAATTGAGGCACACAAGGGATATGTTATAAATGACAATCCTTAATATGGAGGAATAATTTTTGCTTCCAGGTGATGAACATATTATAGGATATCAGTTTATTCCTGCCCTTAATCTGCCTGAAATGTCAGATACTCTAACCTGGAGGATCGGACAATTTAGGGGACCTGTGCAGAAACGTGGGATATCCACGTTTCTCAGCCACAAAACACTGCTTTTGGTCTGGTGCAGGGTTAGCAGACAGCTGCTGCTGTTCTAGCAAAATTGAACACAATCTAAGCCTTTTAAAGGGCTCTGGCTAATGAATCACACCCAGATCACTGGGTGTGACCAGCCACATCCTCACCTAACACAGGAGTATCTCAAGACCAGCAAAAGGTTGGATGGCTCTCTCAAATCAGCTCACGTGGATCATCAGCCACCAGGCAGCGAGGGCTGAGCCAGCTCAGCACAAACCCCAAGCCTGGATGGAAAGTCTCCATGGATAAAGGAGACCAGAAGTGGTCTGGTCTCACTGGAGCAGCTCCAAGGAATAAGCTTTTCTCTCCCCCATTGAGATGGGCTGTCTAGACACATTGGCAAGGCTGTGCTGCCGAATTCGCAGTGCTGCATCCTTCTCATATCCAGCCTGTCAAATACAGCAAATTCCTGTCCCCCAGCCTGTTAGCATGGGCACTTTTTCAAACTTCCTAGTGTTACTCATGTCCAGAAATGCCATTATGTTTAATGAGAAGTTTTTAAACAGATTTCTCCACACACGCAGAAAAACATCTTATGATTTTCTTTATCAACCCTCTGGCAAAATAATTTATTATTTCATTATTTCATTAAATATTTTTTTGCTAACAATTAAAGTAAAAATAAAGTAAATTGAGTACAAAGCATTTTTAAGCCAAGAAACACTGATATGTGAATATGAATTGCAATGGAAATGTAGGAAAAAATGTTCTCCGAATAATAAAAATACAACTCAGCAAAACCTTTGGGAGTTAGGTGATGTTTTCCACTGGAAAAACAATAAGACTATTTAGAGAGAGCCTAGCCTCAGGGCCACATTCAACACTGAAGGGAAGTGCAGATTTAAACCCATCCACATCAAAGCCGCCCTGAAACAAGCAAATTACCTTCCACCAGACAGATTCAAGACTGCAAGGGTGATTAGTGTGAATCACACAGATTTCTCCATCGTCAGAGGTCCTCAAAGCAAGCTAGAGGAACGTGTGCCAGGGCCAGTGTAGGTCAAAAAGCACATGAGAATTCCATATGGCCCTGGAGTGGAGGTGGACTGTCGACTGTCTCTTTGCTCATAACACATCCAGCAGCCCCGTGCTTAGAGGGGTCCAGCCAAAAAGCAAATCACCTCCAAATAAGTCACAACTGGGATGCACTGGCATTACAGTCACACTGTTGACCTTCACAGCACAGAAAATAAAATAACAGCAAGTCATAAAACCACTTTCAGTGTGTGGTATAAAGGTACATAGCGCAGCTGCTTCATTTCAGCTGCATGCACAAATGATAGCTGGTGTATTTTAAGTCCTGCAGTCCCATTTCCCAGCCATTGCCAGTGCTAGCAGGGCACAGATCTTCAGATCACCCCAGTCCTGCAGTGCAGACCCTCCCTCAGCCTTGCTGACCTCCTGACCCACAACCCCACACCTGGGATTTAGACAGATTTAGACAGAAGCATCCATGGGATGGGCTTTCTCTCTGCTTCACCAGCACCATCCCTCAAGGGGACTTCTGAAATCACCTCATCCCAAGGAATGAAAGCTCAGATGCTCCTGGCTGCTCACAGAAACCTCAAGAGCCTTCAACTTCACTTCAGAAATCTCTGCCAATCTCTCTGGTCACAGGAGCAAGTGTGCAGGTGGTTCCCTGCCAGAGGTGGCCTCCTCCCCGTCCCTCTTCCTCATGCAGCTCTCGACACATCTCCCAGAGCAGGGCACCAGGGATGGCAGCTGAACGCCCTCTCTGGCCAGCCCCAGGGCCCAGCCAGGTGCTGGACACGCTGAGCTGGAACCAGTGAGCAGCTGTGAGGAATCAGAGGCTCCTGGCCACGGGCCATCACTAGCCCAGGTGCCTATGGGCACATGCTCCAACTGGCCCCACAGCCCAGCCCACTCACACCAACTCTCCAGGCTCCCCTGTGGTCACAGAAATGGAATTCAATTCCTGCGTGGGAATCCACATTGGTGTCCTGATGTGCCAACAGCTGTACCCGCAACCTGGACAGAGCCTGGGTTTTCTGCTACAGGTCAGCTGCAAATGTCCTTCCATCCCAGGCACGAGGGACACTCCAGAGCGGTGCTGGGTGGACTGAAACCTCCCCCACGCAGGTCCTGGAACACGCAAATTGCTGCACAAAGGCCACTGCCACGCAGTGTGGTGTGACAATGACCCAAAGAACCCTGAACCAGCTGGGAGGGAACTAAAGCACAACGGGCTGGTCCTGAAATAGGCCTCTTTTTCTTTTAAGCACAGCTCATTAAATGTTTGCTGGAAAAACAGAAAAGCATTTTCCACAGAGAGGAGGACATCCAAGAAAAGCCCTTTCGGACATAAATTGGCAAGAGGCTCCCAAGCATTTATCTTCAGCATAGAATGTGCTCTGTCAGGAGGGCTGTAACTAACAATACGCTGAAAAACGCGCCACAGACTCGCTCTGTGTTTTATTTGGCACGAAGGGGTTATTCCTCAACACAAAGTATTCGCAACTGGCATCGGTTAAACGAGAAATTACAACCTTCAAAAGACCTATTTAGCGTCAGCTGCAGAGAGTACGGAATTCGCCATGGGCTTTGATGACAACGGATTATGCCCCATAAAACGCTGCAAACACGCTCGGCTACAATGCTCGGCACGAGCTGCCGGTTCGGCGGGGGAGATTGGGAATCCAGCACTTCCTGCCCCTTCTCAGGAGGCTGCTCTGCCTGGTTTGGGACTGATGATGTCCCTCTCCCCAGCTCTCCGAGTTCAGCCACAGGGCTTGGGACACAGTGCCCTGGTTTCTGCAAGGGCCTTGCTAAGCTCTCAGCAGGCTTCAAGGATACCCTGAGGTCATTAGCCTCACAGCTTGTTAGGTTAAGGAGGAATATGAAGGAAGCATCCCATTCCTCCGGGCTGGATGGTCAGCTGGGATAGACTGAGGCCAACAGCATGGAGGTTTGGGAGCTCCATCGCCTCCTGATCATAACTCAGCCACAAGCCAGGACAAAAGGCAGCCTCCCTTCCCTGGTCCCTGGATTATTCCCATCTCCTCTGGAGGAGGAAAGAGCTCTGCCACCAAACTCCTCAGGCTCTCAAACTTTTTTCCACTCTGGCTCCGGAAAAGGAACACTCAAGAGCTGGGAATCCGTGCTGGTGTTTGCTGGGGATGAACGCCGTGTCCACGCGGGAGAGCGCGTGCGCCTGGGAAGGGAAAGGCCATCCCTGGCTGTCTGCACTGCACCACGGCTATCTTTAGTCAACCTGGAAAAAGTGACAGGGATTCTCACGGTCCAGAAACAATCTCCACCCTGGCTCTCAAAGGGGGCTCCAGAGAGGTCAGCCTGAGCTATGTTTTCCTGCCACAAACCTGGAGCCTGTTCAGTGAGCTGTAAAACGTTCCCATCCCTCTGCTTGGCAAGAGCTTTTCTGTTTCCTTCCCCACACCTACTGAGACAGGGGTTTATTGGGCAGATACCCTTTGTTTACCTTGTCCTGGAAGGAGATTTAACCATTTACAGGACCTGTGCAGCACCAACAGAGAAGAGAGGGGAAAATGAGCCATTTTTGCAGGCAGCTGCAGCCTGCCCGCTCCAGCACTTGTAAAACGCAGATTGCAGCAGTTAACCCCTGCTCCTGCAAGGCCAGGAATTGTCACCCGGCTTGAAATTGTGTCTGTGAGTCTTTGCTGGGCTGGGGAGAGGGGAGAGCTTTGCCATGGCTGTGCCACTCAGAGTTCTTCAATGCACAGCAGGAGCAGCCAAAGCAGGACCAACCTAAATATTCAGGCATCCTAAGCTGGATCCTCCAAGAACTGTGCTACTGCCCCCGCTGGAGATCAGCATGGACACAGGCTCCAGACTGGCTGTGCCTTCTCTTGCTGCATTCTCTGCTCTTTTTTAACCTTAAAGCTGGCTGAGTCTCATCCTTCCTCTGTCTGCGCACTGAGTCATGCTTTTTTCATCCCGGGTTTTAACACGACCCCAGAATCTGAAGCCTAAAATAAAAATAAAATAGATAATTAAAAGCCACGGTCCTTCAAGGAGTCACAACAAGGCTGAGATTGCTGTGCTGGCACGGCACATTCAGGCAGGAAGTGACAGTCTTCCCATAAAGGCTCTGGGCACTCTGTTGAGTGAACAGGCAAAAGCTGGCATCCTGGGAGTAATGGCCTGTCTTCGTCAGTTGTTTTGTTTCAAAAGCTGAAGTGTGTCAGCTAAACCCCACTGTAGAGCCAGGTGTTGCTCTGGCCACTCACAGTCAGGCACAGAACTAGAGGCTGAAATGCCCAAATTGAGGCAACGCACAGGAAAATTTCAGCCGCTTCCCGGTCCACAAGTCAGATGGCAACTTCTATAGGGCAGAGCCTGGAAGGCAGACCCTGGAGTCCTCTAGGGGGAAAAAAAAAGGGCCTTTTAAATTTACTCTCCTTACACAGCGACTGGCAGGCAGACCAAGCCAACACCATCAAATGAGTGTCCCGGAATCCTGTTTTATTTCCCAACATCTGCCGGGAAGGAGTGCATCAAACCGCTGTCATCCGCTGCCACGGGCTCATTCCTGCCCAGCTCACAGCGGATGCACGGACCGCTCCCAGCTTAGACACTGCTTTTACTCAGCAGAGAGTTTAAGCGCTCCCTGATGAACAGAGACACCTTCCTGAATCAAAACCAACAGGAAGAAAACCCCGAGTCTCCACGCAAAGTAAACCCAAGTCATATTTCAACCAAATCAGGTCCCAGCATTAAAAGCATTACAGGAGCTGGAGATGAAAATCTCCTTTTAAGTTGGAAAACTCATCCTCGATGAAGGACGGAAGAGTTACTAAAACAAATATTACATTTCGTTCTGGCTAACAGGACTCTGCTCAGGGGAGCTAAAGTACTCCCAAAGATTATCATTTATGCACAACCGACTTGAAGTCCTCTTGCTTGCTGAGCCCAGGCTGTGATACAACCTACAGATTTCTCCCACAAACCTCTTCTGTTGGTCAGGCATTTGGTTCTCGGTTGCTCTGGCAGTTTTATGGAATCTACCACCTGGGCACAGAGGTGACAAAACACCAAAACTCTCAGTGCTGGGCATGGGTTACACCCTTTCCTGCTTACCTGCCGCCAAAATCAGGCGTCCCATCCTCACTGCCTGCCTTGGGAGCCCTGCTGCTGCACTCCCCCAGAGCCATGCCCAGACAGAAGGGTGCCCATGGCCACCCTAAGCACAGATCTGCCCCACAGCTCCACCAGCACTGGCTGAAACATGCCAGGTTGCCCCAAAACAACACCAAATCCCCCAAAACATCACCCAATCCAACTGCCCAGACAGCTTTGGGGTGTCCTGTCCCACCAGGCAGCCCTGGTTACTGAGGACCAGCCTTTCTCACTCTCACCTACTTCCCCATGCTTCCAGTTTTCACACAGAAAGGGCTTTGACTTCTCTCAAATCATTAGAGGAAATAAGGAAATAGAGGAAATAAGGAGATCAATGTCAAAGGCTTGAAACCCAACCTCTTTAGAAGTTGCTGCTGGTAGTAACCAAAGGGGTTCCAGGGGGGAAATGCCTCCTGTTTGCTAGAGCAGAGATGCTGCTCCTGAGCCACTAGGTCTCCTGCTGTCGGCCTTGCCTTTAAACTGCCAAACAAAAAAAGAAGGAAAAGCTGTTGGAAAACCCCATCAAAGATCTGTTCCTCTCTCCTGGCTTCCTGGCCTCCTTGCTCCCTGTGCTGGCTGAGCTGCAGGCCGGCTGTGCCTTGCTCAAAGCCCAGCTTGCCACGCTGGAGCGAAGCGAGTCGAGGACGGGCCTCGGCCCTTTGAAGCAGCCACAACAGAGGGGACATCCTCTCCTCAGGGACGTGCCACACGGGGCTGGCCCGGCCACCGGGAGAGCATAGCCAGCCTGGAACGTGTGGCAAGCAGCAGAGAGGCAGCCATGGAGAAGAAGCCACAGCTCACAGCAGCCTCCACAGGAGCTGGGTGTTCAGAGAGGAGACTGTCCCCAAACCCCAAATCCCTCGAAGTGCCTTCCAGAAGGGCAGCCCAGCTTTCCCAGCTGGTTTCAGCTGGCTTGCCAGAGGAAATGCTTACAATGCAACACGCTCTTTGACTCTGATCTGGCAGTTTTTGAGGAATTGGCCAATTTCAACCACGTTTTGATCATTTGAACAGAAATTGTGAAGATAATTCAGCTCCCGTAAGTTTTTTGAAAACCTGGTGGCTTGGTAAGAGGAAAGAGGCTTATTAATGCCAGCAGCAAAGGCCAAACAGCTGGGTGAGCCTAAGCTTTCAGAAGACACAAGAACCCAGAGTCTCACACTGCTGCTCTAACAAAACAAAGGACAATCCCATCAGAGCTCAGCCCAGGTTGCTCCATGGGCATCCCTGGAGGTGCACAGCGGCAGGAGCAGCATTGCCACCCGCTGCCACCTTCACATAACCCCCCTCACCTTCCTGGTAAGACCAGAGCTGGAAGAGCTGACTGAGCAGACCGAGCTCCAGATTTTGGTGTTTTTAACCATTAACCGTGGAGACAGCAGAGATGGAGACGATGCGGAGCGCAGCACCGACTGTATCCGTGTGCCCTGCAGGCAGGGAACACAGCCCGCGCTCCTGGGGGGCCGCTGGCCACCCCATCCCGGCCACCCGTGTTCCATTCCCCGCTGACACAGACCTTCCCGTGGGCTCGGACCAGTAGATGGCACCAGAATGACAGAAAAGCCCCTCGGCATCTCCCCAAATGGTCCCGCAGCACCACCCCTTCCCACAGCACGCAGGGCACGGGGCACCGGCACCGGCCGATGGCTTTCAGCTCTCTATTTTAAAAGCCTGCTTAGAGCTGACTTCTTCGGGGGCTTCGAAAAGTTCTACCACGCAAAATCCCGGGGAAAAAGAGATTTCAAACTAAGGGATATCTTGCCTTGTTGAGGCTCATAAAAGTTGGTTTTTTTGGTTTTTTTTTTTCTCCTGCAACATAGATGCTGCTTTTAAAGGAAACACAGAAACAAAATATCTATCCAAAGCATCTGGTTTCTCCATAATTGCTTTCATTTGCAGAAGGCTTCCCCTGTCCAGACAGAACTGACCAAAGTTCTCCGCCTGCTGCATTTGAACAGGGCATTAAGAACATTTCTTAATGTAGAAGCACTTCACTTGAGAAGTGCCAGGCTACCTTTTCAGGTAGGGAGGTCCCCTTCCCTTTGGCTCTTGTGACTATCAACATTGTTAGAGGACAGACCAGTGCTGCTTCCCCAGCAGCTTCTGCTGTCAGCTAATGCCAACATCCCTGACTCCAGCGGGTTGAGCATCATCTCAACTCTCTCAAAACAAGTAACAGGCTCAGGTCAGGGTGGGCATTTTCCCCAAGAGGTACCTGCCTCTCTCTTGCACACCAGGCGTGGAAGAATTTTGCTCTTTACAAAGAAGATGCCCCAAAACAGAATTAACAGAGAGCTAAGGATGATCCTATTCCCATTCCTGCCTTGTGGTACCTCCTGATCATCAAGGTGAATAACCATGTTTTCAGAAAGGCCTGGGCAAAGATGATGGTGGTCTTCAGGGATGGTCTCTGCAGCACAGACAGGATTCTCCCAGTCCCTGTCCCAGCTGTGACACATGACAAGATGTACTTGGGCACTAAAGGGTGACACCAAACACCCCGGAGATGCAGCCATGCCTCTGCCTGGGGCAGGCTTCACGTGCTTAGGGAGGCACCACGATTGATTCAGAAGCTTGATTCCTGCCTGAAACATCTGGGACAAATTCAGAGACCACCTGACTTTTCACACCTAGACTGAGTTTTGGACATGGCTCGGCCCAGAGAAGTTTTTAAAGCAGTTTGATTATTTTGATCTTTTCCCCACATCCCCGTTATTAATCATACTGAAGGCAAGCATAATTCCTCCAAACCAAACCGCTTGCCAAACCATTTCTCGGCACATTTTTTACTCAATGTCCCTTCTAGGAACAGAGCACATTTGGAAACCTCCACAGCTCCATACTCCTTGGCCAGCAGCACATCCATGACCACATCTCCACAAACACTGACCATCGGTGCTGGAAACGACCATGCCAGCGAGGTGGAGAAAGGCTCCCATTGCCACAGGCTCAGTGCTGGAGCAGAGAACCAGCCACGAGGGCTCTGTTTCATGAACCTTCCTGGAAGAGCTGCCCTCCTCCAGTTCTTTGGGCATTCCTGTTCTGCAGCTCTTTCCTGGCTGGCAACAACTGAACACGCAGCAGAGCATGGACGCAGGGGATGCATGTGTGCTCTGATGATCCTGCAAACCCTTCTGCTCCCTTCCCTTGGTGCCAGCCCTGCACACCCACCTCTGACCTCTCCAGGGAGCTCAGCCCACCACTTCAGAGATGCTCTGTCCCACGAGAATGCTGAGCACGTTTATCCCTCTTCCCACCACTGATGAGATTTGCAGCTCTCCCTGTTTTTCTCATTCCACCCGAAGCTGGCAGGGTCGCACTTACAGGAGACACTGCTCACTCAAAGCCTCAACCTGGCCAGAAACAGCAGAAATCACACACAACAGCCTGTTGCCTTCAGAGCTGCAGCAAACTCCGAGGAGGTCCTGAAATACAAGAGAAAGTTGAGCTATTCCCATAGCTGATGTTTGCCCTTCACAGCTCTGCAGAGGCTCTCCTATCTCTGTTACTTCTAACAGTGGGATTTGGGAGAGGGGATTGTCCCACAAACGTGTGGCAGCTGGCTCACATAAGGCCTGAGTTATGATCAGAGATGAGGACATTGCTTTCCTGTTGTGTTCCTCGCTATGTTTTGGTTCAAACCTGTAAACAGACTCGTACCAAGTGGATCTGTGTTCTCCATCTGGTCCTGTGTTCTGATTTCCTGGCAGGAACATCCCTGACATCGGATTGTGCAGCACATCTTCCGTCCCTCGGCCAGAGCCGAGCTCCTCAGCTTCTGTGTGAGACTCAGCCACAGCATTTCACCCAGTTACCCCACCAGTGAGACCAATAATTCATGGCTGACAAAAGCTGCTCTTCCAAAAGGGCTTCCAGACATTCATGGATGCAGCAGCCAGCGCTCTCCTTTGGAGTTATTTCTAGTGATTACATAGCATCTCACAGCTAAAAAATGCGTTTCCTACCTCCTCTGAATGCATGTCTGGCTTTTGCTCCCAGCCACTGGCTGTCATTCCACCTTTTTCTGATGGATTAACGGCAGGGGGAGAAGGACTTCTACGTAGAAAGTCCCAGAGATGTGGATTCCAACCCATCATCATAAGTGTCTGGAAGAAGCCTTGCCCCTGCGTGGCCCGAAAGGGACAGCAATACATCACACAATCCAAAGTGCTCCCACTCAGAGTGGAGATCAGGGAAGCAGAGCAGAGAGCAAAGTCCTTCTGAGGATTCCTGGAGAACAGCACCATGGCTGTAGCAAGAGAGGCAGGGAGAACAGGGAGCCTGGCATCAAAAAGCAAGGAAACCAGGATTCAGCACCCAGCTCCGCACAGAGTTCTTCAACCCTCCCAGAACAAGGCATCCCCTTCACTTGCTGGCTGTAACCTCCTCCAGAGGAACACAGAGAGAATGATGATGATGACTGATGATGACTGATAAAGGGCAGCTTTCTGGGGTGGTTTTCCTGCTAATCACATCCTAGTTTTTCCTTACCATCATTCATCCCGTGACTGTGACCCTTCCCCATCCACACACTTTCCCTCAGCTCGATGGGTGCCTCTTGCCCCACAGGCATCCCAGCTGAACACAGCACAGCAACTTGCCTGGAATGTGGGGGACATTCAGAGGCAGCATCATTGTGCCGGCCAGAACAGATGAAACTCAGGATTAAACACGTTCCCACTCTAAAGTCATGCAGCCACTGAAACTTGGGAAGATTTCCTTCCTGAAGTAGGATGAGCTCTACACTGTTTATTCTTTGACATGTTTGTCTCCATCAGATCTGTGATTGAAGTCTCAACAAGGTTTCCTTCCAAGGAAATCTCTTCCAAGGTTTCCTTATCCTCTCTAGGCCTGGGAGGATTTCCCTACTGCCTCACTTACATCTGCAACGGCAGTAGGTGGGTTGGAAATCAGTTTATACTCGAGCCTGAGCGCCTCTTGTTTCATTATAAACTGGAGCTGGAGCTCTCTTTACCTCTCCTCTGGACTATTTTTGACTCAGTTTGCACCTTCCTCGACACAGAGCCTGCCCAAACGGAGCCCACACGGAGCAGCACATTGAGAGGATGCCCCACAAACAAGGCAAAGCTGTAGGACATGCTGGGAGTGAAAAGCAGCTGCCTCTCATAAAGATGTGGTATTTTGCATTGAACAGGAGAGCTGGCCCAAGCCAGACAAGCAGATTTGCAAAAGGCACGGATCCACAGCGCTCTGAGGGAGCCTCTTTGCCCCCAGTTCACGCCCCTGGCACTTGACACCAGCAGATCCTGTGGTGCCCTCCTTTCCAGGGCACCACACAGAAACACTACCCTGTGACGTGGGGAAATCTCTGGGATCTCCCCAGAGGAGCACGGGCAGCCTCTTCCCCCAGCAAGCCACGTTTCTCTCCTGGGAATCCCTGGTGGAGATGGTTGGGATCCGTCCCGCCAGGCCCCCGAGCTGGGCTCCCGTGGGGCAGCAGCTCTCCTGCAGCTGGAGGCCTTGGCTGCTGGCAGGGCACCGAGCAGGAGGGTTAGCACCAAAAGAGGTCATTAGTGAGCGACGTGGGGTTCTGCATTCTTCTCCAGGCCTGCATTTTCCTAACGGGAATGCCTCAGAAACCCCAGTGGGGGGGAAAGAGGAATTTACAGTTCCCTTCCAAAAACCAGTCTTTGTTTGTTTGATCGTTTTTTAAAATGATCGAGTAACTTGTGAATACATTTTCTGATGATTCCCACATCCTCCCAGCTGGAGAATGGTTCATGAACATACTCCAAGCTCTGTAAATGAGCTTGTTAGTCATAAGTCTTCAAACAGGCTTGATAAACAACTTTCAGCCTGCAGGATATTCATCAACCATTCTGTCTGCCTGGTCTCCTGACACTAATTTATTATTTACAATGAGAGATCCCTCTCCTAAATCACAGGTGATTGTTTCTTTTTACTGATTAGTTGATTTAAAAAAAAAGAAAAAGTTGAGGAGAAACAATGAGAAACAAATCACAAACAAGCACAGTGCTGCAAGAACTGATTCCTGAGCAGTCCTCCTAGTTTCCATGACACGTATCAGAAGTTTTCCAAATGAAACAAACTGTAAGTAACGATCTTTCTTGGCCAAACATTCAAGAGCAGGCTATAGCCAAGAAAAAAGAGTGTGACCATCCCAACCAGCCGCTGGGAATGTCACTGCCTGCTCCACCAAACGCTCCAGGGACCTTCCAGCTGATCGGCACGTGCTGCTCCTTGCATCCTTTGGGCTCGTGGAGAGCCCAAGCACCTCAAGGTGTTCAGGAGATTAACATCCACGTGCAAAAATCTGTCCCTGAGAACTGTTTCGGCCCCCAGGTGGGTTCACACAGCAAACAGCTCTCGCCCCAGGGGTGTGGGGTGTGCTCAGGAGAACCCCAGCATCAGGTGGGCTCCCTGCAGGAACAAACCTTGCTGAGGTTGCTCCGGATCCTGGGAGGGGATATTCTCAATGCTGACTCCACAAAGACAAGCAGATGAAATAGCGCCTTGCTGGGGATGGTGCAGGAAGAGGAGAACCTTCCCAAACTGCTGTTTAAGCTGAGCTCTTACATAACAAATACAGCCAGAAAATTCCAAAGCCTCCAGTGAGGGCCCAGGGTTGTACCCAGTGATATTGGCAAGAAAACTGAGGCATGGCAAGGTGATCCTGGTCAAGTTATGGCAGTGAGTACACAGAAAAACAGACCTCATGATTTTGTGGCCAACACACAAAGGCGTATTTGAGCAACAAAACACAGGCTGGGCTGTCTGGTCTGATGTTTGGAGGAAAAGCCCTTCTGTTCCAACTGAGATTTTGGGTGCAAGCCTTTTCTGGGTAAGCTGCTCCCAGCAGCAGCACACACCTCACCCTAAAAACCTGCCCTGCAGTTCTCCCAAGTGGAGTGGCCCTCATGCCTGGGGAACACGAACTGGAGCAAATGCCCTCCTCAAGGGGCTGCCCTGTGTGTGTGCATCAAACCCACACTGTGCTTCCACCACCACCTCAGCTCCCGTGGGGAGACATGCACAGAGTCCCACCAGCAGGCACAGGAGAGGCAGCAGGACGCAGAGCTTGCCTCTGGGCTGCTCTTGAGAGCTTTTTTCCTCTCCCTCAGTGCGAAATCACCAACACGTTGCTCTGACCAGCTCAAGGACTCAGCGCTGGACAGGCAGAGCTACCAGCCCACGCCTACAGCCTCCCCTGGGACACAGCCTGGTCTCCAGCTTTCTCCAGCACAGGAACCATCCACCCCGAGCAGGAACTCTGTGCTGGTTTTTCCAACCTCTGCTCTGTGCCTTCCACCCGGGGTAAAGGCAAGGATGATCAGCACGAAGCGCTACCGGCATTTCGGGCCGCTGGGTAGGGAGTGCTGTAAAGCTTTACGGGAAGCCAGCCCAGGCATGGTGGGGACAGGAGCTGCCTGCAGAGCCACCAGCAAGGCCAGCCCTGTGCAGCAGCAGCCCCAGAGCATTAACACTCTGTTTTCACTCTTACGGCTCAGGCACTTTTCCCTTTAAAGTCCAATCCATCCCTGCAGAGCCCCGAGCTGCTGAGCTGACACGGGGAGAAGTGACAGCTCTTTGAAAGCTGCAAGCATCCCCCCCACTCCTTTTTTTTTTTTTTAAACAAATGTGGATTGTATTAGTGATACTTCCAAAAAAGAAGACGATTTCCAGAGGCACTGAGCAGGTCTTGAGGGCCTTGCTGGCACACCGGCTGCAGCTCAGCCCCACTCTCCCACCACTCATTCAGCCACGAGCAACAAACCCCAGAGCAAAGACTGCCCCAGGCCCCCAGGAGCTCCAACCCTACTTCACTGGTCTAGCACCTACTGAGAGGGCTGGAAGCTACTTGGATGCTGCCTTCTGCAGCCACCCACCCTTGCTCCATCAGCACCAGGCACCCTGCTTTGATCCCAGTGCCCTGCTGCTCCCTTCAGAGCCCAATTCCATTTTCCTTTTCCAAGCCTGCCCACTCAGCAGCTGCTGCTGGCAATTCCCTCTTGCCCCAGACTGGCAGGGCCACGGGGAACTTTGATTTTGCTTTGGTCAAGGAGGCCACAGCAGAAGTTCATCTGCTGGTGGCTCAGAGCAGGAAGCAGTGTCCCCAAGCTCCTGATGACTTCCAGCTCTTGGTGCAAAAGCAGTTTTGCTGCCTGAGCAGCTCATCAAGACGTGGAGAGGGTCCCAGCCAGATCTTGAGCGTCTCTTTGGAAGTTTGCCCTGCCCAGCAGTCTTGCTGACTGGCTGGAGTTTCTCCTGTAGGAAAATTTCTCCAGCCAGAATGGGGGAAAATTTGGGTGGAATATGAACTGGATGCTGCAATAGGATGTAGTGATTTGTCCAGAGCGCAGCTGGCTCCCTTTGCCTCTCATCTAACCTTCCCTTCCAGGAACATGAGGCACCAGGATGTCCTGGGCTGCCACCCCAAGGCAAATGTTCACTTCATATGGGCACGTATGAAATCCAGACTGTCTGGGACAGTGCTTTAAACTGTGGTGTAACCATTTCTCGGCCTCTGGAGGTGAGAGAGGAGCCCAGAACGCTATGTAAGCTGAAATAGACGCTCCCTGCCTTGCTCATCAGGCCTCTCTTCCCTCTTGGCCTTCACAGACTCATCCTTGCAGATGCCAGCTTTCCACTGCAGGAGGTGGCCCTCAGCCTCAGCACCACTGCTCCCTTCCCTTCTCAACCAGAATCCTCCAGACATCTCACTTGAAAGGGACTTCTCTTTAAGTGATGCCCCCAAAGGGCCAGCAGAGAGGCAGTGCAGCTCTGCTGAGCTCCCATCCCCACCTCACAGCATCTTCCAGGGCTACACACAGAGATCAGCTGGGCCCAGCAGGAATGGTGCAGGGAAGGAAACACAGGGCAAACCTACATTTACAATGCACAGGTGAGCAGAGCCGTGAAAAAACTTCAAATTTTCTCCAGCTAAGGAATAAAATGGACTAAATTCTTCCCTGTGAGGGTGGGGAGGCCCTGGCACAGGGTGCCCAGAGCAGCTGTGGCTGCCCCTGGACCCCTGGAAGTGCCCAAGGCCAGGCTGGACAGGGCTGGGAGCACTCTGGGATGGTAGAAGGTGTCAGGGTTGGAACTGGATGATCTTTAAGGCCCTTCCAACCAAAACCATTCTGGAATTCCATAAAACCAATCATAGCTGACAAGCCCCTGAGGTGCTGAGGAGCTTTTGGAGCTGTGCTGGCCCTGGACAATGGGAAAACTGTCCCAACACAGGGTGACAAAGGACAAAACCCTACACTGTAGGGCTGGTGGCACCTGCATCTACACCTGTGAGTTTCCACTGACACAGCCTGTAACACAGAGCCCCCGTAGAGATTTCCAGTGGGTAGGAAGAGTTGGATTTCTGCTGCATCTCCCCCTCAGGAGGAGGCACTGCTGCCATCCTTCCCAGACTGCCACAAAACCCGCTGGGATTTCAGCCCTCCTTTGAGCTGTCTGCTCTCCCACCAGAGCAGCCAGTGGGTTCTGAAGATATTTCCCACATGTAGCGACCAAACAACAGGTTTTTCTTGGGGGAACCAGACTGAAAACCTGCTCCACCACCCAAGTTGAAGCTGAAGCCTTCCTGTACCCTGCATGTAAAGCCAAGAGGACAGGTCAAACATCAGAGGCGTGGACAACAGCTCCTCCAGCCAGACTGTGATGATTCTCACTCCAAATCTCCATAATCCGCCCCAAAATCCAAGCCTCCTTTAGGAAAGGCGAGCAGGGTGGGGAAGCAGCAGTGCAGTGATTCATCCTCCCCAGAAACAGAGGCCCAAGTCTGGAATACTGTGACACTTGGTAAATATTCCTGATGTGCTTCATTATGCAACAGAGGCCAAGCAGGCACACAGCTCCCTCAGGGCTACTTAATATGGGTCTCAAAAACAATTAAATATATCATAAACAACTCGCAGCCAGGAATAAACACCTATAATCCCATCAAGTCATTCTGGGGATGTCAAAAACCATGGGAGTCAACTCGGTTACCGGGGGGAAAAACAAAAATACATCCTCGAAGGGATTGCAGTCTTGTAATTCTGTGTCTGCCTTGTCAAAGACCCAACTCTCCCAGCCTCCCCTGCTCTTGCTCTTTTCCTTTCAGGCTTCCTCACGTCCCAGATTTTGATGCATTCTGCCTTTCTGCCGAGAGGCAAAAGGCTCGAGCTCCTAACTCGAGCAAAACCATTCCATGCCCGCACAAAAACACTCCACCGGCCGGGAAAAAAAAAAAAAAGAGGTTTTTTGCATGACTCAAGGCTGCTGGTCAAGTCTTCAAACACTAATACTCATCAACTGGCACACACATAAGTGGTCCTTTGAATTGCATGCAATGACTCGTGTGAGTAAGGCCTGCACAAATTAACCCTGAGATAATATTTTCCCATGCAATCACTGCTTTATACATCATCAAAAAGATGGAAAATAGACCAGCTAGCAGTGGAAACTTGGTGCAGATGACAGAAAGCTGATGTTCATTAAAAGCGTTCGAGCAGTTTAGACCAAACCTTTCAGTTTTATGAGAGATTTCAAAATCTAATTTTCATGGAAATGTTTTCATTACATGAAGGGGGGAAGGAGGGAAAGTAAAAACCTTCAGCAAAATCTTTTTCAAATTAAAAAGTTGGAAGCTCTGAGTGGATGGATTGAAAACACAAATACCATCAGCAAATTATGAGACCATGAGAACCAGGAAGCAAAACTGATTATGATTTAAAAAAAGTGAAATTCGCAAACACATAGAGGAGAGTTTCTTTTCACCCATGAAAAGGAAAAGCACTCACAAACAGAGCCAGCTCGCCCCTCTAAATTCACATGGCTTTTTCCTTTGTTAATAACAGTACCTTGACCACTTTCGTTTATTTCTTTGTGCAGTTTTTTGTTTAAGACTTCAGATGTGCGGCACAGCCACATTTCCATCCTCTGTCTTTGTCCAGAAGCTGCAGAAGTTTACATAACAAACACAAAATTTTCCCACTTTAAACTGCAGGGTTCAGGGATGTAGGAAAAACATCGGACACTGCGATACTCGCTGCAACAGCCACTCATCTGCCAGCCTGAGGCCAAAATTAGGTAGATAGCCCAAGGAACATAAATGGAAAGGAGTTAATCAAACTTCTAACAGCTCCTTGGTGTTAGTTATCTGTTACTCAACCTTTAGTCAAGTGAACTCTCCTCAAAGCCTCGAGGATACGCGCAGTAAAAGCGGCACGCGCAAAGGCTTTTCCGACAAAGAACTGCCTTTTTCACATGGATAACTTACAACAAGTGCCTTAAAAGTAAAGATGATCTGCTCCTCGCTCTTCCTACATTGGTTTCTGGAAGAGGAGAACTCTGGAGAGTTGTTCTTGAGGAAGATTCGCTGCTGTCCTTGCGGATCGAGGCAGTGGCCGGTTTTCCTGGCTCACCCTGGTGTAACCTGGGGACACCAGCACCAGCTGCTGCCCCAAGACTCTTTGTCCATCAGCAGGACAAGACAGGAAGAAAACTTCTAGGTTTAATCAATTTTCCCCTCCTCTATCTATTGTTTGTACAACTGGGAATAAGGGCTGTGATTTACTAACAAAGGAGATGCTTCATACTCCAAGAAAACGCAAGGGTTTGCAAAGAAAACTCTGCAGTTGTCCCAGGGCGCTTCTTCTCGCCTTCATCCTCAGCAACTCAGCAGCCCAAGGAATTGCTTTCCACATTTCCAAGCAGTGGCAGAGCTTTTCCACCTCTTTTTACGAAGGCGTATTTTTTTTTTTTGTGAAGGATGGGGAGGCACAGGAGCACAGACAATTCCGAACTTAAACACACTCTTTTACTCCTCACTTGTTCTGATCAAAAAGAGGCAATTAAGGCAAAATGAACAGCCATGTGGGAGCAGACCCAAAGTCCTGCAGCTCAGGATCCTGTTTCAGACAGCCAGGAACAGCAGGCAGAGGGTTTAAGCCCAAGCAGCAAGGGAGAGATCTCTGCCCCAGCTCATCCTCCAAGTCTGTGACTCGCGGCTGTGACACTGCCTCCAAACGCTGCTGCAGTGAGCAGCCATCCTCAGCCCTCCCTGAATTTGTCAGTCCTGTCTTGAAATAACACCTGCTTCTGATCTGTGCAAAATCCTGGCGTGCCGAGCCCCGTCACCCAACAGTGAGAAGGCTGAAAAAGCCCTTCCTCAGCCTGCTGCCAGGGAAGAGGGGCTGAAGCCACACGGGTGCTCTGCTTGACCTGCCTGAGCAGAGGAACTCACTCACCTTGTCCCAGCAGGGCTTCTGGGATTTCCTTGAGAAGGAGCAGCAGCACTGAGGGGTCACGATGCTCACTGGGACAGAAAAAAAAAACATGGGGGGACTCAGGCAGCCTGTGCCCAGCTTGAATTGTAAATCAGCCTGATATAATCTGTCAGCCCCCCGGACTGCCAGCACTTTTGTACTGAAGAGAGATTAAAGGACAGCAATAACCCCAAAACACAGAACTTGAGCACGCAATGGACTGAAGCACGGTTTATTCACTCCTTACAAAAGAAATCCCAGCGTAACAATCTTTCTTTTGCTGTTCATGCTTTCTCCACAGCATTTTATGAGCCATCAACAGCGAGTCTAAAACAAACCAACCAACCAAAAAAAAAAAAAAAAGCAGAAGTCAAAAATGCCCATCTGAAAAAAACCAAACAATTGAAAATTACCCCAGAGCCACAAGCTCTGTGAATCCTCAGGCAAGTGACAGGTTTCTGTCACCTTCAAAGGGCACAGAAGAAATAGCAGCTCACTGCCTTTTCTAGGAAGCTTGGGGGATCCCCTCAGCTGAGCTGGGACCAGCATTTTCATCCCAGCTTTAGCCGGATTTAGTGAAAGTTGTGCTACCACAGCAAGAGTTGGGTTTACCTTACCAGGTTATTTTGTGACAAATCGGAACTGGGATTGCAAAGCCTTCCCAGCTCAGCAGCAGAGGCGGGGAGGTTTGCCCTGATGTTTATCAGCTTTTAGAGTAAGGTGTTCAGAGCTAGGAGTTGAACTGAAGTTGGTAAGAATGACAGCTCCGCAGCACTGCTGAAAACTCAGCTCCTTAACCCACGGACAGCTCTCCCTGTAAATATTACAATCACAGCTGCTCCCAGGAATGGTTTTTCTTTTTAATGAGAGAAATCTTTTATCCTGAACCTCTCTCAGATAAAATATTCTGTGTAAATAGCGGTGAGATATTTCCTTCAATCTCAAACATCCAATAAAACCTTTTGTCATTTCTGCATCAAACTACTTCTCTTAATTTTTGTTTACAAAAACAGCACCAGTAATTTGGTTTTTCACTTCAGTTTGGGACAGAAATCAGCGGCAGACCAGCTGATTTTCCTTCAGGTTGGAAGAACATTTTTAGTAGGCTTGAGGAATCCACAATTTCTTCAAACGGCTTTTACCTTTTTCTCACTTAAAAACACGGAGAGTAATTGAGCCCTGTGTTAGTTTTTCCACTGAACCAGGTCTCATTTCTCACCGAGAAAAGCTCATACCTCTGCTGCACTTCCTAGCCCCAGCACAGTCCTTCTCCTACATGGATTGCACAACATTTCACAGAACACACGCAGCAGGTAGGGAAACTGAGGCACAGAGACTCCCGGGATGTGCTAAATGCATCCATGAGAGAGCCAGAAAGCCCAGATGACAGTTCTGCCCAATAAATCTGTGAGAATTTTTTCCTCCCTCTTCCTTTTTTTTTTTTTTTTTGTCGTTGCTTACTTTAGAATACTTCTAAAACTTTCTAATTCACCGCAACGGTATTAAACCTTTTACAGCGTTCAGAGAATTTATAAATTATTTGAAGCTGTAGTTTGGTCCCTGCTCAGCAATGCTGGCTAGAAAACAAGCCCTTGGACTGCTTTTTTTTTGTTGTGGTTCTTTTCATGTATTTAAGAGCAAGGTGAGCATTGGTGAAACGCAGTTCCCCTTCTCCACGCTGACCGAGCTCGCAGTTGGCAAGGGGCAACATCAGGAGTAAATCGGAGTAAATCAGGAGTAAATCCAAATAAAATATGATAAACTAAATTGGGTACAGAGCAGAAGCGAAAAAAACGTTGTCTGCATTTGTTATCTTGGGGATTCTCCAGCGGCACAAGGAGCTGAATGGGGGGCAGCCGCAATCACCAGTTTTCCCCACTAAAATACACACCTTCAGAGCCAGAAATTGCAGTTTTTCGGGTCCTGGGAAGGAAAATATTTTTAAGCCATGTCGCAGCGGCGGTCGGGCCGGCTCTCGGGGGGCAGAGGGGCCGCTCCGGCAGCCGCGCACCGCTCGCTCCGTTCCCGACCGCGCTCCTGGAGGATGCTCCCCGCCGGGAACGCATCCGGCCGGGCCGAGCTCGGGGACCCCACGGGCGCTTCTGCAAGGAGCGGATGCTTTGGGGAAAGCTTCCCGCTTCCCCAGCTCGGTTTCCTTCGGAATACCGAGAAAACGACGTCGGACCCACGGGGAAAAATAGGGTCGCAGGCAGCTCCCGGGGGGAAAAAAAAAAAACAAACAAAAAACCAAACCAACAAAAAAATCGAAAAGCGAACGAAAATTGCAACTGGCATTTTCGTTCGCTACTCGTTTCGTTTTGTTGTTTTTTCCCCGTTTCTCGCCGGGAAGTTCTCAGAAGCGAGCCCGTGTCCGCAGCGGCGTCCAGCCCGGACCCGCACGGAACTCCCGGCCAGTCCCTGCGGCCGAGGATATAATTATTTTAACAGAGAGCGGGTAAAGGGGCGTTATTGACCCTGCACACCCCGCTCCGCCTGACAGCGCTGTCCTTGGAGAACAACACCCGGCGCTTGGAAAACGCCGCGCAAGCGGGCGCCCATCCCGCTGCCCACGGCCGCTGGGCTGCGGGTTCACGGCTACTCGAGTTCCCGAGCTCGGGCTCTTCAGGACGGGCAGTTCCGAGACGGGTCTGCCCCCCTGTCCTATCCTGTCCTGCCCGCCGGGTCTGGATCAGGGAGAACCGGGGCTCGGGGGAATCTGCGGCTCCGCTTGGGAGCCGCGCACGCACCCTCGGGCTGTTTGCGAGCCCCGACGCTCCCGGCAGGGCATCGGACAATCGCCCGGACCCCATCCAGACCCCTGAGCAGCCTCCCGGTGTCCCGCAAACCACGGCGCCGGTGCCCGCTCCGACAGGCCGGAGGGACGGGAGGATGGACAGATGGATGGTGGGATGGAGAGATGGATGGATGGATGGATGGATGGATGGATGGATGGATGGATGGATGGATGGATGGATGGATGGATGGATGCTCAGCGCCTGCCGCGCCTCGCCCCGTCCAGCCAAGCGCCGTTCTCAGCCCACCCCGGCGAGGAATGGACGAGGCGGCCGAGCCCGCGGGCCCGATCCTGCCCGCTTCTGCTCCCCGGGATGTTCTCCGGTTCCCCACGGGGTGCAGGAGCCACGGCACGGGACCCGACGGGCGCGGCAGCGAAGGGCAGGTCGCCCCTCTCCCGGGACGCGGCTGGGGGAAAACAAGGGTTTTCACACGCCGGCGGGTGCCGACCCCGCCGGGGCTCCCGGCACGGCGGGGAAGGGCGGCTCGGGGAGCGGGGGAAGCCGGGCTAAGCACCAGCGGAGCCCCCTCGGAGCCGGCACCGCCCGCCGCGGCTGCCCCGGCGAGAGATGGAAAGGGAGGATGTCCCCGCACTTACTGTCCTGCTGCGGGGTGTCGCTGCCGCTGGTCAGCCCGGGGGACTCCAACAAGCTCCGGCCGGGCTCGCCGCCGCCCTCCTCCGCCTGGGCGGCCACCATGTCGCCCGCCTCCTCCAGGTCCAGCAGGTGACTCACGGAGAAGTTCTTCTTGGCTTGTAAATTGTCCAGGCCGGCGGGGCCGTCGAGGCGGGCGGGCAGCAGGGCCTGCCTCTCCATGGCGTGGGCATAGCTGGACGCCATGGTGCCGAGCCGGGCTTTTCTGCCCTCGCCCCCCGCGGGCGCTCACCGCCCCCGCGCCCCCCCAGCCGCCGGCCCTTCTAGGGGGGGAACGCGCAAGGAGCGAAGCGGGGGGAACGGGACGGGACGGGACCCGACGGTGGCGGGTAGGGAAGCCCGAAGGGGAGCGGGCAGGGCCGGGCTTAAAACATGCCGGAGGGGAGAGGCGGCGGCCGGCTCGGGGCGCCGGGGCGGCNCTGCCCTCCCCTCCCCTCCCCTCCGCCCCGCACTTCAAACGGCGGGGGCGGCTCCGCGCCGCTCCGGGCACCCGGGGGAGGGCGGCCCGCGGGGCCCCGCCGGGACGTGGCACCGGGACGGGGCTGGCAGCGCCAGCTCGCTGGGGACCCGCGGGGGACGGCCGGGGGAGCCCCGGGCTGCGGGCCGGAGCGGGGGCTGGGCAGGCTCCCCTTGCCGGCCCGCGCTGCACCTGGACGGGAGGGTGGGCGCGCTGGGGGCTGAGGAGAGAAACGACGAAAATGAGAAATGCAGATGGAAAGGTGACCAAGGGTAATGGAAGAGAAAGTGCCAACAGGAGGGAGGAAAGGAAGAGGAAAAACAGCAAAAGAGGAAGAAAAGGCGCAGTAGAGAACTGAGAGAAACAGACCGAAAGGGGAGTAAAGTGAAAAGAACAGAAGGAAAGGAGGGAAAAAAACCCAAAAAACTGAGGACGCAGTCGGAGCTCCTCAGGCCAGCAAGCAAAGAGGCCCCGCAGCGTGTCTTGGCCCTGGTGGCCCCTGTGGCCAGGGACAGGTAGTGGCCCTCGGAGCCTGCGGCAGAAGGGCCCCAGGACAGCGGGGCTGGCGGCGAGGGGCCGGAGCCGCGGGCCAGGAAAGGCCGCTGGAGCCGGGGCTCCGAGCTGCCACAGCCAGCCCAGAATTTCCATCCCCCCTGATCTGGGGAAAGAACATTTGATGCCATCAAAGGGCTCCAGATTGAAAACAGATGTGCTTCCCCAAGCCTCTCCATGCATTTAATTAAGGCACAGGCATGGAGGAGACATTTTCATCATTAGTTTGCTTTCAGGCCCCCCCCTCGGTCCCAGTTTACCCTTTGCAGTCTCAAAGACCCAAATGAGCAGGGCAGGGCTGCAGAGCTGTCCCCATTTTGGGGGTGGGGTAGACAAAGCTGGTGGGTACTGGGTGGAAAGGCCAAAAAAAAGACTTCGGGGCAAGTGAAGCATGTGCACAGAAGTGTGTGGGTGTACATACACTCAAAATGCTGTGAGTGCATCTATGTATGCAGCACAGAGTGACTTCTGCATCTGAGGGAGGACTTGTGTCATGTCCTGTGGTATGTGTCCACATGTTGCATGGGGAAGGAGTTGTGCCTTCAGACGGGTGTGCAAGGCTGTACCTGGCTGGCTTTTGTATACTGGCATCTTGTAGCCTGGCTCTCCAGGTTCAGGCAAGGGAAGGGTGTGTACAGGTGTGTACACACCCTGATCATAAAATGCCCTTTTCTCTGCCTGTCCCAGATATCTGGCTGCTGTCCCCTTTCTTGGTGAGCTGGGGTTTACCCTCTTTCTCCCTGATCTGCTTCAAATGGATGTTGCAGCTGGCTTTCCTGAGTGAGTTCTGCAGAGGCCTAGCCATAAACATCCCTTTCCAGAGGCAGTGGGGTCTGCTCTTAGCCTTGGGGGTGTCAGCAGGAGCCACAGAAACCAGACCATGAGGTCTCTGTGCCACCTTCAGCAATGCCCTCACTGACATCCCTGATGAGATCTCCCACTGTCTAAGTGCATACTTCAGACAGTGCTCCCTCCCAGCCCTGGGTTTGGCAATGCAGCCCAAATTTCCCCCGGAAAGAAGCAGCATCCAGCTCCAAGACTGAAGCTTTATCCTGAAGTGAGTCCTGGGTTCTCCCCTCACATGCAGCACCCACAGGCTTAATTCCAATAGAAGGTGCCTGATTCACATTCTGAATGTGACCTGAGCCCCTCCCTTCCCAGGTGGCTCCTGTCACTGGGTGGGGGAGACAAGCTGAATCCAAGGGGAACTCTGACAGCTCTGTCTGTCCCACAATAAGGGGACTGAAAAAAGTGGTGGCCTTCAAGACTGCACAGAGCACTACAGGGCTGCAGTTCATCTCTCAATTATCTGTTATGACCAGACAGGCCCCGTGCCAAGGCACCCCTACGATGGGGAAGTGGGTGCAGTAGGAACCTCCTGGGCTCTGACAGGGATAGTGGCTGTGCTGCCACCTCGGTTTTTGATGCCTGTCCTCAGCATCAACCCCAAAGTAGAGGTGATAGGATGATACCCCAGTTCTTGCAGTCCTGAGGCTGGGAAGGACTCCCATGGCAGCAAAGGCAGGTACCTTTTTAACATCCCACAGGCCATCAAGAAGTTGATCAGACTTCATCACTGCTCTGGTGTCAAGCTAAACAGGCAGCTCCCCTTCCCCCCCATCCTCCCATCCCACTTCTCCTCTCCAATGTGCACCTGTCCAGAGGCTGCTCACAGCCCCATTCCTCCCTTTCCTAGCTGTCCAGCAAATGGTTGCCTTCTGCTCACACTCCCAGCAGGGCAGGAGCCTCTGAGCAACTTCCACCAAGGGAGAAGAAGAAAAAGCCCAAAAGTCCTGAAACAGCCAGAAGTCTGCCATGTAAAGCACCCACAGCTGAAAGGCCCAGCCTCACACCACAGCCAGACCCCAGTTTGGCCCTTCCTGCTCCCAAGAGTGGTTATCATTTTGAGGGACGCCAGTGAGACTCACCAGCTGGAGCCTTACCTCAAAACCTACCTCCCCTATGCTGTGATCATGTCTAACACTGGGAGAAATTGAAGCAGAAACCACAAACTCCCCATTTTCCCTTCCCTAGTTACATTTCAAGAAGGGGAACCCCAAATATCTACATCTCTGCAGATGACCGGCACATTTTGCTTCTGCTTTCTTTTCTCATAGAAAATCACAAGCACCCCGCAGTGCCAGTGAGAAAGCCCCTAGCTGGAGCGTATTTTTGATTCTTGAAGTTTCCCATGAAGCCCAGCACTGGCAGCTCCTGTGGTTCCCAGGCCCAAAACGTGGGCCGCCCAAGTATGTTATAAACCCTCAGAAACATCACCTTCACATCTGAACAGCAGCTTCGTAGCACCACAGTCTCGGTGACACTCTTCAGGTACACCAAACAGGACCTGAAGAGCCTCCCAAGGGTCTTGGAACCAACAAGAAACACCCAGAGCAGATGAGCAGCTGTAAAATCCCCAGGGCAGCTCAAACACCTTGGGGTTGGCATTAGTGGGATGCAGGAAGGTGCAAAGTGCTGACAAAGCCAAGCCTTCCCATGCTCTGCCCTTGCATCCAACTCCTCTGCACTGACCAGCACACCATGTGCCTTCAGCAGCATAAATTGCCCCCTTCTTTCAGGTGCCCTAAATATCTTCTCTTCCCCCTGAGTTTAAATAAAAGAAACCAGGCAGAAGAAGCTGTGATACCCAGGTGTGTGTCCTCAGCTGGCTGATCGCATCCTGGCGCTCATGTGAAGAAGCATTTTGCTCAGTCAGGGAAAGTCCTTTGCATCTCCCCTACTTCATTTTCAGTGGGTAAAGCCTTAGATCCTTTTTTTTTGATCTGCCAAATGTGTTTCATCCTAGAAATTAAAGAAAAAAACGATGCAGGAGGGCAGTGAGGAACAGGAGCTGAGAGCCAGAACCATCGTTCAAGCCTGTAGGAAACCTGACCAAAACGCACACACCATGAATTACTGCTCTGTGCAAGGCACTCAGCTACTTGGAGACACGCTCAATGCCCTCCAGCTTTGCTCTCTTGAGGGCCTAGATGGGGTGCAAGCAGTTTAGGTTGATGATTCAGAGGGCAGGAGGGCACAAATGATGTTTACTCCTCTCCTAGGCCCATGGCAGCTTTAGAGAGGGAGTGCTCCAACACAGACCTTCACTCCTTTGCACTCCAAAACATCAGGCGCAGCTCCTTAGGGGAAAGCTGATGAGAGGCTTTGATTCAGAGCATCTCTCTGCCTCTGCCTCCT
The DNA here is from genome assembly GCA_013400495.1 of Nicator chloris. Lineage (NCBI taxonomy): Eukaryota > Metazoa > Chordata > Aves > Passeriformes > Pycnonotidae > Nicator > Nicator chloris. The sequence continues at coordinate 475,398 of WAAE01017760.1, read as the reverse complement.
CTCAGCCTGCACCCACAATGTCCCATGGCCTGCCCAGCCCAGCGATATCCCCACTGCTGGACTCCTTGATGCTGCAGTGCTGTGGAGCCAAACCAGAATTCTTTCACCCTGAGAAGTTTTCCCCCAGTCATCCCATCATGCTGGTTCACTTTCATGCCTGGCCTCAAGCCCTTCTGCACTTGCTGCAGTCAGGGCTGGATAAGATCTGCGTGGAGCTGGAGATAGGGAGCAGCTGCAGGGATGTGTGTGCATCTCACATTCCTTTACAGGTGTGGGGGAGATTTTGGGGGTGTGTGCACATATCGGGGTCTGGAGCCGGACCTGTCCCCCACAAACTCCTGCTACACACTTGGACCAAAGCTTCCTTTTTTCTTTCCCCCCACACAGAGGTGCCTTATTACATCTGTGGGGATCAGGTAGACTACAGTCCTTCCAAGCTGTAAACTCAACATCAGGGTTTCTTTTAATCCCAAACATCTTGATGTCATCTGGAAATGCCATGAGCAGTTTATAATTAGGGTTTAGCATGCAGATTAATACCAGCAGCTCCAGGGTGAACAGACCATCAGAGTCTAATCAAAGCTTAAATGGGGCAGCAATTTAGTACTGAGATTTATTATTCCTCTGCACAGTATTTTGAACCAGAGGCTGAGTTCACATCACACACAATCATTCCTGGAAGTGCTATCACATCTCCAGTCAGAGCAAGGTGCCTTGTTACTGGTTCATGGGGGTGATAAATTCTTGGCTCTGGGAACTTCTTTAGGAATATTGCAGCATTGACACTGTACAAGATTTAGAACCTGAGGCAGGAGAACACTTGCACACGTGCTCCAGCCCCATGTGGATGGTGGGGCAAGGCCATGCACTTACATTTTTTTTGCTGTGCACCAGCTGTAATAAGGGAGGTGCCCCAGGACAGCAGCTGAGGGGGTTTTTTTGCTGTCACCCCTGGCCTTGTGTGGGGGAGGAAGGATGGAAAGCTTCGTGTCACTCAAGGTGGGGATGAAGCCACCTCACCTTCAGGGGAACTGGCACTGTAGCAGGCTGAGCTAAGGGCTGGGGAGGGAGTTCTGTGCCCAATGCAGCCAGGGACAACTCCTGAATGGTGTTTGTGCCAAGCCCCATCTGGATGGCTCCTGGGAGTACCCCCAAGTCTCAGAGGTTTGATTTTCACTTTAGGGGCAGCTGGGTTGGCTGTGCAGCACCTGGTTGGAGTTTTCACTAACAGGGCTCCAACCTGCCTTGCCCAGACCTCCTCTGAGCCAGTCTGGGCTGGAGCCTTTCCCTTGCCTTGTCATGTATAAAACAAGTGGAGAAGGGGGCCGAGAGAGTGGAAATTTGTTCATCAGTTTGTCTGCACTAGTCCCAGTTTTTAGATTGTAAGACAGAGCTTCCACAGCTGTCACCTAGCTTTCAACAGAGATGACAGGCACATTCACCAGCTGCCAATGGCAAGAACTGCTTTTCTGTCTCCTTTTTCCATAATCTTTCCACCAAGTGGGAGAGGGGCTATGAGGGATGTCTTGATCTCTTGCCTGGCTGGTTGTGGATCTGAACTAGAGTTCAGCTCTTCCCTCCCTTGGCTTTGCTCTTGCCAGGGATGCCATGGGGCTGCCAGCCCTGCCTCAGGCCCCAGGGCTGGCACCACATCGGGGGTGGCGGGAGGAGATGTCACACACTGTGACCTGTCAAGACAATCCACAACCGTGGGTTCCACCAGGAAACCATGGAAGTATCAGCTCAAACACCTCCTCACCATAGCTTTGTTGCAGTGGCTGTGAGCCATGTGAGCACAGGGCACAGTCCCACGGGTGGATGATGCCTGTGTTTATTGCTCTGAGGATGCTCCAGCACCTTGGAGGACTTCAGTGGATTTACCTGCCTGGTAAGAAACCAGGCTGTGGCACTTTCAGGTTGCCTATTCCCCTATGACAGCAACCTGGTGGCACTGAGACAGCCACCAGGACCTGCAGCCACTGCCCCCTGCCCCAGGCCACTAAGCAGGGCTGGCCAAGCTGAGTGAGGGCTAAGCTGCATGTTCCCGAGGGCTCCGACTGGAGCTGGCTCCAGAGCTGGCTGCAGAAGGAGCTGTGGGTTTGGATAAGCCAGCCGTTTAACCCGGGTTTTATTACCAGGCAGGGTAACAAAAGCACTCAGAGGTCACCTGGGAACTTTAATCAGCACCGAGGGTCATTGGATAGCAGGATAGGAGGGAGGAGGGCAGGGCCCAGGGCATGCAAATAAATAAATAGATGTATTGAAACCACCTCCTTCCTCCAAGTGATCCTTCTCTCCCTCTCTCTCCTCTCCTCACTGTACACACTCTGCTCCTTACAATCAGACCTTTAAATGGCCCTAATTTCCCCAGCAGAAAGTCCAAGATCTCCTGCAAATTTAACTAAGAAGTTTATCCACAAGGTTTGGTTGGGTTTTTTTGTGTTAAATCCCTTGCTGCTGGAGATGAAAGTTCAGTCTGCTGGACTGCTCTTGGGCTGGGTATCAGATATCCCTAACCCCGGAGAGAGAAAACGTCCCACCAGCTTCTCTCCCCTGCAGGAAAGGAAAAAAAAACCCACCACCTCCCATAATCAGAGTCTGGGCAGACAAATTGGCACCACTCTTTTCTCCCTCCACCCCCCTCCTTTCTGGAAGAGGACTAACCCTTCGGAGCACAGTCACAACTCACAAATATTTGTGGGTATTATATTGCAGGAGGGGAAAAAAAATCCAAAGGAAGGTAACTGTTAAAAGCTTAGTCCCTCTCCCATGGAAAGCAGCTTTATGCACGTCCATAAATCTCCTTTGTAAGTGGCCATTAAAATTGCGTCTTGTTTAATTTTTTTTTAATCTCGTTTAAACACTTTTTCTCATCTTGCAAACGAATGATGTCATTGGCAGGCCCAGTAATGAACTGGAAAAAAAAAATTTAAAAAATCAGCTTTCTAATGTTTTGGGGGCTCTCTCTAAACGCAAACCCTTCAAAACCAGTTTGCTAATCCAGCCAAATACTTAAGCACGTGCTTAACAAGCGACTTGTGTTTAAGTGCCTTGCTCCCACATCTGTCCACACTCATCTCTGTGCACAAATGATGTGCCTGAAGGGAGGACAGGGTTTAAACTGTGGCAGGGTGAGAGTCCCTGGCTGCTGAACTGTTGGGCTACTCCTTGCATGGGCAACACAACAGGACAGAGAGCCCACAGCAGCTGCACAGGACAAGATGCTCACTTTGGTTCCTTACTGGCTACCTCTGTTGTTTGGGTTTGGTGTGTGATTGGAGGTTTTAGGGTTTTTTGTTGTTGTTGTTGGTTTTTTTTTTTTTTTTTTTTAGTTTTCTTTTGGAAGCTGTTTTAATGAAGTGGGAGCAAAACCAAATAGCAGGCTGAGAAAACGGGGCAAAATAAATGCGAAACTTGCAAATGAATAATTGGTGTGGTTTTAATTAAAAAGTGGTTAACTGTTTCGGGGTGAAGAGCATGGGTTCGGGTTGACACCATCTGAACCCTGGAAAGAGCACGTTAAGCTGTTCACCATACTGTGGGTTAAGAAAATGGGAAATAAATACATCCCAGCCCCTTGGAAAACTAAACCATCTTTAGGGCTCAGCTGTCAACTTTCTTCAGCAATTTATTAGAGTTCCAGAAAACACTTGTTGAGTAGCCTTGGCCTGTAATAAATATCAGTCCTTGTTTGTTTGTTTTTGTAATGGGAACAAAACCACATCTTTTTCTTTCTCAAGTGGATAATTTAATTACATGGCAAGAAACATACTCATTGTCCAAAATACCCAGAGAAGATTGCCACGAAACTCGCAGAGAGGAGAGAGAGGAGAGCTGAGCCAGCAGATACCAGAACTGGTTTCAGGGAAGGTTTTGGTGGTGGCACATCCACTTTTCCTGGAGCTGACACTGGGGTTGTCATTACAAACAGGAGATGGGCACCTCTGTGCAAGGAACTTCTCACCCCACAGGGAGCACCAGAAGGGAAAGGCAGAGGGAACCAAAGGGGATGAGGGACAGGGAAAGGACGGGACCTGTCTGGGCCACACAGAGGGTCTGAGGTGGCTGTGGGGGTGAACTGATCCATCTGTTCTCATGCACTCCCTCAAGCCTAGCTCTGGCCTGGAAATATCAATGTTTTCTTCTGGAGGCTGAAATGCTTGAACATTTCTTGCTCGGCAGGTTGTCACCCCTTCCGTGGGGACTCGTCCTGGCCTCGGTGGTAGGAGGCAGACAGTGATCCCAAGAATGTCTGGAGGTGACACCCTGTGAGAACAGGGAGTGCTTGGGAGCATCCAGCCCCTTCTGTGCCCCCATTTCTGCCTGCCTTGCAGAAACAGGAGTCGATCCTTTAAGATCAGTTCTTGATGGGCTTGGTTCACTCATTCCCTGCAGGCAGCTTTGGGTTTAACATTAGAAAAGTCTGCAATAGCTGAAGGGAGGCAGAATCCAGATAAGCAATTACCCCGTGCTCTTTCCCAGGGATAGCCTGGCAATTATGGTCAGAATCCAGGGAGCAGATGACTGCAGAAAGACAGACCCTCACTCCTCTGAGCTCCTCTTGAAGGGCACAATTAACGTGCTGATGTGATTAAAGCTACATTCAGCTCTGGGATGTGAGAGCCAGATGCACCCAGGTGACTCCTCCAAAGGTGCTGGTTACCTGATTTGTAGCAAATCAAGTAGAGATCAGCCATTCCTGTCCTCACAGCTCCATCGTGCTGTTAAACAGCCAAACCCTCTTCTCTTACATGTCTTTGGGGGAGATGAAATCCATATGGCCCAGAGAGTGAGCACAGGCCAGGGGTGGAGGAAGGACAGAAACACCATTTCTTCAGGACAGAAGACAATGGAAATGTTTCCACTGATTCCAACAGGTTCTGAGTCAGCGGCTGCAACCAATTTTCCTCCTAAATGGACTTCCATATGTCTAAAAGAGTCTCGCAAGTGCTGGAATTTGTTACAGAACAAACCTGTACTTTATTACCCTGCTCCCTCATTCCCAGCATTTCTCCCTTTAAATTCCTTGGTCAGCCATTTCTGGGCTTCGGGGTTCGCTTCTGAGAAAGGCATTCATTTCTAAAGCAAATGTTTTCCACGGAACAGACAGAGAGAAGTCTCCCCACTCCACTCCCAGGTTTCACTTTGCTCTGCTGGGAACTTGTGCCCTCAGGTTCATCCAAAAATAGGTGGTTCTCTGTGCAGAGGGAAGCGTGGTGAGGAAATCAAGCTCATCAGACCTGACTCTACAATATGCCTCTGAAACATAGATATTTGGGCAAAAGTTGAGCAAAGCTGGTTTTTTACCAGAATTTTTCCATGTGCCACATCTCTTAAAGCAGAAGAGGTTTTGCCCTCTTCGCGGCAGGAATCTTTAAAGATTTTTCTATTTCCTTCTTTCATTAAATCAAAACAAAAATTGGCAAAATGGACTTTTTCCTTTACATCAAAGGCTGTGCTTTTATCGAAAGAGAGTCACTTTCCTGCCCTTTATACCTTTTACTACATTTAAAGTGATTTAGAAACCATTGTACCATTTTCAGTAGTGGTTTAGGGACTACATGGGACACTTGCATGACCTGCTTCATATCCATGTTTGAGTGCTATCAGTAAAGGCTAAGCAGTTAAATACCTTTTATCTCATCCTGAGGTGTCAATGAAAGACAGACTTTCTACAATATCTTGAAAATATGGCTCAAGTTTGATTAAGTTCTTTAAACTGAATATAATTTTCAAAGTTACTGCTAATGCTACAGTGAAATGGCCATAAACATTACAGTTTTCAAATTGGTCTATTTAAGAGAAAATATTTTCTATTTCTTTGCAAGAACAAAAACACAGGAAGAAACCTTCAAATCAACTCCCCCAAGGAACATCCCTAAGGCCCCATTTAATTCAGAATTTTAAGAAGTTTCTCCGTTTCCCAACTTTTTGATTCATGTTAACGTTAGTTTAAGGGTGTTGGTTCAAAATGAAATCTCAAAACTTTTCATTAGAAAACAAAGCCAAAACACTTGGACTTCTTTTTCTTCCTTTGCCAAAACCGTTCGTCAAGCTGATGTGAATTCCCAAACATTTTCAGCCAACCAAAAGCACAGTCTTTGGCAAAAACATAATTTGCCTAAAAAAAGAAGTAATTGTCCCGTTCTAAGAACAAGGATAAAATCCATCCGTGATTTTAAGTGCTCAGACTGAACAACGATGAAGTATTTGCCCTGATGATAGAAAAAAAAAAAAGAAATAAATTTTGCTTATTACTTAAAATATATATTTATATGTTTCTGAAATTTATATACACGCACGGCCCTTTCCGTCCAACATGAATATTTTCAACACAGAAAAAGTAAAGAGAAGAGATTTAGTGCTGATTAGAACAAAAGTCGCACTGTACCTTACAGATTTCAGCATGTCTCATTAAAACTGGGCTTGAAATATACATATCCTTTAATAAATAAAGCTTAAGGTACATAAACACTGCAGCGGATATAAATTATTTTAACCAAAGTATGTAGGGGAAAAAAAATTACTGGAACACCATGATCCAGAGCATTTTACAGTAAATTGGACTTCATCAGCGGTTTTGCATTTTTATTTGATTTTGGAGTTCCTCCACTAAAGCTGTAAGTTTTGTAGAGTTTATTTCACACCTTGTAATTTAAAACATTACACTCCATCGAAATTCCTCTCCCAAAAAGGACCTGAGTAATTAATGTCTTTGGGTTCAACGTTCATTATATCCCACTAGTGTGAAAATTCATAAAAATAAGACATGGGATTAGGAGCTTAACAGCCTCACACATTTGCAGAGCTGCTGCATTGGCAAATATTTCCCTGCCCTTTCGGAGCAGAGCACTCCCCTGGCTGCTCCCATTTGTTTCACTGGATCATCCAACTCATTAGAAAGTGCCCCAAAAGAAACTTCCATGTCTCACGCTCGTATTTTTTTTCTTGGAAGCAGATAAATAAGATGGATTGGGGCCATTTCTTCCCGTGCTCTTCTCCTTTCTTCATTTGGTGTTTTCCTCATTTCATGTTTTAACTGCTCATGGAGACAATGGGAATTTTGGCCACGTGGAGCCAGGGGACTCCAGATGCCCTTGGAAAGGAAGCAAGACCTGGGGTTTGATTGCTGAGAGCTGAATCGTTTCCTTTGTGCAAACACCCTGGGTTTGCCTCCCTGCTTCCAGCAGCTCCGGGTTGAATCACAGGCCCCATTTTGCCCTCAGCAGATCCATAGATCCAGTGGGTGAATTTGTGCAGCAACCAGTAATTTTGACCAGAGTTTAATTTTGGAGGGACATAAGCCACTCACAAAGTTGGGCTAAATTTGACAAGCACCGTTTTCCAAAATACCAAACAAAACCAACAAGCCTAATACAGGAGGCTCTTTTTAAAACTTCAAAACATTTCATTCCAAAGTGTTTTCAAAGCAAAGGGGTTGACTTCATGTAGGTGTTTCTGAAATGAGCCTTTTGGAGGTTTTATTGAAAAACCCGACTTTAGAAAAAAATGAAATTAAACTCTAAAATGGAACATTGTGTTTCAGATTAAACACCATGTCCTAAATTGACTCAGTATTTCTCGTTTATTTTATCTTTTTTTTTCCTTTTCTTTTTTTGGGGGGGACTGTTTTGGTTCAAAACAAACAGAATTGCTTCATTCCCTGCTCCCGTCCCCCAGGTATCTTAATCTGACCATGGCACAAAGCATCCTTTATCCACCCAGGTTGCCGTCATCCACCCCAGACTGCACTGCCCAGAAACCCCAAGGAGCTGCTCAGCCCGGCTCACCCTGCAGCAAGGGCTGCACAATTCCCTTCCAAACCGGGCAATTCCTGTTGTGCTGAAGTTCCTTCCACATCCCAGCCCCTCATCACGGCTCCCTCTACGGCTGACAGCGAGAAATTCCAGCCCAGGATCCTCAGGACCGACCGCACTCTGATGTTCAAGGGAACCAAGCTGTCCAGTTTGGACTTGGAGATACTTTAATTGAGGGCATGTGAAGTCTGCAACAGATCTGTTCTTGGGCAGAAAGTATCAGTGGAAATTGCTGCTTTCATTGCTGCACGTGGCTGTGCAAAGGAAAATCTTTGTCCAGGATAGATCAGCTATTGCATCTGTCCTGGAAATTAATTTGGAGAGCTGCAGCAGCATTCAAGTGCTTCTCTGCCAGCTGGTACTTTGGATTTACCTTTCTGCCAAACCCTTTTTGGCTCCAAGACAGTGCACGGTCACCAGTCCGAGGAAGGGGTTTTCAGGAAGTCCTCCAAAGAAGAAAGAGCATGCCAAAGGAAAGGCCCCTTTGATTTTACTCTGTACATTTTTAAGCAATGCAATTAACTTCTAGCATCCTAACTCAGGTTTGTGCATTTTGCCCCACGAGCAGATCTTCTAACTGAATGTAGTTAACACACACTTCCAAAAAAATTAAAAATTACATATATTTTTTGAGCTTAAGGAAAGAAGCTCCTACCTTCAAGCTTGATCTGGAGGCTCTGCTGAAGCCTCCCTTTGCTCCCAATCCCTAGAGAGCTGTTCTGCTCCCAGAGCAACCCATCTTTGCAGCCAAAGGGCAAAGGGATTCTAAGGAAACATCAGGGCTCCTCAGATGGGTGAAAACTGGGAGATGTCTCAGTAAAGTTATTCTCTGGTTCCATCAAAAAAACCTGTCATCATATGCTGGGGCTGGTGAAGATGTGATAAAATCATTCAGCTCTGGGACACGAGCAGTTCTCTCAAATTTAAATCAGATGGAAACGGAGTCAATTTGTTTGGAGAAGTAACTCAGCTCTCAGCAAGGACTCTGATAATTTTCCTGTAGCTGAAAACGAAGCGTGTTTCAGAGCAGTAAACAAGCACCATACTTTTCTTATGAACTTATCTTGCATCACAGCCCTGTCCCCTCATGAGGACAAACCACCAGGAACCTGGTGCTGTTTTCTGTGTGAGCATGCAGGGAATCAGAGCCTTGCTTGCTCTGAGGATCTCTCCACGAGCTGATGCACAAGCACGAAGATGAGTCACAGATGGCTCAGTTGCTGCTGGAACCTCAACAGATCTGAGCGAGTTTGGGATGCTTCCCACCACAAATACTTCACTCTCTGCCTCACTGCAGAGCCTGCTGTGCAAGTGCTTTAAAGGGTAACACAGAGAAAGGGCTGTGCCTTGGGCAGAGAAGAACCATTCTTCTCAAACACAGTTAATGGGGCGAGAAGACCCAGGTTCAAGTGTAGCGGTGGAGTTTCCAGTTTGACCTTGGGTTCTACTCAGCTTCCACTGCTGAGAGACAGATTCTCCATCACTGCAGGAGGCAGGAACTATCAATTACCAATCAGGACACACAGGATGGACTTGGTTGTGGCTATGAGTTAGAGGATGTGTTGAGATCCTTTCCAGTTCTGTCATTCCAGAACAGGAGATCACCCCAGCTACACCTTAATCTTGCTTGGAAGGTACACTCTGAAAAGACACAGGCTACAGGTCAAGTCCGTGCACAGCAGCTGCTGAAGTAGCAGTGCAAGAAATAACAGCAATGCAACCTTTCAGCAAGAGCAGAGTCATGTTTTTCAAGGAAACATCACAAGCATAACACATACCTGCACAGTTGGGCAGTACTGAGATGGAAAATTTTGTTTGAGGGTACCCAGGACATGATTAAAACTCATGGGATCCCATGCAGCAAAACACTGATGGAGTGTATACCACTCTGCCTGGTCCAATTTATCCTCTGAATTGTCACAGGGTAACTGTGGTCCAACAGGATTTATGCCAGATGGGGTATAATATGTCTTCCTGCAGTCAGAGCAAAATGTAAAGCAAATAAAAACATTATATACTATGTTCTAGCTAATTCAACACAAAGAACAGTGTGCACACACCTGACATGGAGCAGATTTGTCACGCCAGGTGATTTTGCAATAAACAGCCTGAGTGTTATTGAGGTGGAATCCTAGCCCCATCTATTGTCCTGACAAGCTCTCACCTCGTGTTTCCTGCTTCAAGAACCCTCCTGTCAGTTCAAGCTCCTGTGCAGCCTTCAGGGACACTAATACTGTTCTGACAGGTTATTCACCATGAGCCAAATCTGTAAATGCAGCCTGTAGGGAACTTAGCAGAGATGCAAGAAGGAATATTGATGTTTGCTTTGTTAAGCTTTGGGCTTAACACCACAGACTCTCCTCATGCCTCTTGGCCTTGAGATAAAGGAAAGGTCTAGGTCTGCCACGGCCCCATCTCCTCAAGGCAGTGCAATTATCAGCTGAAGGCTTGATTAAGCTTGACTAAATTTCCAGAGCAGGAGGATGGCAGTGGCATGCTAGCCCTTCCTTACACAGAAACACATCCCAAATGCACAGTCACTGGCACAAAAAATGAGTGGCCATTAGGGTTAGCTGGTCATTTCTACCACAGAAACCACTGTGTCAGCATCTGCAAGTATTTAAAATTCTCAGGATTTCTTGTTTTTATCTGCCTTCTGGGCTTTTTTGAGGCTTTATGTCAGATGGTGCTGAGTTTTCAAGCTTTTCTCCAAAGGGGTGGAGGCCATTGGGTGATCCACAGAGTGCAGAGCCAGACCCTAACCCTAACCCTAACCCTAACCCTAAAACTGGAGAGTTATGATGTGAGCAGAAACAGTGTGGAGAGAAAGTCACAGAAGGAAGAGGGAAGACCTGGCTGTGAGTGGTTTAAAATGACCCTGAGAAAATCTCTATATTGAAGGGGTGGAGAGGAAGGAAAATAGACAAGAGGAGGAGAACAGCTTCCTTTCTGTCTGAAGAGACCACCTGAACAGGGAGTGGATTGTAGATGATACCTGAGCAGACACACTGGAGGACAGTGCAGCAGGTTTACAGGTTGGGCTGTATCTCATCACCAAAAGCAACCCCACTATCAGGAAAACAAGGAGGCACAAATTTAGCAGAGGAACCTGGGCAAGTATTGTCAGTATTGTCTTTCAAGGACATGGCCCTGACAGGAAGCTTGGCATCTTTTCTTTCTGACATAGGTGAGAAAAGCAAACGGAAGAAACCCAAAGAAATGTCAGCTGTTCTTCAGGTTCAAAGCAGAAGCAGGAATCTACGAGGCCAAGCAGGAGTGGGAAACAAAAGCTCTGAGTTGAATTAGCTCTGTACCACTTGGTGCTGTGAGAGAAGCCAAGTTTCTACCTTGCATGGATTCCCTGTGCTCTGGTGTGCAGCTGAGCCCTGGCCGTCCACAGCGTGGATGTTTTAGTGCCTGGCTCTTTTTAACTGGCACATGTTAAGAGCTTTGAATTAACAGGTGCATAAAAACTGTCAAAGAACACTTAGCTCTCAAGACAGTCTGTCGGTTGTATTAAAAATACGGCTTTATGTAACCACATTCTCTCAACACTTGCTGGGTATTACGGCATGGGAAAGTCACTCACCCTTTCCAAAGGAAAGCAGCGATGTTTAAACTCTCCTGCAGGGAAAAAAAAAAAAAAAAAAAAAAAAAAAAAAAAAAAAAAAAAAAAAAAAGAAAAAAGGAAAGAAAGAAAATGAGAAAGACTACAGTTCCTCTGATCTTGCCAAGGATTTGCTCCTGTTTTAAACACTAAAGGTCGATTTCTTCCAGCACAACAGGACTGGCCTAAAGCTCCAAACTAGGGGCAAGCACCCCAGCAGGTCAAAAGGCCAGTGTCTTGCAGGCTTAGTGAGGTGGAAATGAGGGGTTTTTGACAACTGAATGGGAAGATGTCTCACTTGCTAACTGAGGAGGTGGTATTTACTGTAAGCATGGCCTGGTTTAAAAAAAAAAAAACCTCGAGTTTAACAGGGGTTTAGAGCTAGGAAAAAAAGCCAAACTATTTGTGTCCATATTTCAGAAGAGGTTTAGAAATAGTTTTAGTTCTCAATCTTCGTTCAGTCATGAATCCAGAACATCTGGGATCCCAGAAATAAAAGCATCAGGTTTCCAGAATGGAAAGAGCTCTAAGACACAGGTCCATAAGAATTTTTAAAACTCTCAAAAGCATTTCTGAAATCAGTTCCCTTTCAAATATGTGGCAAATACATTAAAGCAGGCTTTGGATTAGTTTTACTGCCTCTTGATAAAAGCCATTCGCACCTTTGATGTGTTTGAGGATAGCAGCCATCCCAAATGCCTTCCCCAGGCCTTGCCTCCACGGGAAGTCTCCAGGTTCTCCCCAGGAATGCCCAGCTGGGTTATCATTTGTCACCTCCCCAGGGGTGACCAACTCAAACCAGCCACCTCTGGGGTTGCACACACGGTAGGTGAAAGCAACGATTTCTGAGTGCAAGTGTTTAGGGTGTAAGAGTGAACATGGATAACCCCAAACCTGGGAGAAGTGGAAGAACAGCAGGGACGTGGGCTTCTAAAACTGGCTGTGAGTTGAATCCTACTGAGTTTGAGTTGTACGAATTAAAGCATTTCCAGTAGCACCCTGTGCTCACCCACCTTCTGCTCAGCCTGGTGGCTCTGGGGAGCCCTGGTTATTTGCCTGGCCTGGAGGACAGATGGGTCCATTAAGTTTCTCAGCAGCTGCTGGAAGTAGAAAGGGACACTGGAAGACAGAAGGAAAAAAGAAAACTGGTGGCTTGGAAGGGTGCAAGTAATGAAAGGCTCCAGTGTGGCAGGCAGCTGGGGCAGAGGAGGCTGTCTAGTCCTAGAAAAGCAAATGGTGACTCCCTTCTCTGAAAAGCAGATAGAGCTTTGTTAATGTTGAGGCCAGAAGGAGCACCATGAGGGCCCAAGTGCAACTTGCCCGGCCAAGGAAATCTTTTCCAACAGCTTCTCAAGTTCTGCCAGCAAAAGCATCATCTCTGAGAGACTCACAGGGGGACTGTCACTGACAGTACCAGATACTGTCCAGGAGTGGAGCCTGCCTGCTTGGCAGTGCTGTTTTCCTGCAGAACTGGTTAATGTCAGTGAGACTGATGAACACTCCACAGTAGTTAAGGGATGCAGTAGGATGTCATGGAGAAAAGTCCACTGCTAAGTATTTTGATTTGAGGAATGAAGAAAAGAAAACAACTGGCATTTTAGCAGATGAGGGGAAAGATCTGGAAGCAAGAATAAAATCCTGCAGAGAATGAGGCAAGACTTTTTAAAACAGCTGCAGGATGTTCTTCTTGGAGCCTCAGAGAAGCACGTTAGGAAAACCCTGGAATGGACCTGGTTCTTCATGAGCACATCCTCACGCCAAAGAGTATCATCTTCTCCATGAAGCAAACCACCAAAACATGGCAGCAGCTGCAGCTCACACGACAGCCAAGCAGAGACACAACCTCTAGGAGACCATCAGCACCACAGACAATGAAATATGCACCATCAGCAACCAGAGTCATCACCTAAACAGCTACAGAACTATTTAAGACGTGATGCGGGTTTGCGATGATGCTCAGAAACTTACTCCAGATGCAAACTGGGAAACTTTGAAGAAAATGATGCCTGAATTGGATTAATCCCTCCTTGGGACAGGGACAGGAGTCTGTCTACACTGGAATGGGGAAAGTGACTTAAGCCTGTAAAGGCAGAGCTGTACCTAGCTCATGGCAGAGTGTACTCAGCAGAGATTTTGGTGGAGGCTCACAGCATGGCGCTGCCAGGAATTTGTTGCCCAAGCTAAGAGTCCCAGAGATAGTCAGTTTGTGACTCCTAAACACAGTCAACAAACACTTCTAGTGAGGCATCCTTGATGGGCTGATGGCTCATGACCTCCTATGGCAGTGGCAGTACAAAGGGCTTCCCTCCCACATGGAAAAAGGAAGGGAGCAAGGTAACATGGCTTGCTGAGACACCATCTGCAGTATATCCAGCTCCTACCTGTGAAGGAGTCACACCAGCAGGGAGGTGCTGGTACCTGCTGCCTAGGAATGACTCCCAGAGCTCACCATCCCTTCGGTTCTCCTGGGGATCCAGTGGTCCACATGGAGGCAATGGCCAAAAGGTCAGCTGCCCTTTAGCTACATGGCAGGCAGCTGAAGGGCTCCTCTTTCTGTTGCTGCTGGACTTAGGACTGCAGAGCAGCCTCAGCCTCACTCGGTATCCATCACCAGCCAGACATCACTGCTAAGCTTGAAGTTCACGGAGTGACTCTGTCCTTTGCTCTACTGGCTCGATGAAGGAGGAAGCTGTGGAGGTGAAATCTCTCAGTGGGGTCTCTTTCAGAACAGTTAGGGACTAATGCAGGAGCAGCACAAGGTCAGCAATTGTGCATTTAGAGCTGCTCCTGCTGCGTGTCCTTGTCAGCAGCTGTTCCATTACAAACCCAGCACATTATCTGAGGGCTCCCAAACCACAGCAAGTTCAGAGCACTGCCTTCCCAGGCTGAGATTTGGGGCTCAGTTTGGCCCTGCATGATTGGGAAACACCAGCAAACCAGAACGAAGACCAATTACTGCAGAGAAAAATGTCAGACAGACATTTGAAGGGTGAGATTCAGCCCTGGTAACATGAACATGAGAGGATCACACCAGTCGATCATGCTCAGATACATCACCAGCACTTCCCAACTGCCAGAGTAAAGAAACCTTGCGTGAGGAAGTTAAAAAGGCCCATCACTCAGGGATTTATTTATGACTCATGTTTCACTTTTATTACCCACAAAGCATTTTTTTGTGTTTGGGTGTTTTTGTCTTACTCAGCTCCAGCGCTTGAAAGCTGACTGAAGGAGGGCCACGGCTTCAGCCCATGCATAGTCTGGGTGAAGTGACTCTGTTCCTTCATTCTGCCACATCCTCCCAGTTCTAAACAATGTAAGAGGCTGAAGGGATATCCCCAACACCGCAGCTTTCCCTTGGGATGATTTTTATCCACTTCAATGGCATCACAAGTCATCAAATGGGTTCTTTCATCTCCCAGGGTTTTGTTCTTTGCTGTGAGGAACTTCCAAGCTTTTCTCTTTCTGCCTGCAGAAATGGATCTCAAGGCTCCACCAGAGCAGTGGTCTGAACTGGGTACAGGGCAACCTATCCCATCCCAAATTTCCATCAGTCTCCAGAAAACAGCACAGTCCTTACATGGTGGAGCCAAGGAGAAGGCTTCTGGAAAAGGAGTTATGTGTTCTATTACTCAGCTCTAGAGCTGCAGCCCCACCACGTGCCTTCCAGTCCCAGGTATCACATCCCTGCTGCTGCTGGATTTTCTGCACTCCTGTCACCACCCACCAGTGCCTATCCCATAGGACACGGTTCCCAGCCCCTGAAGGACAGTGTGGCTTGGAGCGCTGACACTGCTGAATCTCTGCCACATGCAAGAAGTGTTTTACCTACTTGCCCAAGAGCGACTTCTCCCAGCTCTCCCTCTTACACTCATGTGCCAGGTGTGAAAACCAGTTCAGACATCAAAACCCACTGCTCAGCACTGGCAGCGTGGAAAAATAAAATCACTGGCTGATCAGCCAAACAAGCAGGTGGGAGTGGCCAGGACAGAGGCAGGACAGACAAGGTGCTAAACCTTCCCAGTGCTCCCAAGTGCCTCATTAGATTGATTTACGTTTAGCTAATTGAGAAAATGGCCCTAACTACACAATCCATGCTCTAATTCAGAAAGGCCCAAGCTTTTTAGTGTCTCTACCTGAGCCTTAAAAGGCATGATTTAAACCCTGTAACTAACAGGCTGCCAAAGGCAAGGATTTGAAGGATCTGATGTCCTATCACGCCGAGGGCTTGAGGCTTGGCTCACTTCTCTTGTTACTTGGTGTTTTCCCACTGACGTCTGAGTTCTGTGCTGGGACATAAATCAGGGAAGCCATGAAGGAAACCAGTCTCATGCCCCATCAAAGCAGCCAACAGTTGCTTTAATGGGACCATGCAGACCAGCCTAAATAGGGCACTTAACAAGCATGTGGTTTCTATAACACCAGCCCATGTCTCTAAACCCTGTTTGCACGACCACTGGCAAAACCCTTTGTCCATTACACGCCACACCTGCTGATATCCATGGAGGTAGGAAAGGGATCGTGATATAACACCGAAGTCCTGAACATAGGATTTCTGGGATGGATCAGGCCTGCAGAAAAACTTTAGCTATCTCTCAGCAACTGCACGAACCCTTATACACAGCTATGGCATGTGCAGGAGAGGAGCACAGATACCCAAGACACTGCTACACAGAACCCCACTGAAGTACCAAGCTTGGTCCAGGACACGCAGATGCTCAAAGATCCCACATAAGGTGCATCTGGTGAAGTTCCAGGCCTCAGGTGTGGGTGTTTAATCCAAACTTGAACCTTGACAGAAGGGAGTTAGGAACAGTAAGTCTTGAGGTCCTACTGTCCTAAGCAGAAAATAGACTAGACAGAATCCCAGCAAAGGAGGGAATTTGACAGTGCTCTGCCCCTTTCCTGGGCTCCAGAACTTCCCCAGAGGTTAAGCTGCCATGAGCATTCCTCTCTAGCATGTTCTTAATGCAGCTGATCAGGAAACACAGTACCTCCAACCACTGGACCAGTCTCTATATTCCTCTCTTACTAGTTTTTCCTCATTTGGTTCAGATGGGATCCAGGCCCAAAGGGAAGACTCCACTGCATCACAGAAGGTATTAGGAAGACAAATGGCTGATGGAGAACCTGAGTCCCTCCCCAGAAAGCTCCCCTAAACTCAAACCTCTTGAGAGCCCAGCTTCATCTGGCTGGATGTACAATCAGATTGGGGGTTGTCCAAGCGTTTTACACCATGTTCTACACATCCATGGGAACCCCAGGCTGAGTCATGACCATCTGTGCTCATTTAAACATTTCTTGACAGAGGAGGGAGTGCTAATCCTGACATCCTGGCCAGAATGTAACACAGATAATCATGCTGTGCTTTGTAACATTCTCAGTGGTGTACATTGGTGTTTTCCAGTTCTTCCCATAATGGGAATGCAGTGATCCAACACAGAGATGGCCACGTTGCCACAGGAGTCTCCTGTGCCAAGCCCTGCAGTGTTACTGTGTCACACGTCTCCATTTTCCCTGCCCTGGGTGTTCAACCCCAGTGCACTTCACGCTCAGACTTTTACCTCTACCCGTGCAAGAAGACCTCACTAAAAGATCTGCCCACTCATTCCTGAGCTCTGCTGAGCTTTCCATCTTTCAATTCTTCTGAAGAGATACAAAAGTGGACAGCACACCTGCCCTTTGTGCAGAACTGGGGCAGCAGGACAAAAATTGTAACATCAGCTGCTACAAAGGTAGAAATGGATTTGCTTGAAGAGCCTCAATTCCAACAGTTCTCTTTCCTTCAAGGAGAAACAAGAAAAAACCCCCAAGCCTTTTGTTGCACCAAAATCATCTCCTGGCATTTCTGACCAGCACACATGTTGTTACAATTAGGACTGGACTCCTTGGCTCCGGCACAGGGGGAATTTTAAACCGGCACGCTGGCACCCATCAAAACATTCGCAAACTTCCAAAGTGGAACTGACACCACGGTAGTGGTTTATATCACACGTCAGAGAAAGGCTTCATAACTGAGATCAAACAACTTAACTCTTCAGCTCCCTGTCCAGCAAGAGCAGCCTGATGCTGGGCTGCTATTGTTACTCCATATAGCTGTTTCAGGTGGCTTCTAGCCAGTCCACTTCACTTCGCGGGCTCAGAAGTCAAAGACAGAGAGAACTGGCCAGAACTTCAACAAGGGACTTGCAAGAGAAGAGAAACTGCTGATTGTAACAGCATCTTCCCTCTCAGGCAGAAACAGCACCAGCACTATCAGAATGGTACACAAGAATGTTTCAGCCTTTAAACAGATTTGTTGCATATAAACTTATTCCCTTCTAAGAAACTTACTACCTTAAGCAGTTGTCAAAAAAGTCTTTGGACTTGGAAGTTTTTGGAACACCATTTTCAGAGTACAAACAATAATCTTACCTGTGACAACAAGGTGTAGAAATATTCTAACCACATTTTAGCCTACCAGAGAACCCTAAATTATATGCAAAATGGTGTCTGTGTGATTTCTGTAAACAGCATTTGCTGAATTCAACTCTTTTGTCAGAAGCTCTTCTGTGTGTCCCCAACGAGCTGAACAGAACTGTAATGAGGAACAGACCTATCCTCTAAGCCTTTGAATCTCTTGAGGAACAACTGGGGACAGCTGCAGAGGATGGAAACAAGAATGGTACAATTAAATTATTACTGCACTTACTGGTATCTCATTCTGAAAACCATCAGCAGGTCACTACAAGGTGTCCTTCAACAGCAGACACAGCAAAGGAGTTTTCTCACAATCCCATCAAATCTTCTTTTAGGTCAGGTTTTCCAGCAAAATAACAGGGAATGCAGTATACCGGCAACAGCAGAGCAATGCTTCATACGTATTTCTAATACTACTTTGGAGTTAAGATTCTAACTCCAATTAGCCCAAATTATGAGCAGCTGGTCTAGGAAACACATTTATCCCACTTTCTCCCGTGTATGGAAGGCACCAGGAGAGATTTTCCACTGTTGCCCTAAGCCAGTTGAAAAGATTCCTGCCAAGCTGTATCCAGCCATGTCTTTACTTCATGCATTTCCATATTTTGGACCAGCCTTTTTTGAGGTTTTCTTTTCACACGGCGGAAAGTTGCCAAAGGACGTATCTGATTCTACCATTTATCATCTCCTGTGGAAAAACAGGCTTGGATCCCTGTATTAGTCTCAGGTATCACAACTGAAAGTAAACACACTGCGTACAAGATGCACTGATTTATTAATAGAAGAAAACTGAAATGTAGTGACATGTTTTTCCACTGTTCAAGCCATAGAGACAATCACTGTCCCATTTATAGACTCGGTGGCGTCATTCAGCAACTCATTCATAAACTCAGACCCAACACATCCAGGTCAGGTATTCCAAGAACCATTCCCACACTTCCCTGGAACCAAGAGGTTAACTGTGAGTGCAGTCCCCATGGTTTGCAGCTGCAATCAGTCTATGGGAGATTTTCCTATGTTCTCTTTTCATTCCTGAGGCTTTCTCCACCTGGAATAGCTTTTTAAAGCCTTTCAACAGCAACGGAGCAAATCAGCTGAACTTTTGTGGGATACTAACCTGCTCTTCAGGCAAGAAAATGCACTAAATGTTCTACAAAAATAGGCTTATCTCCAATATACTGTGGGGATTATTCATTACAAGGTGAATTATTGGCTAATTATGGCAAATTATTGGCACTTCGAGGCAACTACAACAGAGAAAATCTCTGCAATGGAACAGCTTTAAATGTAACACACTCTCTTTTGTGTGTTTCTACTTCTACATTCTGCAGTGTCTTAAACTGTAAGCCATCATTTTTGTTAAACCCTAGCAGCTGTGATTTCATAGCTAATAGTGTTATCAATGTACAGCCTCATGATTCAGCATTGTCTGAAAGGAACAGGCAAAGTGATAAATATGAGGTATTACAACTGACTTTGCAGTTTGCCTCAATATGCAAATTTCCCTTAAATCAGGGAAGAGTAACCTCTGCAAAGGCAATTAATGAAAGCACTTGGGTTTCACAGCATGAGAAACCATTGGAAACTAGTCCCTTATGGATACAAAGGAAGACACACATCCTATTGCAGTTGTGAGAATGTGTTCTGAAGCAAACCAAGGTTTCTCCTGTAGGTATTTTTCTCTTGCACACTGCTCAGAACAGGCATCCATGGGTATCAAAAAGCTGAAAATCTTTGGACAAACCCTACTGTATACTTTCAAGTGTCCTGTTTCAGGAGGGTACAAAAGCCCATGAAGAGCTGGGCAGTAGAACATGAATGCACACCAGAATGATGATAGACAAACACCAAATGCATCTTTTTGAAAGAAAAGAGCCTATAAAATTTGAAAACAATAAAAAGGAAAAGAGAAATGAAGTGCGTATTACTGGCACTGCTGAAGCCCAGATACAACATACAGCCACTAGCTTGCAGAGAGTACCTCATCCATAACCACTGGCTTATCTGCATCCAGCAGTCATGTGGCAGAACAAGCTGGGGAGCTTCCTGAAGTCACATTTACTGCCTGAGTATGGCTGTCCACATTGGAGAGAGACTTGGTCCTGGGGTGTTGAGACTGTTCAGAAACTGCAGGAGAAGCAGCAGCAGCATGGTTGGCCTGCTGGCTCTCCTGGCCCACAGCACTGGGAGCGGGGTTCTCCTGGGCTGTCCCAGCATGGCTGTGTGCCTGGCTGGATTGTCTCCCTGCTTCTGCCTCCTGTTGCTGCAGCATCTGTTCCACCTCGATCTCGAGCTCCAGATTTTCCTCATCTGCCTCCACGTCCAGCTGCTGCATTAACTCCTCCAGCTTCCTGGCCTTGCGGAGCTCGTTCTGCTGGATGATGGTGCACAGGTGCTCTGTGAGGTGCTCCTTGATCTCCGTCTTGTGCTGTAGCTCCAGCTTGGCTGCCACGTACTCGGACTCGGCCTTGTCGTAGCGCTTCCTGCAAAACCGGCAGCATTTCTGGAGGGTTAATTCCCACAGCACCTCACACCCTGACACAGGGACAGGTACTTTAAGAATCCCTGGAATGCAACGTGCTCTGCAATGCATTGTGCCAGCTGTTCATGACATGCTGCCACATTATCAAGAGGGAAGAAAATAAGAGTGAATTGATTGAAACTTCTCTGGACACTGGGGGCTCTGCTGTTGTGTATTCCAAGAGTTAACTTGCTCAGAGTGAATCACAAACACCCATTTTTACTGCCTGTTTGAAGAGATGCATCCCTGACAGCAGAAAGAACCCATGAGAAACTGCAGTGTTTTCACACTTCTGATGAACACCCACTCAGTGAACTGAAACACCACCAAGCAGTCGGGTGTTTTTCCAGCCCAACCACCCCCCCACGGATACAGATGCTCGATGGAGCACGTTGACATTTGGATCATGTGCTTTTCTGGCCACCCATATCCATGATCAGAAAATCAGGGGCAGCACAGACTGACACAGCACATGACATCAACACAGATGTAGAATTTTATTGCCAGCATCTGTCCCGACACTCACCTCCTGCCAATCTGCACTTCCTGTCATGACAAATGCAGCAAAAAGGGAATATTCTAAGTATTTATTAACATACACAGAACATCTAGTACTTTAATGGCTGGTGTCCACATTAATGATGTATCTTCCACTACATGAGTGAACCTGTGTATTAATTCTAATTAAAAGATAGAAATCTTGCTCATCAGGAAAGGCAACACACAAAGGCTTTTGCAGCCTGACTACAGAGCACTCATAAAACTAGTATTAAATTAAAAATCCAGCTCTTTTATAAAACCAGATTCCACTATCTGCTTAAGCAAAGCAACAGAAAGATAGGAGAGGTCCTTTGCTTAGTGAAACAGAAGGAAATAAGACATAGAAAAGCCTTCCCAAATATCTTCTTTTATATAATAATCACATGACTTTTACCCAGCTGTAGAGGCTATATCTGCAGTGGGCAGAAGATGCCCACTTATGTTTTCCTCTCAAGAAAGTCACGATTTCTCTGGGTCAGATACCTGAAGTGGCAAAACTAATGGTGTGTTGGAAACATCTGCACAGCTAAACCTTTGGGCTGAATTCCCACCAATTAGTCACACTGTATTTACAAAAACTCTATTCCACAGCAATTGTCAAATGTTGCTAACTAGGTATGTGCTCAGGACTATTTAATATTGTACTTTTTGACCCACTGAAATGCTTTGTGTTTTAGCCCTAGAAGAAAAGGCAAATAAAGAGAAATTGCTTAAAAAGACTCCACTTAAAAGCAAATAGGCTTTGGCTCATAATGCATAAAAACTACAACACTGGAAGTATGTATTTCACATTGCCAAATCCCTCCCTCAAGAAAACGCCTACTAAATTAATGCAAGTCATTAAGATTTTGGTGAAGTTTGCCCTCTTATCCTACTAGCATCTCCTTTTGCTATTGTCATAAAAACTGCTTTCCTAAAGTCAAGGGCTGCTTGTGCTCTTTAGCCAGTAAGCATTTCAAACAGATACATTATTACAAAACTTGGGTAAGAAGATTTCAAAAGTATTTAATGTTTTCAGAAACCAGATGAAACCTAAAATCCATTGAAATATTTTTCCTCTTGAGGACATGAAATTCTAGATTCACAGGCAATCAGCTACGCTAACTGCAGTTAATCTTAGACATTTCAAATGATAATTACACCAAAGAAATCTTAATTTTTTTAGCTACCACTGCTATTTTTTTCAAGACTAATTACCGGCTTTATTGACCTGTGGTCACGGTACAGCAGAAGTCTGAAGGAGAAATGAGAATTTAACACATTGAATGGTGAACCAAAAACCGCAAGTGAACATTTCTGCTTTATGAACCGGCTGCACAAACATGCTGCTGTTTATCTACTGATGTTGTGGTTTACCCACAGCTAATGGGGTGTTCCCATTAATTTCTTGCCTTTAAGGAACTCATCACACCCAGGATGATTAAAGGCACATTGTGAAAGGTTAAAAGCTCCCTCTTCCTTCAGTTTTTGGTCCTAGTTGCAAAAATACTTCAGCAGGATCATATGTTTGAAGCTTAATTCGTCCCATTGATTCCAGCAGGACCAGAGCTGTCATGAACAAGCAAATTTTCCTGAACAGGATTTTCATTTCAGGACTTTTCAAGAAAAACATCGTTCCCTTAGAAGAAATAAACAACCTTGAAACAGTAAAGCCGGGCTTACGGACATCTGCAGACTTAAAGAACGACCTATGTCTTGTGATAGCAGTCTCCAGTCAGAAAACCTGCTTCAGTTCCCAGATTCCAAGGGAAAAAATCAGGAAATAAAAAGCATGCTTTTACTTCCAGATCTGAAAGCCCCCCAGATTGTGACCACTTCAACTACACATTATTACAGTGACAGGACTTCCTTAGTGCTTCAGTGAGAGGAAACAGCATTTTCCCCTCCCCTCAGGCAGGGCTGTTCCCTATTCCCTCCTCCCTGGGTGTCACTTACCGGGCATAGGAGTAGTCCAGGCTGGCCTGGTCGATGCGGTTCCTCAGGATGCCGATGTCAGCAGACACCATGTCATCCAGAGCCTGCAGCTCCTTCTGAATCCTCTTCAGTTTCACTGTTTCAGCTTGAGTTCTTTTGGATCTGCAAAAGGAAGATGATTTTTTGTTTGTTTTAATTTCCTTTTCAAGCCTCTTCTTGACATACTGGGCAACTGACTGCTTTAGGACTCATTCAGAAGGTTTCTCCTTTGTGGTGTAGGGCTTTTGATCTTTTTTAGCATCCACAGGGATCTAAAATGCCTGCTATTAAAGGACTACAGCAAAATTACGTAATGACTGTAATCAAAGTGCCTAAAATGGATTGTGTTTCTTCAGTGTGGAAACACACAAGAAGCTGCTGTATCTAAGTAGTTCTCAGTGTAAGGAAACAGGAAATGGCTTGGGGGGGAAAGTGAGAGGGGGAAGGGTCTTTAGCCCTGCAAATATCCCTTTCAAAGAAGCCCAGTTAGTAGGGGCCAAAAAGTCACCTAACCCAAGCTTGATTTCCATTTCGTAAAATTATTCCCAAAAGGCCCAGGCAAATCCCAGTGAAGTGAATGGAAAGTTTTACAACAAACACAAAGGATTTCAATCAAGCCTTATGTAACCTTTTTCAACTAGGCCATTCACTCGTAAGTTCTGAAAACGAAATGTTACTAAGAGCAACAAGCTTTGATGGATTTCACTCCCAAGCAAGCCAAGTGACTTTCCACAAGGTTTTACACCACGTCACCTTGCCACCATTCATCACCACCAGCAAAATGATGCTTCTCAGCCACTGCTTTACACCCAAGGCAGGTCCCTGAAAGCAAGGCTAAGGTGTGCAAGCAGTGCCAGCATCTCTCATTTGAACAGCTGATGCAGGTGGAGGGAAACAGACATCCTGTGGTATTGCTGGGAGCCTGAGGAAGGCCTTTGAGTGACAGAAGTAA
The DNA here is from genome assembly GCA_013400495.1 of Nicator chloris. Lineage (NCBI taxonomy): Eukaryota > Metazoa > Chordata > Aves > Passeriformes > Pycnonotidae > Nicator > Nicator chloris. Next base: position 451,552 of record WAAE01017760.1, on the reverse strand, counting down.
CTCCTTAGCTGTCACTTTCCGTGTCTTGTCTCTCCTCAGGCTTTGTTTCCAGGAGGAAGAACCAAACCTGGTGGCCACACCCATGTTTGATGTCCTACAGTGACTCAGAATAAAGGTGCTTGTATTCTATTTCTGCCTGGCAAAGGAAAATGAAATTTTCAGGACTTTAGCACAGTATGGGCTGTGTTCACCTGTGCTACCCAAGGGCTCTGATGGCAGAACACAACACAGGCCTGGAAGAGCACTGCAAGCCTGAAAACCTCACGTCACTGTCCCTGATCCAGTGTTACCAGCTGTTCCAATATCCTTCCCTACAAACTCTGCCTCCCCTGGAGTCTTTAACTACCTTGGTGCCATAAAGCCCGGTCCCTTGAAGAGCAAGAGCTAACAATTGTGAGAATACGTGCAATTTTATAATTTCTACTCATCCAGTGGTAGAACAGTACCTTCTTAAAGCTGATCATGTTCTCTTTTCAACATTTTCACACACTAATGAGCCAAAAGTCCAAACAGAAACAGGTTACGAATCAAATAAACTTCCCTTACATGCAGCAAAAACAAACCAGGACCATGTCCAGGACCAGAACACAGAGAAGCATCTGAGCACCCCAACTTCCAAACATGACCTCACTAACGAATTTAAGTGCTTCAGCTAATCCTCCAGTTGTGTAATAACTTTTCCATCTGCACACAGAGCTGCAGCTTGGGAAGTGTGAAAAGCTTAGTCACGACTTCTTAGCCAGCACTTGTCATTCAAGGGAAATGTCCATCACAGCTGCTCACAGAGCACAGAGAAGAGGAAAAGGTGAAATTTAATTCAAGATATGAAACTGGTTGCAGATGAAGAGTAAGCCCTTGCCCAGGCTCAGCCCCACCTCTCAGCAATGGCTCTGGCCAGGAGTGCCTTCTTGCGTTTATTCTTCTCTTCTATCAGCCGCTGCTCCTGCTGGAGGATTTCCCATCGGGATTTTTCCTGCCTGCTCATTGACAAGAACATCCAAATTAATAGAAAGTTCATTTCTCTCCCTGCTGCCCATATTGTAACACAAATATTCACTGTCATATACTCTGGAGCAAACTCTTAAAAAAGTCGAAGGAACAACAAACAAGTTGTGGTTCTGAGGAAAGAAGAATCATCTGCATGAAGCCATTCACACCTATAAAATGTTTCCAGATGAAATCTGCTGATCAGAATTAAAATCTGCATAACCAAACAAGCTGCATGGAGCACTTCTTCAGAAATGGGTGGAATTTTTAATTTAAAGGATGTGCTTCCCTATCAGGTAGAAGCAGTTTCAACTTTCTTACTGGCTGCTACAAGTCACCATCTGTTCAGTCTGCCAACACAGCCTCTTTTCTGGAAATGTTTTTTCCATAGAACAGATTCTTTCACAGGTCTGCTTTACAGTACAGCTCCCAAATAATTAAATGGATATAAATGAAATGTTGGTATGAGTGGTAATGAAAACGAGCAGCAAGAAGAATTCGCTTTTGCCACCAGTGAAAGACTGATATCGATTCCATTTCCTAGGCTACATCTCCTAAGAGATACAACCATCCCAAAGGAAGGACAGCCAGGTCTCAGGTGAGGGGGCACAACCTGTGGCAGGATTTAGGAGAAGCAAAGAACTGTTTGCTGCTTTCCACCCCACTGTGTTCTTCATGCCCTCACTCAAGGAGCCTGAACTTAAAAATACCCCAATAACTCAGTTATTAACAAGCATTTCTGCACATCTCTTCAGATTCGTCCCCATCACTCTACTCCTAAAACCTCACATACAGAAATATTTTTAGTAAGATTTAAATTCATGCATCCAGGCTGAGAAGAATCCAGCAGATTCAGGAGGTGACTGTTGCAGCTAAATGTCATTTGCTTTCACCAGTGTGAAAAACTTCTCAGCACAGCTCCAGCTGTTTTCTCCCCAGACAGTGTCTGTGTTTTTCCAAGCACAAAAATGAGCCTGTACTACTGGTGAGCTGCACTCACACGAGGAATTTGAGTTCTCAAAGTGCTGCTACCCTGGTGCAGGGAGTGCAGGCAGGTGATCCCAGCCCAGCAGCTGGGCAGGGAAACCACAGGCAGCACAGCCACCAGCCGCAGCCTCTCAAGGCCCATCTCTGCAAAACAGAACCTCCTGGATCCTTCTGAGTTTAGAATTGGAGAGAAGCCACATGCTGCTTCTCCACACAGATGCTGCCTCAAAGAAAATGGAATGATTTGATCTCTCAGAGCGTCCTATCAGACACACAAAAGTTGACTTCACAACCAAAGAATTAATCAACACAGAATAACAAACCCCACCCCTTGATTTTACCGACTTACTAACAATTCCACTTTCTTTCTCTCCACTTGGCGGTTGGGCTTTGTAGGGCGGGGCTGGGCACTGTCCCTGCCATTACAGGACTCTGCCGGTGTCACTCCCTGCTGCTGCTCTTGGCTGTCCCTTTGTCCCTGATCCCCAGGTGCTGGCCCGGGCTGCTGGGGGTGACAAGGTTTGGGTTGTGGTGCAGAAAGCAGCTGCTCTGGAGTGACAGAGGCTGCTCCTCCCTGCAGCCCCAGCCTCTGGCTTTGCTGCTGGAGGGCTTTTTCCCGTTGCAACTGCTTCCTAGTCTTGGGCACAGCCTGGGGGCGAGGCTGCTGCTGCTGCTGCTGCTGCTGCTGCTGCTGCTGCTGCTGCTGCTGCTGCTGCAAGGGCTTGTACAAATCTGTCGGTGGAGAAACAGGATTAAAAACAAATCTCAGTATCAAAGAGAGGCTGTGACAGAGCTGTTCTGGGCAAACAAAGACCAAAATAAGGAAAAAAACAAGACAGGGCATCACAGGAAGGCAATGTGGGGAAAACCTCAGGAAGCTGGAAATGTTTTGTAAGCCTAAGATTCAGGAATTTTCAATGATACCTGCTATCCCTAAGTGAGGAGAGGGAGGAATAAGAGGCCTGGACTGCAGGCCTAAAAGAGAAACCATAGGTGGGAGTGAGGTGACTCTTGGGATAATCATGACGAGGTAGAGCTAGAGCTAAGGAAGGATCCCTGCCAGCCTGGTGGGCAAACTGAGGTTATAGTTATAACTGAGGTTATAAACGGTTATGAAGAACGGGGAAGAACGAGGTGACACGTGGGCAAAGAGGAGCCTGGGAACATGAGGGGGGCATTGGGAAGAGATCTGGGTGCAGGACAAGGGGCTGGAGAGTCCAGGATTTTTGGGATTTTTGTCGGAGAAGCTGCGGGTGGAGAGAGGGGCTGGATGGGAGGGACCGAGGGGCTGCCCGTGGCCAGCGAAGGGCTGCCCGGGAGAGTGCAGGTTTGATGCAGGGATGGAGCGGCTGAGCGGATGGACAGAGGTGTGCAGGGCCTGAGGGGAGGATACAAGTACAGATGGAGAGGCTGAGGGAAGCGTTAGAGGTGTGGCTGGACAGGCTGAGGGGAGGGATAAAGGTATGAATGGAGCGGCTGAGGGGAAGGACAGAGATGCGGCTGGAGGGGCTGAGGGGAAGGACAGAGGTGTGGGTGGAGGGGCCGCGGAGATGGGGCGCTGAGGGGCGACGGCAGGCAGGTGCAGCTGTGGGGGCTGACGGGGTGCCGAGGCACAGGCTCTTCCTCCGCGCCGCTCCGGGCCCCACTGTCTCCCACTCCCCGGGCGCTCCCGGCGCGGTCCGGTCCGTACCTGGGCGCTGCCCCCGCAGCCGCCGCAGCTCCTCCTGCGAGAAGCCGGCCCAGGCCTCGGCCATGGCGCTCCCTCCTCCTCCCGCCGCGCAGGCCCCGCGGCTGCCCCGGCACCGCCGCGCCGCCACCGCAGGCGAACGCCGCGGACAGCCGGGGGCCTCGCGCCGGCGCGGCGGTGGGGCGGGGCGGGTAAGATGGCGGCGGCAGCGGGGGAGAGAGAGGGCGTGGGGATCGGTCGTGCTCCGGGAAAAGCTGTCCTGGTGGGCACATCCCCGCGGCTCCTGAGAACCTAGTGCCGGAAAGAATCACAGAGTCAATTAGGTTGGAAAAGACTTCTGAGCTCATCGAGTCCGACCTGTGACCGAACAGGGCTCATGGTCCCGGCTAATGAGGCTGAAATGGAGAGGGGAAGCTGCTCCCGAAAAAAGCAAACAGACTTCAAGGAACATCACACGTACCTCCATGCAATTTATAATTCGTAATTAAGTAGTTGTAAGCAGGTGAGATCCTGCTCCAGCATGTCTAGTGAGTTACAGTGAGAACACTGTGAGGAAATCGGGGAATTCCTGAATGCTTTGGGCTGAAAGGGACTTTAAAATTCAACCAGTTGCAAACCTCTGTGATGGGCCAGGACATCTTCCACTAGACCAGGTTGCTCCAAGCCCTGTCCAACCTGGCCTTGAACATTTCCAGAGATGAAGCATCCACAACTTGTCTGGGCAGCCTGTGCCAGTGCCTCAACAACCTCACAGGAAAAAACTTCTTCCTCATATCTAAACTCAATCTCTCCTCTTTTAGTTTAAAACCATTCCCTCTTGACCCATCACAATCTGTCCATGTAAAAAGTCACTCTCCCTCTTTTTTTATAAGCACTGGGAGGCCATCAGGGAAAAATACTATTTTGTCCATACTGGTGTTTTTTAAGATCTGGTTTCGCCATTGCGCACAAGAGCGCACACACTTGCTTTCGCCCTTAGGTATAAACTGAAAATACCCCACAACTTACAGCATTATCCCTCAATATCCATGAAAAGAAACATTTTCCTGCCTATCCTAAACTCTTGTGGCTGCTGGAGACCTGTCAGAGGCCCCATGGATGAGTTCACCTCCAGTGGGACACAGCTGGCACAAAGGTGCGAGCCCCTGGCTTAGCTGCAGCAGCCCAGGGGCCTGGAGGCTTCAATAAAACCTAATGGGCAGTCAGCGGGGATGTTTCCAGTGCCACGTCCCTGCCCGGCTCCAATCTGTGAGGGATTAGTCAAGCTCTGAAGCACTGCTGCGTCCCTGAGCGAATCCATGACTCCGCAGCCGGGTGGGACTGCGGGAGTTACGCGGCCGCGCTTCCAGCAGCTGCCGTGACTAACGCGTGCCATCGATCGCGCTCGGAGGGGAGCGCTCCCGGAGCTGGCAGGCGTTAAGTGTTCCTGATGGGATTTCAGTGCCTTGGGGAAATCACCGTGTTTCACCTGCAGCTTAGCCTCGGTGCCAAGCAGAGATGCTGGTCCAGCAGGGGAGAAGGAGAGTGTGGTTATCTCATGCACGAAGTCCTTCCTGGGTAAGCCCCTGCCGAGCAGCCCTGCACACAGGATCATGGCTTCTCTGGGAAACCTGACTGAGCACAGGAGATATGTGAATGAGAACCGTAATCCAATCTTGACTGAAATGCTTTCAGGCTCTGGGGAGTCCACATGGCAGAACCAGGCGTCACCTTGAATTTTACAATGGAACAATGTTGGCCAGCCCTACAAGGATTGGCTTACAACAAGGTGTAGGCACCTAATTACCTTTGAGATGACTGTATAAGAACGATGAATCTAAATCTGATGTCTAAATCACAGTAGTGGGCTGCACCAAACTCAGAGATACTGACTGAATGTGCTCCACCAAGTACAAACACCAGATCTCAAACCTCAGTTCTTTCTTCTTGCAAGTTTTAGCACTACAAACAAAAGTGAAGCACTTTTTAAAGTATCCACTTTATTGCTGCAGATATTCCAGGCACAAAGCTCCCACGTGATTTATAGAAAAAGTAGAAAGAGTTTGGAGTTGTTAACTCCGACGCTATGGGCAAAGCAGCAATCCCTGTTAACAGTTTCCATCAGCCCAAGGTTTAATTGCCAGCCTTTGGGCCAGCTTGCTCCAGGAACAATTACGGCGCGGTGAAGTAATTTCACAGAGCATTTACCAACAGCAGGCTCAGAAAACAGAGGCTGGCCGTGTTCTCTGGCTGATTAAAGCCCCGTGAGTGGAACACGGCACCGAATGTTTGCCACCTAGGAATGAAGTGTTTTCCAGGCAAATGCTGCTCCAGCGCAGGCTGGAGGAGGCAAGATGAGGAGAAAATAAAAACCTTTTCCACCTCCTGGGCTGATATCCCCAGGAATAACACAAACCTTTCTTTTACATCTGAGGCTGCATTTGAGTCCTGTATCTTTTTGTGCTTCAGGAGCTGCTCTCTCACGAGCAGACCTGGAGACCTCCATGACTGCTGCATCCATTTTTTCTCTTGGCCTCATTGCCCTGGAGTCTGGTGAGTAGAAGCAGCCAGCACCAACAGATCACAAAAACATCTTTTCTTGTGCAGTTCCCAAATCAGCGTGGAAATGTCATCATGGGCTGGCAAATTGGGCTGCCCAGGTCAGAGCTCAGGGTCAGACCTCAGATGACATTTCAACCCAGGACAGGAGCAATTTGTACCAAGGCATAACATCAATTTGAACCGGTTTCATACTGAAAACTTGTGGGGTTTTTAGGAGCCAGATAGGATCTTCTATCAAGGGGCTCCCTGAGCTAGATTTATACTTAAAACTTCATTCTTGCACTGCTCTGCATGCTGCCATAGTAATACACAAAGCAACATTTTCAGTAAAGGACTGAGCCCCAATGTGAGACAGGGAAAGGCTTGCACAGGGAAGGAGAGGTTCCTTTCTGCTTGCATTTCAGACCTATCATGAGCTTCCAAGGACTCTGGCATATAATTCCAGAGACCTAGGGAAAAAAAACATCCTGAAAATAACAGAGCCAAAAGTTCCTAAATCAATTTAGGCCTTTTTCTAAGGAAAAAAAAATCTATAAAATTATATCCATGTCAATACTACCCCATCCTTTACCAGATCATAACACAGGCTGCCTTAGGAAGAACCATGTCCAGATAAGCTATGGCACTATGTAAGCAAGGAGCAAGTCTTTTCTTTTGATAATAACTCAGGATTTAATTTGTCCTTTAAAATCACTTTTGAGATCCATGAAAATTTATTTTGTTGATTTTCTGCTGGACCATCTCAGGCTTCAAAGCGTGAGATGAACAATTTAATTTCTTAGCAGAAGACTGAATTAAAAACTACAGCATTATTCCTTCTCCTCAGTTTCTGTTCCCTTAACTGCCTGGTAAATGGGATTAAGTCAGCACTGTCATTTCTGGGACCAAGGCAATCTTTTGGTTTGTAAGAATTTCACAGAGGGAAACCAAAATCCACTTATCTAAAGAGCAACTGAGTGAAAAAAAGTGACATAAAATGCCCTGTTTTTTAAACAAGATAAACCAAAGATTTTCGACATCTTTTGATTTGTGGATCTGTACACATTTTCTAGAGAGGAGGCAAACTTCCCAAGGGTACTCTTGAGCCACAGCATTGCAGGGCTGAACCTGTTCCTCTCTGCATCCCATGGAGAGCTGGGTGTTTTTGCAGAACACTTCTCATTACAGTGACGTGTTTGCTTTGAAACTGAGCCTCAAAACTTCTCAGCCTTTCAGGCCCCTACTCCGTGTTTTCACATCTCAGTTTTTGAGCTTTTACCTTAAGATAAGTTCAGCTCTCAAAAACTAAAATGTGAACTGGAAGGAAGCTCAGCATGCAATATGTTTAAAAAAAATAAATTCCTAGTGACATTTTTTGAGTCTTTCTTTCTTCACTTCACTGTGAGTAGTTAAGACAAATATTCTGTACAGACAAACATCTTGTGTAATGATTCCTCATCTTAAAATATTTGTGTAAAAAACCCCTTAATAGGATTAAACCCTGTCTAATTAAAAGCACCATTAAAAAAAGCTGGAAAAATAAAATAAAATTCATTACTACCAGAAATATCCTGAAGATCATAAACTTACCATTTTGGCTGGCACAACCAGAGCTGAACAGTTAAAAAAAAGTGGAAATGAACAATTATTGGTATATATTTTTATTTTGTTTAAGAAATATTGTTGCAGCTAATTCCATTTAAATGATACTACAAATCATTAAAAGAATACTTTTTGTAACCCCAAGTTTAATATTTCATGACAGTTCTAGAATGCATTTAATTGCATTGCCTAATGTAAAAGTCGTAATTTAAATTTTTATACATAAAAACTAGAAAGCAATTGCTTTCATTCTAACCCTTTGTGTAAAAGTTATAATCTAGCTGTCAAAGCAGTTGATAAAGCTAAAGATTTGAAGAGAAATTTGCTGAAGGTTTGTTATCTTTGGCATAACTTGAATGATTAGAACCGCTGCACTAAACAAATTGAGTATTCATCAAACAAACTTATTGTTACACGCTCCAGAGAATGAACTGTGCTTGTTTAGTCTGGATGGGAGAGAAGTGTGGGGGAGAGGACATGATAATCCCCTTTAAATATATAAAACACAGCTGTAAAGATATAGGGTGATGTGTTTGCAGGGCCTGTGGGGGATAGGTGAGAGACTCAGGCTAGAGATGAGGAGTCAGGGCAGCAAAACATGGAGAGAATTGACTCAAGACCACCACAGAGTCTCCATTCAGGTATTTTTAACAATAAAAAGCTTCTGGGCAAACTCAGTAAAGCCCTGGGAGAGTGAGATGCAGGTTTTGGAGATTTCAGGTGTGTGGATCCCCACGCAGGTTCCAGAGGAGATGGGGACCCACAGATACTGTGGGTTCAGGCTGCTCTGCAACTTTTGACCTTGCTTTCTGCATCATTTATGGTCTGAGCGCTGGCCAGCTCCTGACACCTCTCCCAGCCTTGTTCCTGTGACTGTGGTGCTTCCCACACCATTTCCACCCCTTCCCATTGCTGTCACAGCCCCATCACCCTCCCCATGGGCACTCACGTCGGCACCAACAGCGGGACAACTTTGGGTGCCAGTCAGCCCTGCAGCTCCTGAAAAAGTCTGTGAAAAAGAAAATAAAAGTTTCACCTCTGAAAGAGTCTGTGTGGGAAATTCTTTTGTTGTCAGGGCAAGACAGAAGGACAGATGGCTGCCAAACCCAAGAGCCAGCAGTGCTTGTAAGATGTATTTATATACAGTAGAGTACTATATGATATGAAAATCACTTTATTACCATCAAGTGCCAGTTAGCCCTGATGTGACAGCTGATCCTGGCGTGTGTTGGCCAGGTCATGTCTCTCCTTCCATCTGCACAAGGAGGATGTTGTCCTCTCACGTCTCCCAGCTCTGCAAGGCAACCTGTTGGGCTGAGACAACTCCCTTCTGCAGGTGAAATGCTGCTGACCCTCAGGGCGTGGTGGGGGATGCTGCTCCCATCCTGCTGCATTCCCACAAAGAGCCCCAGAAGTGCTGCTCTTTGTGTCTGAATCAGTGCAGGCTACTTTGGCTCTCCTTCAGCCCACATGGCTGAAGGGACAGGACGTGTTCAGTGCCAAAGGAGGACATGGGACAACACCTCACCTGTTTGCTAAACAAGTCCTCGCTTTTCCTGTATCCTTGCAGCAAGACACTGTCCATGAAGCCTTGCTCAGAGCACAGCCACCTCGTTCAGGGCCTCTGGAGTTATCTGCAACACAAATACAAAGGAAAAATACAAGGCAGAAGAACCAAGGAACCCATTTGGATGCCAGCAAGCTGCAGGCACCACAGGACACGCAGCAGTTTGCTTCCTGTCCCCATCCTGCAAACACTTCAGCTGCACCAAGCAGATGTGCAGGGTTAGGACCTCACCATCCCTCAGCTGCCTGGTACTGCCCTGCAGGCACAAGGAGAGGTGAGGGGAGCCCAGGGCAGCCAGGATATCCTCAGCACTGCTCAGAGAGAGCCCAGCAAATTGTGTGTGCAGCACTCCAGTGTCACCCTAAGCAAACTCTGCCCGTGTCTGGAGGGGCTGTGCCCCCCCAGCTCCTGCCTCCACCTGCAGCCTTGGCCACCCCGCAGATAACGCCTGCTACAATTTGGAAATCTTTAAGATGAAACGTTGTGTCTTTCCTGCAATAAAGTTCACAAAATGTCGATGCTTTGTCTCTGTAACAAGCACACAAAAAGAAGATACAAACCCCCACGTGTTTATAGATGCTCTCAGTGAACTGCTCTTTGCCAAGGCTGGATCTGTGAGGAGGTTTAAAAGGATTGCCGTGCTTGGATCTCACCAAGGCTTTAGTGGGTAACTCCTTTCCATGGCTTTGGAAAGTTCCCCCCATTAGCTGGCTGCTACCTTTCACAATGTTTGTGTAGAAGCTTTTTTTTTTCAGCACTTTCTGCGGAATAGAGCGTTTACTTTAGTTTTTGAACAATGCCATGGCTGCACACCAGCTGACACCCACAGGCTTCCCAGGGCCATGAATTAATGAGGATTTCCAAGTGTTGGTGTCACTGGCAGGGTTTGAAGTGGAGCTGTGCAGCCTGCAGACAAGCAGGCTGCTGGCCAGGGAGGCTTAGCAGCTCTTTGGTGAGGTATCTGAGATAGTTGGAGAGACATCTGTACCACACCCTGGCTGCAAACTCTGATATCACAGAGCTCAGCCTGCAATACATCGAGAGGGGAATAAGGATTGAAACAGGAGCAACCAAAATTAGACCCCTGACTGCTGCAGCAGGAAGGTGAAAACAAGGATGACTGGTTTCTTCTAGTGGTGGAAGATTCTGGGTTTGGAGCTGAACTAAGAGGAAAGACTTAATATAATGAGGAAAGCTCAATTTATTTTGGGTCAACCAAAAACATTTTGCTTGACCAGTAACAAAATCTTCTGGTTTGCTTGGAGACTATTCCATCTTTTTTAAAAGTCAGTGTAAAAAACCACAACCCTTTTCCTTTTAAATTTAGGTCTATTGAAAATGAAAATAAAAAAGAAAGCATCAAACTAAATAATGTTGAATAAAGCAAACTGCTTCAGCCTGAAAATGCTGAAGTGAAACATTTCAATATTTAAGGAAAGTAAAGGAAGACTTCTATTGTTTTGTCTTGTCATTGACTGACTTCAGCCCAGATTTGTGAGTTATTTTGGTTGCCTGCATTTTCACAGGGGACTTAATTTTTTTTATTTTTCAACTGATTTAATACTCTCTTCTTGTTCAGTTTGAGGTACAAATGGTCAGGTTCAGCAAAGGTTCATAAGAACATGACTGAGCTGACAATTTGTACAAATATCAGGCAAACTTCAGGGTTTTTTTTCCCTCATTGCATTTTAGTTTTCCTTTGAAATTGTACCTGAATTTCAAGAAGCTGGGGGGTTCTCAAGACTCCCTAAATATGCACAGAACTGTCAAAGTCTGTGTGCTCTGCTGGGTAACCTGCACACTGCAAAATTCAGATGCCATCTTCAGTCCTGCAAAATATTAAGACAGGCATTTAAGATTTACCCGAGTGATTAAACATGAGCAGCTTGTAATTGTTTCCAGACCCCTCTCCTAGCAGGAGAAAAAGCTCTGCAATCCCTGTCCACGTGCTCAGTGTAGCAATGCGCTCTCCAACAGAGAAACTGAAGATGAGATGGGCAGGACAAAGAGATATCCTGAGCTCTGAGAACAAGCCAGCATTCCCTTTGAGTCCAGCATGGACTGTCCAGCTCAGGAAAGCAGGATGATTCAGCAGTGCACCTCAGGGCACGTCTGTGTCCTGCCTGGAGCAACACCTGTGCACCAGGAGCTAGAAACCCCTCCTAAGTGCACGTGGTCACATTCAGTCTGCGATTTTTCATCTGCCTTGGGAGTGTTAAACGAAGATCAGCTGCTGGAATCGGCCTCATCTGGGGACTCTGACTTTTTAGAGACCTTTTGTCCTCCAGGTTTTATATGAAGCCCCAAAGATTGCAGACTTTCAGTGTAAGCCATGAAACAATCCAGCAAGCATCTGCCTCACATCCCCAACTGTTCCCTCCAAGCAAATCTACTGATGGATTTTTCCCACAGACTGTTTGGTGATGAAAAGAGCTCTTCCCCAACTTGCTCAGGGCTTCAGAAAACCTCAGAGAAAACCTCAGCAGCCCCAGCCCAAGCTGGAAGGCAAATTCAAGGATTCACCCTTGCCTTTGAACACAGCAGGGCTCTACTCCAACAGGTGAGATCTCAGGGGCCACTTTGCTCCCAGGATTTAAACCAGACCACATGTGAAATGGCAGCTACCTCCTGATTTTATATTTTATTTTATTTTTAAATAGGATAATTTAGGGGCTATAGTTATTATTATTATTATTCTTACTACTATTTAAATGGTAAATACTTTGTGTTGCCTTCCCTCCTCAAGGAAGGGGACCAGAGACTTCCCTACTTAATGAAGGGAACCAGAGAAATTGACCAGAGCTCATTTTCTCCTACTTTCTAGAAATAATACCTACAAATCCTTTGTAGAAAAATAACCACAATTTTTTTCCCCTTCTCTCTCCCCCCTGAGATGGGGTTTTCATCAGCTCGGACCATTTTTCTTCCACCACCTCTTTATCTTAACCTTTTCTCAAAGGCTACATTTATTTTCTGAGGTCCACAGCCAGGACAAAGATACAGAGGGTGCAGCTGACACTGCCTTTTGAGGATCACTGTCACCACTGCAAGAGGCACCAGCCTGGGGGGAAGGATGTCTCTGGAAATGGCCCCTGCCCTCACCCAGCCCAGTTCACCCAGCCAGGCCCCTCCACAGCAGCTGGAGTTGCTGCCATCAGAGCACGTCCTTGTAGCCAGAGCTGTGTCCTGCCCCTGGACTGTGCAAACTCCTTTTCTCCCCCTTCCCCAGCCTTGGCTGTTGCCTGCACATCTGGTGGTTCCTCTCAACCTCTCTGCAATCACTGCTTCATCTCTGTTCAACTCCAGGCTGGAATGGAGCTGTTCTCCCTTCCCTGGGACCTTGAGTGCATCCTCTCTTAACCAATTCACTGTGCAATGGATCCTTCCATCCCTTCTTATGCAAAACCCTCCGAGAACGGTCTTTTTCCAGGATGGAAATCTTGGCACACTCCTCAAGTAGATGATCTCAGATAAGCCCACTGCTGGGGAGAGAGGTTCGCCACCCTCCATGGAAACTTGGCAAGGTCTGGTTTTCATCCAGATGAGATTTTTTTTTTTAAATTTAAATTTGAGCAAAAATGCTTCAATCTTTACAGCGTGAGAGAGGAGTGAAAAAATACATCACTGCCATTATAGTGGAGGGGTAAAAAAGTAGTTCAAGCTGTCTTTGAAGAGCTCTGGTGCTGAAACAAATGTTTAAGTTACATGAGAATGGTTCTTCTGCCAGAAATGGCCTTTGCTTGCTTCAGTGAGTGAGGGGCAGCATTTGCTGTCTCCTGCCCAAGCCCATCTCTCCACGGGTGGGGTGGGTGGCACCAAATGTGGCAGTGGCCCCGTGGAGTTCAGTGATGGAGCCAGAGAGGTGGGACATGGCTCTGCCACTTGAGATCAGCAGTGAGGGCCAGAGCTGAGCCTGCACAGGAACAGAGGGGGGTGACAGCTGCAGCAACTTTTAACCACATTTACACATCAGGGCACAACAGGGAGCTCTTCCATCAAAGCACGTCCATGCACAGCCTCAAGATTGTGTTTAACTCAGCATAAGTAGTTCTCAATCTTGTGGACAGATGAAGGTTTTCATTTGTGTGCTCACCCAACTACTCATGGCCAAAGCCAGGTCGATTCTGGTTTGTAGAGCTGAGTCCTGGCCACGCTGTCCCTCAGCTCCTGGTCCTCCAGGTCATCTCTGTCAGCCTGCAGTGCCAACAGAGCTCCTGGGATGTGCAGTGGCCCCATCTGCACCATGACCCAGGGCTCACAGCTGAATGGCAGAAGCAGGAATTGCCTGCAGGGAAGATTTTGGGAAAGAGATGAGGAAAAACTGCATCTCACCCCAGCCAAAAACCCAACTCACTTCCACATGCCCATCCAGCACCGGGACTGTAGTAAACCCGAGCCTAAAGGCGCCACTCAGCCCTCACAGCATCTTGAATTATGCTTTTCTAGGTCGTCACAAGCCAGCCCGTACAGCACTGGGAGTAAACAGATCCACAGCGAGTCCCCTCAAAGCATCGTCTGCCTTCCCCGCTGCCGGCTGGGCTGCAGGTCACTGCCTGCAAAAAACATTCCCCACGGGAACACGGCCTTGGGAAGGCAGCAGGGAGAACACCAGGGCAGGGGCTCGGGGTTGGGTACCCTGGGGCACACATCCTGCGGCACGAATGGCCCAGACGCTGCCGGAGCCCGGGCCGGCCGCCACGGCGTGCAAGCCATTAGCGTTTAAAAAATACTTACAGGATGGAAGGATGGAGGGAAAAAAAAAAAAAAAAGAAATGGTATTTGCGGAGGCCCGTTCCTCAGCGCACTTTCATGTGTGCCAAAGTTTGTTGGCATGGCTCTGAGTTTGATAGGGAACATCTGGGCTGCTGTTGCTGCCTGTATATTGGCTGAGGGCAGCGAACAAAAGGGGTTTGTGCAGGAATGCGCGGGGAGGGACAGCTGCGAGAGGCGAAACGCAGCCGTACTCCCTGAAGAAGGAAGCCTAATGCACATCCCATGTTCCTGCTTCTTAAAAGGGGATGAAAGCCTCCCCCTGCCCCCACTTCTTGTCTTCCCTCTCGGGGTACTGAAGGCGAGCGGGGCTCAGACAGATCCGTGCCCTGCTCCCTCTGCACATTCGATTATTGGTGAAGTCTGGAAAAACGCTTGGGGTGGAGGGAGCAGGTGAGTGGGAGAGCAGGGGAGTCTGAACCCAACCACGAGGTGCAGCACCAGCACAGACTCAAGGCACAACTGGCCCAATGCCACAGGGCAAGCACCCAGTGACAAACTCTCTCAGAGTGCAGCGAGACCAAGTGACATGGACCCACAAAGAACAGCACTGGTTCAAGTTTCTTCCACTGCTGCTGGAAATGTGGGGTTAGAAGATAAAATCAGCACCGGGGCCACTGCCAGCAGCTCAAAAGCCAGAGACTGCTTCCAACAGAAGAACAGACTGTTCTTCCCGTTGTGTCTGACGCCAGAGAATGGCATGGAGGGATGGAGGAGGAGAGGATTCACACTCGAAGAAAGCTGATCTGCTGGGAACTACCTGAAAACTACAGGTCAGTGCAACCTTTGGCTGTAAAGGTCACAGCAGCCACGCTCTATTGCCAAGGAGTCACTGCTGCCTGTGCACAGACACCAGAAACTTCTGACTGAATTGTCCTGACATATGACATTCTTCCTTTGGGAGCTCCTTTCCACCATCCCACACTTGCGGTGTTGTTCACTCAAAGGTGTTTGTAGCATTCACACATCTTTTGAAAATTTCACGCTCTGGAGTAAGCCTCTCCCTCAGCAGGAGCAGCATTGGTGTAATTTCCTACCTTCTGACACCTCTCTCCTCATTTCATTTTTGTCCAACTCAATACCATAAGCAACGGTTTCGAGTGTTTAAGGGGTTTTTTCTCCAATCAATGGAGAATTTTTCTCTTTTTTTGCTGGCATGTACATTTGGCCTGAATCCTCTCTCACAGCCTACATCCCTCCTTGGCTCCAGTCTTTAGCAAGGACACACATTGGGTCTGCTGCCTAGACCGAGGTTTCCATTGCCTGTGCCTTTGGGTCTCCTTGGAGTTGCTCCAGAGAGGGTATTTGGGTGGCACTTGGGGCACACATCCCTCTGCCTTGACACGAAAACCCTCTGGGGAAGCCGCAGGGAGCAAAACCTAAAGACAAAGGGTCCAGGTCAGCAAAGGCCCTTGTGTCTGGCAGTCAAGGCAGCTTTTTCTGGCGGTAATCTCCTCCCCAGGTCTCAGCTGCGTGCCTCCACACCATCATTTCCAGCTGACTTCACACCAGCCACGCAACCCCAACCCCGCCGGCGCTGCCTGAGGCAGCGTGATCGGGCTGGGGGTGCCGGCTCCAGGGCTGGGCACGTTTGCAGATAAGCTTTCCTCAGCGATATTTGGATTTCGATTACATCAGTGTCAAGACGGCTTTTGGCCAGAACCAAGCGAGCTCCCAGCACGCCAAAGAAAGCAGCCGGGCCGGCCAGGGGCTGTGCAGAGCGCCCCGGGGAGGCAGCGCTCCCTCCGCAGCCCCGGGCAGGGGCACGCTGCAGGGAAAGCCACCCCAGCCCGCAGAGCCACCTCTGCCACACGCACGTCCCCAGCAGTCCTCTCTGCTGGGGCTTGCGAGAGGAGCTGCGGGAACCCCGGGCAGCCTTTGGAAACCCCCCGCAGCCATCAGCGGGGAATGCGAATCCGTACATAAATACACAAGCGAGTTTAGCGGTCAGGGCCCTGTTTAAGAGAGGAGGAAAAGAAGGTATCTGCTGTGTTTAGTGCTCCTTGAGCCACTTTTGGAGACCAGGAGGGTTGGGGGCAGGCAATCTACTCCTGCTTTATCACTCCTTCGCCTTGCCGAAGCACATTTGCCAGCCCTCAGGGACAGCTCTGTGCCTCATTCATCCTCTCCATCCTCCTCCAAGGCATCTTTTCCTCTTGGCTCCTAAAAAAACCTGCTTGTCAGTGCACCCAGGGACAAAACACTGCTTTCCAGCCGTACTCCCACCTGATCTCATTCCCAGCTGTCCTTCCTCGACTGGCCACTAAGATCCATCAGTCCCAAAAAAGCAAAATTTCAAAAGCAGAGAAACAATTTAAGAACCGAAATCCCACTTTCCATGTGGTTAAAGGCCCCATCAGAAGGCAGATTTTAATGACCCTAAATGCTTTTGAAGGCTGCAGTAGAAGCTCATCTGTATCTTCAGTGTCCCAAGGGACTCCTGTGCCTTTGAAGTCCCTCCTGAGGGACCACGACGGTGGTGGCTGGGAAGGAGGACAAAATCCTGGAGCCACAAATAAAATCGAGAGTCCAGTGGCTCTCACGATGGTTTAAGCTGCTTCTGCAACTGTGGCTCCATCCCACTTGCCCCATCCCTGCATTGTCCACCATTCAGTGGGGCAGCTGGGAAAGGGGAACAGTGGGAAACTGTCCCTGTGCAATGGGCCTGGGAAGGGGAAGAGTGGGAAAATGCCCATTTTACTTTTTGCAGGCAAGCGTGCAGACAGTTGTTTCAACTGGGAAAAAAGCTCAAACCCTTGTGCAAATTGTCCAAATGTTTGGCTTTTTGTACTTCCTTCAGTGACACATCCCAGGGAATTAGTTGAAAAGGTCTTCTCTCTTCAGAATTAAGCTGCTTAGAGGAAAAAAATCCTATCAAAACAGGAAGCTTGAAATTATCAAAGAAAAATATTTTCATTGACCTTAAAAGATCTTACCCTTTGGTTTTCTAGTTCACAAAATTTTTCAGAACTGACTCCTCATCCCCACGAGAGATGAGAAATACTGTCAGTACCTCAAAAATGTTGCCAGAAGGGAAGTGTTATTAATTACCAACCTCTATTTTTAACCTGCAACCAAGAGTCACTTCTAATGGGTGACAAGTGGATTCCCTCGAGGCTCTGCCATTGGCTTCACCAAGGCTTTTAAAACAGAGATAGGATTTTTTTTTTTTTTTGGATGGGAAATGCCCCAGGCACTCTGCAAAGCCCAGCCTATCCATTTCCAAAGCAAGCCTCAGGTATCACAGGCTTTTGCTATCCATCTCTTTAGAAAAATGATGTCATTACCTTTTCCCCCTCACTTATATTCCAGTTGAAAAAGCCTCATATTTTCTCCCCCATAACTCAAAAAGGGCTACATGGATTTTTTTTTTCCCTCAAATTAAAATAAAAAAAAAAAATTTCCACCTGGTTAAGGCCAGGCATGCAAAAATTTCAATGTGAAAAGTAAATGTTTTCAGAAGTTATGAGCTTATGAAAAGGTGGACTATAATGGAAACTGTTTTACTGCCATAATTATAACACCATGAACAGAGCCTGCTGCAACATATAACACTATCAAGCTCCTGTCAGCATTTAATAGAAGTCTTAATTAAATGCTTGGGAGGAGCCTGGCAAAAATTTATTTTCAGAAACACTTTTGGAAGCTGTGTAGTTCTGGGCTTTTTTTAATTTTTCAAGTCCATCTCAATTGGAGCCTTAGTAGAGAGTATGGAGGACAGACTAAATACAAGACACAATTGTATATCTTATTGACATAACTTCTTGATAGGATTTTCTTTTCTCTTAAACATATAATCCAGAAACAACAATGTTTGTGTTGGGTCAGAGCAAGACACTTCAGAGCTAGATTTAAACCTTCCTCAGGTTTGGGGTTATCCAGAACCAAGGGATTGATTCAGCTTTTTGGGGAGAGGGGCACATGTGCAATCTTGTGGGGCTGCCCTGCCTCTGCCATTTGCTCTCCTCCCCACCTTCCACCACCCAAAGACGCTCACATTCAGAATTTGGGGGAAGATCCTGTGTTTCCCTGCATGGCAATGGCTGAGCTCCTGGGCTAAAGACCTGGGCACAGAGGAGAGGTGTGGGGAGGGCCAAGCACAACAGCTGGAGGATCTTTGTAATAATTCCCTGCCAATGGTTTGAACCAGGAGAGAGAACCAGCTCAAAACCAGCTTGACCATTGCATGGTTCCTCTCCCTTGCAAATTTGGGGAAATGCTGCAGAAGAAGGCTCCTCCTGCTGCAGCCTGATCTCCACGTGCATCTCCAGGAACCTTTTCTATCTCCCCAGCATGCTCTTGGGGTTGGCCCCTGCACCCTTCCTGGAGTCACCAGGCTGGGCTGAAGAGAGGAGTAGGGTAGCAAGGGAGGGCAAGCCCAACCCTGGGATGGGCAAGCTGCATCAGCAGCAGTCTTTGGGGTGCCTGGGGCACAGAGCCATCCTTGGGGGGAGCACATTAAGAGAAAGCTCTTCAAACCTGCTGCTAAATTAGACAAGGAGCACAGAGGAGACACTGAGCAGATGGCGATGAGGGATCTGCCAGGGTTAACCTGGCCTCCTCACTGCCACACCTGACTCGCCAGACCACAACTCACAAACGCTCTGGCAAGCAAAGAGCTTCTCAGAGAATGCCACGACAAACACTCCTTCAGTCTCGCCTGGCAGCCCGAGCTTATTTTCCTTCCCTTTCTGCCCCCTCCATCCCCTGGCCGGCCCCTGCTCCGGCAGAGCAGCGCTGCGAGCTGGCAGGCCACATCCATTTCCCTGATAGCACCGATAGCCCAACAGCTGCTCTCCGTCCCTTCGGAGATTAGTTTGTTTTCCTAACACAATTACTGCCACGTGGCCCCGCTTTCTGCCGGGATCAAGGCTGGATGGAGATAAAGCAGCGATAAGATCACAGCCCTTCCAGACCCTTCACAGCCGCGCTTTGCTCTCCTTGGCACGCCAGCACCCTGGCTTCGAGGGACCAGCCCAGGGCATCTTGCTGGCCCTGAAGCCCAAGGATTTGGCTGCCAGCTTTTCATGCAGCACCGAGGCGTTGTTGTGTGATGTGGCTGTGCAGTGCAGTGTGGCTGCAGCCACACGATGGGATACGAAGCCGCTTATCGGTCGTAGCACCCTGCTTTGGGTGAGCACAGCTGGCCAGCAGCTGGCTCCAAGCTGGCCTGCCGGCACCCAGGCCAGCTGGCTCTGCCCACACTCTCCTCCTGCTGCCCGGGGTTAGCCAGGCTCAGCTCTGCCTGCACATCCCGCTGGTGAAGGAGGCAGCTTTACCCCGGTGCAGCCTCCCCGCTGAGCAGGAGCATCCCAGCAGGGCTCACACCGGTACCTGCAGCGCCAGCTCGGCTCCTGAAACATCCGTGGAGCCACCACGGGGGCAGGTTTGGCACAACTGCTCTCCATCACATCCAGCAAAGGCTCTGTGTGTCTCCCAGAGCCTCCTGTGGGAATTCCTGTGTGGGGAACAGCTCCTGAGAGCCGGGCCTGATGTGGTGCACGCTGGGAGAGGACACTCAGGGAGCCTTCAGAGAGACAAGCAGCCTTGCCAGATGTCTCCCATAAAGCTGCAAGTACTTTATTTTAATAATAAGCCTTAATGTATTCATTAAAGGCTCCCAGTGACCTGGGATGAATTTCCCCACTATTGTAAAGGGCTGTGGGAATCTGGAAACCGCTGCATTACAGTTAATAACTTTAATTTTACAAGGCCCAAAATAGACAACTGAAAAAATACACAGACTCACTGTTTCCAATTAAGAAGGGATTTCTTCTAATTCCTCTGCCACCGGCGCTCTTGTTTAGCAAACAACATCTACAGATATTCAACCATAGACGGGGGAAAAGCAAACTGAGGGAGTCGCCTTTTGCCTCTCTGTTCCAAGAGCTGAGGAAGGAGCCAGGACCCTTCCTCCCCACTGGGTTATCAGAGCATGGAAGAGCCACAGCCTGGTCAGCAACAACAAACCCACCCCGGGGCAGCCAGAGATAAAACTTTCACGCCTGCTTCTTAAGCCTCAAGTGGCTTTGATCCAAGGGAGATGATTTCCAATCCGTCTTCTCCCCTTTCTCTCCCAGCTAAGATATTTAAAGGGGTTTGGTGGGAGTCCTGAGGTGCTGGAAAATCACCCCAGGGGTGGGGTGAGCACCCTGCTGGTCTTTGGAGCTACTGGTTTCCAACTTTAATGTCAGGAAGGAATATTTGCCCCCCTCAATCAGCTTGGCATAGATTGCCATGGATTTATTTTGCCTGTGTCTTTCTTTCTCTGTCAAATCAAGGGTAGATGGTTTCCCAAGGGAAAAATGAAATCTGGGAACCAAAACCAAAACAATCCAGCCTGATTTTTTTTTTTTTTTTAATATTTCTGGGAATCCAATGTTTAACAATCCAAATCTTTTAATTTCCGGTTTGGTTCTTTTGGGTTTTTCAGTTAAAATTGGAGCTTTTTTGTTTTGAAGAGAGGCCTAACATTTTACATAGAAGCATTCACTTTGTGGCAAGTCAAGCCTTCTTGGGTGGAAAAAGGCGTTTCAAAGGCTAACATATCAGTCTGGCTGTGTTGGCAACCAACACCTGCCTCCTCATGCAGTTTAGGGATATCTAAATGCCTAAAGGGACAGATAAGACCTAGATACCAGCTGGCAAACCCAGAGCCTCAGAAAATATTTAGGCAAACTGTTTTTAATGGAAATTAAGAGCTTACTTTTGTGGGCAAGGTCTTGAATTGCACACGTGCCTTAAGAAAAACCCAACAAAAACATTCCTGGTGGCTTTCCTGAAGAGATTCAGACACACAGGTTGTGTATCAGTGCTTGTAAACCTTCATGTTTTCCCAGAAAACCCAACCTCCAGCCTGGCTGTGTCATCTCCACTCTAGGCATCCCCCAAACCACTAAAAAGGTGGAAAAGTCAAACTGCTGTGCCTGACCTACAACACCAACAGATCCACAAGCAGCACAGACCTTCCCCAACTCTCTAAGCACATATTTCCTACTCCTGCCTTTCTCACATCAATACCCTGACTAGGGCTGCTTGAAAAATTTCCATCCGAACTGTTCGTAGCAGGTCATTTTTCAGTCAATAGTAGATTTTTTTTAAAAAAAAAAGCACAGAAAATATTTTTGTGGAAATTTGTCTGACTTGTCTGAAATGTCAAAAAACCTAGAAAAAAAAAAGATAGAGTTTTGATCTCAAGATGCAAAAACCTTGGTTTTAAATGAAAGAGGCAATTTAAGTGTCTTTTTTTAGTGAAAATTAAACTCCCAGAGAGAATAAATTCTCTTGCTGTCATTAAAAATGTTCCTGGTGTGCTGGGTACACTCAGGTTTTCAGAAAACCCTACCTCCAGAGGTTGTTAAGGAAATTAGCCATTGTGCAGAAGGGAAGGAACTGGCTAGAGCCTGGCAAAGGAGTAGAGCAAGGATAAACGCTTTATTTCCAGCCTGATGTTAGGTGAGGGGCTTGGAACACAAACCCTGTGAGGAACGGCTGAGGGAGCTGGGGTTGTTCAGCATGGAGAAAAGAAGACTCAAGTGTGACCTTATCACTCTCTACAGCCTCCCGAAAGGTGGTTGTGTCAGGTGGGGTTGGTCTCTTTCTCCAGGCAGCAACTGGCAGAAGGAGAGGACACAGTCTCAAGCTGCCCCAAGGGAAATACAGGTTGGAAATAAGGAAAACGTTTTTTACAGAAAGGGTGATAAAGTACTGGAATGGTCTGCCTGGGGAGGTGGTGGAGTCACCATCCCTGGATGTGTTTAAAGAAAGACTGGATGTGGCACTTGGTGCCATGGTTTAGTTGAGGTGTTGGGGCATGGGTTGGACTCGATGATCTTGGAGGTCTCTTCCAGCCTTGTGATTCTGTGTGTTAACAGCCAGCTCCCCCAGCTCTGCTCCAGGATTTCATGTATTTATCAGTGATCTGGGTGCTAAACGAGGTGGACACACAGGACACAAGCCCATGAGGGCTGGAGGTGCTATCGCCCCAACGTCATCCTGTCTGAGGGCACTGGGTACAGTCAGGGGACACAGCTCCAGCCCTCCCACTGGCTCTCAGGCATGCTTTGTGCATCACCCAGCAGAGATGCCCAACCTGGCCCTTGCTTTGGCCCCATGGGGGTATCAGGCTGTGGCTCCATCACTCCATGGTGCTGAGAAGCCTTTGGCACAAGTTTTAGGCAGCAGGGACACATCCTCCCTCTCCAGACACAGCCCTGCCATGCCAAGCCCATTTGGGGGGGTTCAGCCCTCTCACCCAGTGTGGGAGCAGGGCATCCACACGCCGTGGAGGCTCCAGGCAGAGCTGCCAGCACCCATCTGGGTTACAAGGGAACATGAACTCTCCCTCCCCATCTGGAGCCCATGTACAGCAAGTGGCAAGATTTATATTGTGCTGAAGCATTCCACAGTTTTGAGCACAGAAATGATTGAACTCCAGATGTTAACAAGATGCAGGACCCTTTTTTTATTATTAAAAACGTGATTGCTTGTTTTGCTCATGACAAAACCCATCAGATTATCTTATTAGGAGCGGAACTGCCATCAGGCTGGGGGAAACAAAGCCGGCTCCGGCTGCCTGAGAGCTCCCTGGAGCACTTGGGAAGACCAGGGCTCCTTTGGAGCAGAGCTGTGTGCAGCCACTCCTCTGCACTGGACCAAGAGCAGGGCAGAGGTGACGTTGCTGCACACCCACTGGCACTGCAGGGACATTGGTGTCCCTGTGCCTCAGTTTCCCCATTCCTTAGGGAGAATGTTGGTCTGGAGGGGAAGGCCCTGAGCAGACACATACCCTGCAGCCTCATCCAAATCAAATGTCCTTGCTGAAGCAGCAGAGCCTTTGCTAACGAGCACCATAGCCCAGGTCAGGAATGGAAACCTGCTGGCACTCCTCAGGCTCCTCTGTCCACCCTTGGGAAGTGCAAGGGGGACCCAGGATGTGGGGCTGGTACAACTCAGCAGGCAGCTCTCATACCCTGATTCCCCTCAGGGAGGGCCATTTCAGCACCTTTCAGCACCACAAACTTCACTTCCCATCAGAGAGGAAACAAATTTCCAAATACCTCTGCAAGTCCTGAAGACTCTTCTTGGTGAAGTTTTGCTGGGCCCGTCCACCAGCAGTGCCAACATCTGTATCCCAGAGCACGGGCTGGGGCCTGGCTGGAGCTGTCACTTCTTCGCTGCTTTATCACAGGAACTTTATCACAAGCCCATAACACACCCGTCTTTGCACCACGAGATCAAACAGGTATGGGATGGCAGCACAGCCTGCTGTCACAGCACGGCCCCCCGCAGCTTGTGCTGCTCCCTGCTGGGAAGACAAAACATGTTGAGGCTGCATGATGGAGAAGACCCACATGTGCTCACCCTGGTGTTGTTCAGCCAGAGCAGCTCAGGAAATCCACCAGCACAAAGGCAGCCTCTCCTGCTAATCCCTTGGAGGCACAGCATCCTTAGGGGTCCACACGTTTCCACTTCCCCATAGCACATGGCAGCTCTAAGGACAGTCACTTCTGTCTGCTCAGGGGCACAAAAGCATTTCTGGGGAGTCTCAATGTCCTGCTTGGCCAGGCTGAGCTGGGGACGAGTCAGAGTGATGTGGCTCCTCTGCCTCCAGCACAACCATCCCCCCCACTCAGCACGACCTAGAAAAGGCACTGCCCTGTCCCTCTCCCACACATTTCCCTCCTGACAGCCACTCTACTGTCCGTGCCCAGGACAGCAGGCACCAAGCACTCACCTGAGAGCAGGAGGATGCTGCCTTCATAGGACACCCTTACCCAGACACCTGCTTTGAGGTCAGGACCACCCAGGTGTGCTGCAGCCCTCCACCAGCATCTCAGGAGCAAACCCACCAGCCCAGCACCAAGAGCCACCTTCCTCCACATCAGGGCTCAAGAAAAGCTTCTGCAGATCATAGCAGTGTTGAATTACCCAAAGGGGCCTCTTAAACAGAGCTGAGAGCTTGGTCATTCTGCCTCCTCTGTCCTTTTATTCCTTCCTGCATGTCTGAAGGGAGCTTCGTCCAGCCTAAACCTCTCCCTGCCTCCATCCACATTTCCTTCACCTCTTCCTCACAGCCTCCTGTTTAATGCCGCATCCCCAGGCAGAGCCCTGGGGGTGCCACACTCCCTCTTGAACTTCCCCTAAATTGACCGAATATGGAATTTCTCATTCCAAGAACATGAGAATCAGGTGGAAAGAAAAACTGTACTCTTCCACTTTTTTGAGAAAAATCTCATAAACCTTTAATCCTCCTCCCTTCCCCAAAATCATTCATCATCTGGGAGAAAAAAGTCTGAGTGCAAATGTAGTCAGTGCTGTGATTGAGCACAGGACATTAGCACCACTCCGGGGCAGCAACAGCTCTGGAAAAGCCTGTATTCACCATCTCACCTGAGCACAGCTGCTGGATTTGCCTGCAGTGGGCAGGTCCTGCCAGACCCCCATCCCATGCCTGGCAAGGCTGAGTGGTGCAGTGAGCTGGGGCTCTGCAGTATCTGAGACACCCAAGCGCCCAGTGCTGCTGACACCAATAACTTCTCCCCCTGTTCTTGGCACGGTGTGTTCTGCTCAAACACACTTCAAAGAGGCAGCTCTGCAGCAAGAATGTTTCAAAAAATATAATATTTCCATCTGTTATTCTAACAGCTTATGCTGTGGGACTCTCCTCATAGGCTCTTTGCCTTTCTTTGCTTCTATGAGATGTAAAAAAAAAAAAGTATTAAATCAGTAAGCCCTGGGGGCTGCCAGGCAATGCCTAACAGGTCCTGTTCCCCTGCAGTTCTGCACCTCAGTGCTTCTCCAGAGAGGAAGGTGCAGGTAGGGAAGCAACTTTTCCTTCAAGGCAGTAAAGTTCCCTTGATCCACCAGCTTTATTTCTGCCTTGAGAGCAAACAGCACCTGCCTGTGCTCATGGGGATGGCCCAGACTTGCAGAGCAGCCCGGGATCCCTTCCCAGCCCCAGCAGCACCCAGGGATTGAAACCACAACCAGAAGGCGGCCCAGGCTCCTGGGCACTGGATGCTGAGCTGCCACAGCAGCCTGTCCTCACTGGGGACATCCCCAGCATTACTCTGCTCAGCACCTCCTGTTCCTCACAGATCTGAACAACCTCTGCCTTACTCCCAGCTGAGTCCAATCAGGAAGCAAATTACTGGGTGGAAAGGGAAAAACAGGCAGAGAGCTGTCTGCAGGACTCACTTTGCTGGGAGGGCAGAGCACGAGCACAACAAGCGCGCTGAGCTCTGACTTCACAGCCCCAGCAGGCACAAAACAAGCTGTGGTTTAATGCACCTGGGGACACCAACACCTGAGCTGGATGCTCCTTCCCTGGGCTGCAATTAGGACATTTTAAGGACACTGCTGTGCTGAATCTTTCCCCCTTTGTGGTTTTTTTGGTATGAGAGGGTTTCCCAAGCCATGTGAAGCAGCAAGGGCTGCTCCATTGCCCCCTCCCTGCCCTGAGCTGCCTCTCCATGCAGGCCTTTCCCCTTTAGGTGACCAGGGACACTCAAAACCAGTTGTTCTGGCCACCTGAAGAAGGCAGACCCACAGGGAAGGTGTGCATGAGAGCAGCCAAGCCTTACCCTCCACATCACTTGTGGGCAAGGTGCCCTTTTGGATGGCACTTGTCCCAGTCACCAACTCTATCCCACAAGCAGAAAAGCCATGGGAAAAAGCAGCTTTTCCAAGCTTCCCACACAGCTGCCACAGCCATGGCTGTCCCATCACAGATCCCTGGTGAGCAACTTCAGCATGGTGTTCAGGAGACTTCCTCAAAATCCATCTTCCCCCCCTGAGAAGGGGTGACTCCCTAAGGGAGAAAGTTTCTCAAAACAGAGATTCAGGCTTCACAGCAGCAGCAAACAAGACCTGAGTCCCCTCCTCATTTCCCATCCTGTGGGCCAAGGTTTCACACTGCTAAGACAGCAAAGCATTCCCAGCCCCTTCAGAGAGCTGGAGAGATGAGAACTTCCACTTGTGAGCCACAGCCAGAACAAAATGAGTCTTTATTTTTATCTGGCCCATTAGAAGTCACTATTTAGTGCTCCCAGGTGTCCTATATCATCAAAGGCACATTCCTTGATAAGCAGCCACCAGAGGCTGTACTGTGCCATCCTGCATACAGACAGGGCAGAAGGGACCCTGAGAGCAGCTCCAAGCCCCAGATCTCATCTCCCTCCGAGGCCTCCTGGGCCCAGGGGAAGGTCATGCCCCATCTCTGCACACACACCCAAAGGAGAAGCACAGCATTATTTTCCCCCCAACTCCAGAACCCAAAGCGTAACTCAATCTACCCAGCTGGAAATGGAGCTTTTATTGCATCCTGAATCGTTTAGAGCTCCTTTTTATAAAACCAATAATCTTCCCCCTGCTTTCCCAATTTAACAAGCTCCCAAAAGTCTGCTCTCCTGACACCAAACCTTTCCAGCTTCCCTATCCTCCCTCCCCATCAGATCCATTGGAAAGCAGGATCTCATCTAAACTGCTCCCAGGGTCCCAGTACAGAGAAGGTGACACATCAACCCCACTTCTGTACATTTCACATCAAGGATGACCCCCAACCTTAAAACAGCCCCATGGTGATGGCAGAATGAGGCCACAACGCTCTGTGGCAACGTCCCCTCTGTCCATGGCACATCTCTGTGCTCTTGCAGTACAAGTCTTGAGAACTGCAAGCTCTTGTGTCTTGGGCAAACCAAAGAAACCCCAAACCACACAATAAAGGTTGAGTTCAGACTCTGTGAAAGGTTTGTTGGCCATTGGGGGGTCCCTGTTTGTCAAGGTAAGGGGGAATGAAGGCACTGAGCAGGGCTGGCAACCTGGAGAGCCCAGTTATTATTTTTAAATGAAAGCTCAGGTTCTGCAACATGTGAAATCCATCATGCCTTTAGCCACATAAATACATCAAGGGTCTGGATACTTGAAGTCCCTTTTCTCAGTTCAGTAATAGAGAAAAGTATTGCACAGTGGCACATATAGGTTGCCTGCAATTTGAAATGGCTCTCATTCAATAATTTTGTCAGCATTTGTGTAACAGTCATCACTAACAGTTCATATAACTCACAGTAAATACCAGATTGATGTTCAACAGTGTTGAGATGCAACCTATAAAACACATGCTTGCGTAATTATACTGATAAGTTTCCAATCAGCAACAACTACAAGAAAAAAAATCTGTCCACAGATCCTTACACAGAATTGAAATGATCCCAGCAGTCAAAAGAAAGATTTGCAGAGGATCTTTAGGAGCAGAACACAGTGAGGTTCAGAAGGGAAGATGGGCATTGGCTGCAGGTCATGAGCAATAGGTCTGTCTCCATCCTGCTGGATCACCCTGTGCCAGCCCCTCATGATGGTTGACCTTCTGCCAGCCTCTCAAATCCTCTCACCTGCATGAGCAAAGGCAGATATGATGCTGGGATGAGAACATCCCAGATATTCCCTTCATTCTGAAAGCTGATACCTAGAGGTATCCAGATAGATTTCCCATGGGACTGGGAAATTTCCCAGTATAAGGATGGAGAAGGCTGCCTTGTACATTCCACCCAATTTAGTATTTAAATAAAATCACTGGAAATGAGTGAAATCACTGAAAATCACTGGAGTGCTAGAAATGCCCCAGCAGGACCATTTGCAAATATTTTCCTCAAGGAATTTTTTTTTCAATGCTATGTTTTAAAGAATAAACATCCCTCAAGAAGGGCCACCTGCCTTCCTGGCAAGATCTGTGGTTTCCTCACTTCACTGACCTACACCAGCCTCACCCAGAGAGCAGCAGATCCTGGGCTGTCCCATCCTGGGGCAGAAAGGGTGCTTGGAGAAGAGCAAACGCCAAAGGCATCCTGCAGGATCCCTGCACAGGTGAGGCACCTCCCAGCATCGTCCCTCCTCCCCAAATAAACTCTGAGACTTGCATGGCAGACCTGCACAAAGCAGCCAGCAAAGCAATGGCACAGAAACCAGCCAGCACTTAGAGACCAATATCCAGCTACACACTGGCATCATCTGCAAGCAATTAGAAAATATAAACACTCACAATGAAACTCGGGTTCCTATACTTAGCAAGACTTTAATGGGCTTTTCTTCAGCCAGAAAAATCCTATTAGAGTGATAAATTATTAGCCTTTTTTCCTAAACCAGCAGGAAACCTTACAATGGAAAAATGACAAAAGGAGAAACATGCCCAATTTTGGCAGCCCTAGCAGGGAAGGAGAGAGGATGAGGAAGCAAGAACCAGCCCAGTAAGCAGAGTTGCTTTTCCCAGTGTGCCCTTATCCAGGGGTTCTCAGCCCGTGTCACCCATGGGCACAGCAGCCAGCACATGCCAGCGTGTCTCGGGGCCTGTCACCAGCTCCAGCAGAGCCCAGCACAGCCATGTGGCTTTCTCTGCTGGCTGAGACAGCTGAGCTGGGCTCAGGAGCCCCTGCCCTCCATCGAGGCAGTCTCCCACCACCCCAGAAGCTTCCTGGCTCCCACATCTCTGCCAGCTGCAGCCAGGGCTGTGCCCATCTGAAATAAGCCTCGAGGAGCAGCAGTCCACAGAGGGAGCAAAGTTAACAAACCCAAAGGCTGTTCTAGGATGAAATGGCCTCACTTTGTCATGGAACAGGGAGGGAGAGACTGCAGCTGGGTCCTCCAAGCTGTCACAACCTGGAGAGATGGGACCAGGAGCCGTTGCTGCCTCCACACACATCCCTGCCTGGGCAAACTGGTGCCCCTGCCTGGCATTGCCCCATGTATTTGTGTAAGATTGCACATGCATGAGGTCGATGGAAACTAGGAAGGAGCTGCTGTGGTTTGGCTCCCACAGGCAGCCAGAGAAGCGTGATCTTCCCTTGCCTCAAAACAAGTCAGGGAAATTCATGAGAACAGCCTTTCTTGTGGGTTATTCTGGCAGCAGCGGGGCTGGACAGGACCAGGAGTAAGATGACACAAGGCCATAAAACATGTCAGAGATGCAGCCACACGATGAGAGCCTGTGCTGGGTGCTGGAGCCCGAGCACAGCCTGAGTCAGCCCATCCTCTGACCTGCCTGCAGCACAGCCCCAGCTCCGGCCCCAGCCCAGGGCCATTAACCCTCTCCATGCCCCTGCACCTTCCCCACCCACTGCTGCTTTGGGGCCACCCCCTGCTCGCCGCTTTCTGCTTGCAGGTACAGGCACCGACCACCCTACAAAGCCACCTCTGGGCGAGCAGCTGGCCCAGAGCCCACCCAAAGCCACCAAGACCCCAGAAATCCCACACAGACCAGCCCGACACCCCCAAAAAGCACTCAGCAAGCCAGCCCCACCCTTTCCCATGCCCTGTTCCTCTCAGCCCGGACCCATCTCACAAGCAGCGTCCCCATTATCGCCGCTCCCCCGTGCCGGAGCATTTCATGCCTCTCCACACAAACAGGAGAACAAATGAGTGCCAGGGGAGGGGGAGATGCTTTGCATCACTTAATCAGCAGCCCCAACAAGCCGGCCCCGCGGCTCTGCGGAGGGTAAGACAGCAGAGTTCAGCAGATTTTATCAATAACATCACGGAGCCCTGCTGCGTGCCTGAGAGAGTTGCCATGGTTATCGTGACAGATTTACTATCATTGTAACTTAATGCACCATAATAAGGATCTGCATAGTTATTATTGTTTTACAATGATAACCATAATTCAACCGCAGATTTATGACTAAATTTGTAACATTACTACCGTGTTCTGGGAAGAATTGGGAGCAGGGTAATTCACATGCTTTCTCAGAATATAGAAAGAAAAAGAGATCTTGGTTGGTGCCCTTTTCTTTCCTTTTAATTGCTTCTTTGAGAACAATTTTTGTGGTCTGGTTGCTGTTGGTTTGGGAGAGGGTGCTCTGTCAGAAAGGTAGCTGAAAAATGGGATTTTTCCACTGCAAAATTGATCCTGGGGAAACAAAAATAAAATCCCAAAGTCTTTCAACAGAAAGTTGCAAAAAAAATTTCCCAAGTGTCACCAACTGGGAAGCAGACACAAAGCACAGGCAAGATGAACAAAAATGGTCAGATTTTGTTCAAAAAGAATGACTCCAGCAGCATGGGGAGGGCTCTGCCTCACCTTAGAGCTGGCCTGGGCAAAGACCACGGAGCAAAGCCAAGCAGCTTCTCCCAGCTGTGGGGCTGCAACCCCATAACCTGCCCAGCCCACCCTGGGCTCCTGGCAGCCCCATGGGTTCCTCTTGGAACAACTCAGCACAAATTACTGCCCAAAAACTTTAAACAGCGTTTACTGATGAATTAACCTGCTCAGACATGGAGTGATTTGAGAAAGGAAAGCTTCAGGCAAGGACTTTTTGGCAATTCTCGGGGCATAGGACCCACATCAAGAGTCCCCACACCTGCATCCCCAGCTGCAACTCCCTGGGATGGGGAACAAGTCCCACCTGGGCTGCACCCATACAAGCAGCTGGTCCCCAGGGGAAAGCAAAAGAGAATCCAAGCCTGAAACACAACCAGGGTTTCCATCAGGCTCCCTTGCACCCTCCTCCCAAAGCTCTCTCCTGTTTGAAGGCTTAGCTCCTTCTTGGATTTCACCACAAGTGCAACGCTGCCAATTACCCCACAAATTTATAGGGAGCTCTGATGGTTTACATCCCTTTTTCATTGTGCCCAGGCAGCCCACTGCCCCCAGGAGCTGTGGGATGGGTAACACCCCCTGCATGCCAGAGGGGCCTACACTGGGCAAATGACAGCAGGAAAGGGGCATTTTCCCAGCCCCTTCTTGTTACTCACTGGGGAAGGGTCTCAAGGTTTTCTAAAGAAAGTAAACCAGGCTGTACCACCCATTTGGCTTCCCTGGCAAGTCCCCAGTTCAACACCTCCTGCAGACACTCCAGATTCAGACCATCATCCCAGCTTCCCATCATACTTCAGTCTTTCTAAAGACACGTGGCATGAACAGATCACACCCCTTTAGCTGAGCAAAAGCTGGCCCTGCCCTAGGGGGCTTAGGTCAGCAATCCATGCTCTGGGACTTGGAGCCTTGTGGCTTCCCAACTGTGTTGCTTTCCTGAGTGATTTATGGTCTTTTCCCATTCCTCAGCCTGACTGGATCAGGGATGGAGTTTTCTATAGTCCTGCACCCTCACACAAGAGCATCATCAAGTGCCCCTTCTCAGTGCTCCTCAGGGAAAAGCTGCTCTGCCTCCACAGGGACTTCAGAAGTGTTATTTTCTGCATGGAGAGGCCCAAAGCTTCCCTGGAGCTGTGGGAAGAGGTGGGAAGCCTGGCAGAGGCTGGGTGCTCACACACCCTCCCAGCAGTGAGGTGTGTCAGAGCAGGTTACATCACATCCCCCTGCCACCACCACCTCCTGTTCTCGGGGCTGATATATGAGAGTAGATATAGGAAAATCTACTCATAAAATTAATGGAGGCTGCATGAACTCACAGATCATAAACTCAGAGGGGTTTGCAGCTTGCCTTTTGGGGAGGGGGGAAGGGGGTGGGCTCAGAAGCAGTTTAGCAGAGGGGACTAATTGACAGCAGCTGCCCCAGCACATCCCACACCCCGCCTCCCCACTCTGGGGAGGATTTAGGGGAACACAGCACTGATATCTCAAACACAGTGCTGAAGCAGGCACCCATCAGCTTGGGGTCAGACCCAGTATGGCTGCAGCACATTGAGGGACTGTGGCCAAGCTGCGCTCTCAGGGACAGACCCCCTGCCCAGAGCAGAAATCTCAGACGCTGAAGGCCAAAGCATGAGCAGATCCATCCCCTGCTCTGGGGGTTGCAGGCAGCACAACACCTCTCTTGGCTGGGAGGCTGCAGGGTGGTGGGCAGGGGTGATGAAGAGGGCCGGGCCATGGACCTGAGCTCCCCAACACACCCAGCAGTGGGTGCCACACAGGGAACAAGGCTGAAGGTGCTGCTCTCCAGCCTAGCCTAGGAATCCCCCTGAAACCCTCTGGATAGAATCAGGAATGTTTTGAGACCAACCCTCCACCACTGGCTTCCCAACACATCCTTAAAAGCAATCCTGTGACCTCAGTCTTGATGGCCACCAGCTCTGCCAGAGCAAACACCATTTCCAGGACCTGGCTTCTGCCTTCATCCCATTCACAACCCACAGAAGACATTTGCACTGGCCCTGGACCACCTCCACATCATCAGAAAGGCCAGTCCCTGTGTCCAGGGACCTTTGCTCTGTGCTGGGTTATTCAGTGCACCTCATGTCTCAGGGAATCACCTGGGCTCCTCATGGCACAGCCAAGAGTCTTGTGCAAAGGGAAGAAAATAACCACTGCTGCTAGAAAATCTGCCCCTACATCCCACTTCTCTACAGGACATTGGCTTACTCTGCCTGGTTAAGGGCCAGCCCCATGCATCCAGCTGCCCAAGGAAGCCTTTTGCCACACCAACACCAAGGCAGCTCAGGACTGTCCAGGCACCAAGGACTCCCTTGGCCACCAGCCCTCATGGAGAAACCCAATCATCCCAGCTCCTACACAGCCTCTTGGGTTGGCCCTGCTCAGGTTTACTCTCAGTGCCAAATGCAGGTTTTTTGCCCTTTTCTGTCAAAAATCATCTTGGCCCCCATCTGCTGCCCCAGCGGCTCCAACAGCCGTGACTCACAGACTCTGACCCAAGCTCAGGCTCCCACTTGCCTCCTCCCCTGACTCAGGCAGCCATGAGCACCAGCCCCAGTTCCTTTCAAGTGGTTTGGGGATCCAGCCAAGGCACCAAAGCAAAGGGGTTTAGGCACCATGCTCCCTGGAGCATCCAGCCTGGCTGCCAGCCTCAGGCTCATCCAGGGGGCTCGGCAGGCTCAGCTCTGGGGCATCATCTGGTGACCAGGTTGTGCCACCACTACTGGCACTGGGAGCAATCACCAAACAGGAATGGGGTTCAGGTACATCGCCCCACACACTTTCTGCCTCCAACACAGCCAGCTGTGCACCCCCATTTCACATACCTGCCTCCTCAAGGCATCACTGGACACTCCCTGCCCTGGGGTGTCCCTCCTGCATTCTCCAGGCTGGTGGAGGGAGCTTACAAACAAAACCATGTCTAAACAAGGGATCCCTTTCCAGAGAGATAAAGTCCACAAAACAACACTGGAAATGAGCCACGTACTGGCCTCCCTGGTGATGCTGGCTGCAACCCTGCTCATTCCATCTTCCCCTAGCTCCTACTGGTGCTGGAGCCAAAGAAGGGCAGAGGTTCCTCCCTTCCCTTTTATAGCATCCCTCAGGTGGTTCCATCAGCCTCTCCCTGCTGACTGGCTCAGGGACCAGCCAGCTTCTTCATAGGGGGTTGATTTACTCCCCAGGTGGACTTGATTCTCAGGTGAAACCCCTGGGACAAAGGGCCTGCAGCGTTGCCGATGGGCTCCGGTCCCAAAACAACGTTGGTGAAAAGGAGGAGGACGGCTGGGCCAGCACTGAACCAAAGCTGGGGCTTGAACAGAGAAAAACAGACCTGCCCGCTCCCCAGACAGGATCCATAAAGCTCTGAGACACGTTCCCCCAACCCCCTCCATCTCTGCTTGCAGGCATCCAGGGAAAGGGGAGACTGGCTGCCTCCCGGCTCCGGACAGCAGAGAAGCCGGCACGGAGACATCTGTTCCTCATCCAGCAAGCAGTGTCTTCCTGATCTGCCTCTTAAAAATTACAAGGCAATTTGGAGTTTCTATTTTGTACTTTTGATTTGCCCAAACACCTGAAACATGAGCTCTCAATCCAGGATCAAAGACTCTCTCTGGAGCAACGCAGACAGCGATATCCACCGCCGTATTTATGTGTGATTAGGAACGCCTGCATCGGAGAGGGGATTTGGCGAGGCTGGATGTGCTGCAAAGCCTGAAACTCCATCCCTTGGAGAGGCAGGGAACAGGGGGGTGATGTCCTGGCAGGTCAGATTTAGTCCCAAACCCTTGGGCAATTCCTTGCAGAGGGACTGTGTCTCCTGTGTCACTCTTGCCTGTAGGACTGAGACCCCCCCAGCGGCGGGTGGGATGGCTCATCCTTGCTTTGCTCTGTCTGGGGGTGACTGGGTAGGTGGACACAGAGGATGCAATCCTGGATGCAGGGTGGACACCATCCTGGTGCTGTGGGATGAAAGGCACTGGGAATGATGCCAGGCCATGCAAGGGGTTAATGGAAATCGGCACAGTCATTAATGAGCTGAAGGGGAGGGGTCTTCCCAACCTCTTCTGGTCCAACTTGTCCGACTTTGAAAAATCCCAGGCTCTGGACCCCTGTGGGCTGGGATTTTGCATCCTCTAAATAAACTGGGAGAGGTTCAGGCCTGTGAACAGATGCGGCCAAGCCCCCTCTCCCATGGACGAGCGTGGCTCAGTTGCTGTAAATAATCAATTTTAAGGGCAGAGGATCTGCCCCCTTGTCCAATACCACTGACATGAGGGCAGACTTGATCCCTGGAGAGACCCTGGCTCTGGATCTGTGTCTCAGATGGGTTCCTGCTTCCTGCCACTGCAAACTGCTTCAGAAGAGCTGGATGGGGTTCCCAGGATAAGGGAATAGTCACAGGGCACACTGTTTATGGGAAAGCCAGCAGGAAAACCAGGAGGCTGTAAAGAAACCTGCCCTTTCACAGGTAGTGAGCCAGAAAACATCCTGTTGTGCTGAGGTGTAAATCGGTGCCAGTGATGGGTGCATTAGGTGGGTAACACATGTCAGGATCATCACAGAGCCATCCCCTGTGGGGATCTGGTCCCTCTTACCATGGGAGAGAGCAGCAAGTCACCCCATCACCCTTAAACCTGAGCACCAGGGTGGGCAGGAGCACTCGAGACAGCAAAACCTCCATGAAGCCTTTAACTTTTAAGCAAGCCAAGTTGATGGAGACAAGTCCCACCTTCCCATGGGAATCACACATCTATTTATAATCAATAAATTTCAGACTTTAAATAAGTCTGAAAGTACATGTGATGCAACCCCAGTGCTCCTTTACTGGAAAATTTGTTGTTTGTTGGTTTTTGGTTGGGTTGTTTTTTTTTTGCCACAGTTTCTTCACACATTGAGGCACCTTCAGAGAAGTGCTGGGAAAAGCTGCCCAGGAGCTCGCTGCAAATCAGGGCGTGCTCCTGCCCTGCCAGTTCACAGGCATTTAGCACTGGGAATGATCTGGGAAGAAAATTTGCCACAAATATTTTCAGCAAATTATGAAGTCTTGGAAAAAGCAGATTTCAGTTCTACTGAGAAATTAGTGTTTTGACAGATGTTTTAAATATTTTTTAAAGAATTTTATTTTTTTACTGAAACTGAAGGAGGTCCTGAAACCAATGACTGAGCCAAGAAAAGAAACCTCAGAAACATTTTGCTTTGAAAATGTCTCAGTAAAACATTTCCTTTTCTCCCCTCTTCCCCAATTCAACAACTTGGGGAATGGAGATGAATTCACAGAATTTCATCTTCTCCCAGTCCAATTCTTTCTGCCTGGAAAATGTTTTGGTGGAGAAATGCCTTTCCTGCCCCATTAAGTCCAAGTCCTCTGAAGGCCTAAGAGCAAAGGGGTCTTCTACCTCCAGCATCCTGGTGTGGTTTGCATGTAAACTGTCTGAAACCAGAGATTTCCAGAAGGTCAGAGGTTTTCTGGAACCTGTGGGCTGCCCACTTCCCAGCTGCAGAGCAGCACCCAGGGCAGTGGGAGCACCCACACCCACCATCCCTGGGAGGAGGGACCGACGCCACAATCCCTGCGTGGGCCATCCTGGGCTGCACCCTGCACTCCCAGCTTGTCACAGCAGTCTGGGGGTTTGGGGAGCCCAATAAAACTTCCCAGGTGGCAAGGCAAACCCGGCAACTCCTGAGCACCTCCTGCCCTCGCCGGGGCGGCATGCGTGCTCCCGAAGGGAAGCCTTGACAGCCTGCCGCTGGAAATGGCGCGGTGGGATCCAGTGGGGAGCTGCTTTCCTTCAAGGGGCCATAAAAATCCCATTTGGGATTGCAGTTGCCTTGCTCCCCTCCTGCATCCCATTGCTTTTTCAAGAGGGTGGGTCCGACAGAGTCAGACACAGGCGGAAAGCACCGGGAGCTGCTGAACCTTAAAACAACTGTTATTCTTTGGGATAGTGCTCCTTCCAACACTAACATTATTCTAAGATGCAGGTAACATGTGACACATTTTCTGTTGCTCTCCAAAGTACAACACCCTTCCCTCCTTCTGTCCTTCCTTACCAAATATCAATCATCAGCAAAGACAAGGCAAATGAACTTTTAATCAATAACAGCTACTGTTTCTTGTACCGGGACTGTTTATGATTTAAAAGGGGGAAAAAAAATTAAATCAATCCTGATGTGAACATTTTCCCACTTGGAAAAACAGCCCAATCCCATATCAAAAGGTTGGGGGGTTTATATGTTTTTAAAAGGTTTAAAAGCTAAATTAATTTTAAATTGTTTTTACATATCTTGCCTATAGACAGAACCACATCATATGATGAGGAAGGGTGGTCCGTGGTGTATTAATGTTCCCAGTAAGTGCTTTAGCACCAGTCTGTCTGCTTTACACACATTTAATGCTGTTGCCATCTCAAAATCAAGACTATTCTAACCACAGCATGTCTGTCCAGGCCCTGTAGCTGGCAGCCTGTCCCTTTTCCATCCACACCAGGTACAATAGACAGCTTGGGTCTGTCTGCACTCAGACTCCACTGTCTTCATCCCAGCAGCCAGAATCCAGCAGGTACCTGCCACTAAAGCATGGTTTTGGCAAAAAAGCACCAAGAATTGGCCCAGTCCTCCTGGCTGGTCAGGACAATGCTGAATAATTGTCCTAAGAAAACAAAAAACAAGAAGCAGGAACTCATTCTTGGATCTAGGAGTCCATAAAGGTGCTCACAGTAGATGGACAGGACATAAGTGTGTGGAGCTGGACATTGGTGCCTAAAAAAGGTGAGACTGCATGTAAAGCTCCTAACTTTATTCTTCGAAAGCTTTCTGTTCCCAGTGCCTAAACAGCCAGGAGACTGATAATTCATTTTCATCTTCATATGCTGCAGCATTTGGAGTAGCTCAAATGGCAATGTACTGGCTCCAGTCCAGGTTTATCTGAATGTGAGACACAAACCCAAAGGCTGCATGAAATGGCATCCACCAAGTCTTACATGAGCCTCAAACTGGGTTCACTTTAGCCCTCTGCAAAGTGAGGTTGCCCCAGGTTGCCCCGTTGGCCAGTTCCTCTGACCTATTTGTGCATCCATCCACAGAAGCCATGCCTTCTCTGCTTTGTCACCTTCCCCAGTCCAGGCAGTTTTGGGGGTCCTCCTGCTTCTCTTTAAGTGTTGACATATCCCATGGCCACATGCAGCTTGCTGTTTCTGCCCAGTCTCTTCCCATGGTTGATCCTCCCAGGCCCAGATTTGGCACAACAAAGAGAGTGGTCTCTTTCTGTCAGAGTGATGGAGCAGTCCAGCCATGACTGAATCCACGCAGGAGCTCTGGACACAGCTGTGGAGGCAGAAGGCAGAGGGATACTGTGTGTGGATGTGCCTGAAGCAGAGCTGCCAAGGTCCATGATGGCAGACGCCTCATGAGGATGACTTGTGGGGAGAGGATGCTCCCCAGATGGCTGAGGGGAAGTGGCTCAGACACACATCCCTGAGGGGCTGAGTCACTGGCCAGGGATGTCCCAGCTGGAGAAAGCAGGACGTGGCCAGCCTGGCCTGGGGCACAGTGTCAGCACCGCTCTGCTCGCAGCCCTCCCTGCTCACATGGCACTGCCCAGACAGAGATCCCAGCAGGGAAAATTGCTTGGTGCCTCTATAGTTATAACGCACATTTCCTCCTGGATTTACTGAGCAGATCCCTTCTGCCATCACCACTATGCAGTTTTTGCCCCCACCCTACCAGCTTGACGTGACTGGGGATGGGGTGTGTAGTTTGTGTGGTGGCACAGATGCCCACGGGGCTGTGGCCATGCCTGAAGTCCTCTCCTGCCCCACCTGCCCACCAGTTCTGCAAACCAACCCCAGGAAGACAGGAAGGTCTTTTCTGTAGTTCATGCCCAAAGGAGAGTCAGGAGGGAAGACAGAAAGGGGAGTTCTGATGTTTTCCTTGGTGCTGTGGGATCAGTGGCTGAACCAGAGCAGGCACTTTGTGTTTCTTCATTTCCTGCTTCCTCCACAAGGCCTCCATGCCATGAGGAACATCTCACACTCTTCTGTTCTCCAGGCCTCTTTTACCATCATCCCCATGATGAATGCAAACACATTCCGGTTGCACTCTGAGGTGAGAACCCACCATTCCCCCACTCTCTCCTCCCAGCTGAGAAGAGACATCAGGCAGCTTTTTAGGATCAGGATAGACGAGAAAAGAAGTTTCTCCACTTACAGTTTTGCCAGGCTTTAACTGGGCTCCAATTTTCCATGCTGGATTCCTGCCTTGGGCTGCGTTTTGTTTTGTATTTGTCAAAAAAATTCCATGACTCCATTTCCACCAGCCCTTTGAACGAATTTTAGGGAGGTCTTTTCTTTCCTTATTTTTTTCTCTTGCTCAGGCTAAAACATCATTACAGCCACTTTAGTGGGAAGCAGCACTGCCTCCAGGCCTGGCAAGAAGTGTCCCTTGAGTGAGAAGATGGGCCTTTCTCCATCCCCGTGACAGCGCCCGGAGTCGGCCGGATCACGAGTCTCTGAAACAGCAGAGGCTGGTTGGTGTCTTGGCAGATGGCTGAAGCCCAAAATCCGTCTGTGCCGAGCGCTCCCCGTCTTCCAACGGGCCTCAATCAACAGTTTCACAACAACACGTCGGCCAACTGTGTAAACACAGGGCACGGCTTAAATGGAGCCCTTGCCTTGATGAACAATCGGTGCTGAAAGAGAAGAGCATCTTGCTCAAATAAACAAAGGTCCTGCCGAGCTCAAGTGTTTGGACCAAGGTCAAAGGAGGGAATTCGTGATAGCGGAAGTTACTGAACCTAAAAGCACACGCAAGTTCTCAGAGATGGATTTTGTCTGCAGGGAAGCACTAATTTGTGTGGACTGGACCCCTCTTGTGGCTTTGGGTTGAATCCAGCAGATCCTCGATCCAAGCAGCTGCAATGGGAGAAGAGAGGAGGAGATGGGGAAGTGAGGAAGGCCAAACCAAAACGCTTTGTTTGGGGCAGATCGATTAACCTGAAACCCCTTTTTGTTTGCTTCACCGGGAAGATGGATGTGTTCTGCTGGCTTGGCAGGGCCTTTTCTTCTTCAAGGCTTTGGCTCCACCAGTAAAACTAAAAAACCCCATCATTATTCCGGTGGCTGCAGCTGCAGAATGATCCAGGTAATCTTCATGCCTGCAAAACCTGTGGGGCCCCATGGTACCATCAGCCAGGTCTTGTGCCTGCAGGTCCCTGAGCATTGTACAGACCTCCAGAAATAACCTCCTGGGCTCACGGGGGTCAGACCCCCTGGCATGGCTCCGAGTGGATTGAGAGTCCAGCTTTGGTTGCAAGAACCAAGATCTGAAATTAGAATTGCCTGGTGATGTGTAACAAAGAGGAAGAAAAAGGCAAAAGCAGCAACAGCACACAAACCAACCCCAAAAATCCCAGCTCGGGGGTCCAGGAAAACTAAAAGGGAAGAAATGTGCCTGCCTCAAGGGAGGCTGAGGGAGGGCTCTGAAAAAGCCCAGCTTGGTAAGACCTCTTCTGAGGAGCTTAGCAGTGAATGGAGGAGGACAATGGAGGCAGGAAAACCCCAGTGCTTGGAGACAGGCTGCTGTGCAGCAGAGGCCAGCCAGGTCCTAGAAAGGATGGCACCCTCTGGCAACAGCCCCTTCCCTGGGGCTTGTTTTCAGTCCAAAGGGTCCCAGCTGAAGCCCACATTTGACAGTGCACAGACAGGAGTATTTCTCCACTCTGCTGGAGAGGTTGCGAGGTGGCCAGAGAGCAGGAAAAGCCAATGGGTAAAA
Organism: Nicator chloris; assembly: GCA_013400495.1. NCBI lineage: Eukaryota > Metazoa > Chordata > Aves > Passeriformes > Pycnonotidae > Nicator > Nicator chloris. Next base: position 411,562 of record WAAE01017760.1, on the reverse strand, counting down.
CAGCTGCAGCCTTACAGTGCACAGGAACACAGGGTCATATCCTGCCTTTAAAGCAGATTAAATTTAAGACCTGTCAACCTCAACGGTGTCTAGGTCAGTTTTCTTCCTCTGCATTGACAGGAAACAAATTTGAAGCCCTGAGGTGTCATTTCTGCACATCATGCTTTGAGTTGTTCCCTTCCTTTACCATGATAGACCTGTTCCTTTCCTGAAGATGATCATTTTTCAGCCAAACATGTGGTGGTTCACATTCCTGAGTTACGGAGCACACAGCTCACCAAAGGAAAGGGAATTTGGTTTCCTGTCCTGCTGACCCCACCCATGCGCCCCAGAGCTGGATGGTTGTGGCCACCATCCCCCAGAAATGGCATTGCTCTGCAATGCTTGAGGGAAGGAGGTCACCCCCAGGGAGATGCTGTGCTGGGTTAGTCACCTTCCTCTGACCCAACTTTCCCCTTGCATTTGCTCCCCAACGTGGGCAGATGTGCCCCAGCCATGCACAGAGTGGTGTCTCCAAAATGTCAAACTGCCAAAACCCCAGGCTCAAAGGCACTGTGTAAAACCCGAGCTGCTTCCCAGCCTGACCTCCTCCATGGCCTGCAGGGTCAGCAATTCCCTTTTTTAAACCAGGGTCTATGACCTGTGCCCCACGACCTAGTCAAGACTCTGCAAGCCACTCCTGCAGTGAACAAGGAATGAGAGTTCATATCTGCTTGCGGATTAAAAATGTCTAAAGGGGGTCTTTAAAAGATTCAGAACTCAAAAAAAAAAAAATATTACTAAGTTGGAAACAACAGAGCTGGAATAACTGACTCAGGTTCCATGAGGGTTTGTCTCAGCATTTCAGCCCGTGTCTCTGGGTGTGAGCACTGGATTGTAAATAACTGCTCTTGTGGAAACTTGGCTGAAGGGGACAGACAGACAGACCATCACACACGCTGCGGCCGAGACGATCCTTATCACGCCGTGAAAGGCTGCACGGGCCTGACTGGGAACAGCTGGGCTGGAGCTGTGGGGCAGCCCCAGGAGGGGTGCACAGCCCTGCTGTCACACACACCTTTGCTGTGGCATCCTGCAGCTCGTGAGCCCAAGAGGCTGCTCCAAGGATCTCGGCTGGCTTGCTGTGATTGCAGCTGGTCAAACCTTCCCTGCACGCAGCTGGGTTAAGACACACACTGCTGAAGGGAGTCCTCCTGGCCAAGGGACCCAAGCTGTGCCTAGATGAGGTTATCCCAGAATGCTTCCCAAATCTCAGATTGAGAGGCATGCTTTGGCTGCATCCCAGCTCCAGATTGGGGATGTGGAGCAACCCCAGAGCCTCAGAGAGAGGAAATCCAGATGGGAATGCTGGCACATTGCAACAGCTCCCTCCCCTGCAGGGGCTAGGGACCACGACACAAGGACTGGTGAGCACAGACAGAGCTCAGGGAACCTGCCTGCCCATGCAGAGCTCCAGCCCTCTCCTGACTGCCTGCCCGCTCCTCCAGCAGTGATCTCATTAATCAGAGCCCTGAAAGCTCTCACAAGAAACACCCCACCAGACAACATCTCCAGTTTTCCAACTGACTCAGTTACAGGGCAGTAAAACCAATCCCAATGGCACTACTTTCATACAGGGATGATTTTTCTCCCTGTTTTTTCCTTGAGATGCCCTGCCGATGTAAGCCAAGAGCCACGCAAAAACCTCCATGGATGATGCCACCTTGTAAATTAAGGTCATTACCCCGTCACAGACAGTAAAAAGTCTTTATTTTCCGCAAGCTGCAGCTGACTGATGTTAATTATGCAACATACTGTGAGTCCTTATGGACTGTGTTCCATAAAGGTTTTTCTTAGGATCATTCTTTCTGGATCCACGTCCTGCCAAACACCGCTTGTTTTCATGGCCCATCTTATTTACTGCCTTATTAGTCTGGTGTTAGATTTTTCCCCCAGTCCTCTGGAACTTCCCCAGAGTTCCCAGATTTGTTTAAAAATCGACACTAATGGTTCAGAGAGCTCTCAGGCCAATTTGTTTATCCTTTGATGTGAGTTATCTGATCCTGCAGAATGTCTAACTTTAATCACTGCTCTTTAACATTCGCCTTCATCACTGGTAGAAAACAAAGTATTTCATTATCTGCATAAAGTACGGTTGTGTCATCCCACTTCTTTCCAAAGCAAAAAATAAATGTTGAACAAATAACTTTGTCTCTTCTACATACAGGAGGAGTATTTTCCCATTATTGTCTGGGATCTCATTACAGGATTTGGCTTTTCTTGATCCATTTAAATAATTATCATTAACTCTAGTGGCAAGAGGCTTTTCTCTCCTACCTCTAGCTTCTCTTCCCAGGTTCTCCCTGATTTCTACCCACCACTATCAGATTCCTCCTTTTGTATTTATCATCAACATCAATATGCACTTTGCTGCCACCTATTTATGCCCATAATGCTATTTATCTATGTATATATATAGATGTTAAACCTACAATACTCCTGCTTCCACATTTGCTCCTAGCTGGGCTGGTTTCTGCAAAGCAGTGTTCAGGCTTCCAGGATAGCACTGATCTTAGAGCAAATCACCAAACACCCTCAAACACTCCCTGATTATCATCCGTTCAATTCTGTTAAAATAATTCCTTCCACTCCTTAATTGTGCTCTTAATTATTTTCAGCCCAGGGAAGCCATTCTTTTTCCAGAACCAGGGGCTAGAGCTCAGCACCTCTGTGCTTTTAAAAATCTGGTCCCTCATCACTTATAAATAGCTCTGGTCAGAGCTTTTCTGTGTTTGCACATGCTGTGGTGCTCACTGGCAGGGAGACAGCCTGGGAATAGGTTGTGGAGTCCCTGCCCATCATGGGACTAGAGAGTTGCATACCTAAAAGGCAGAGGAAGCTGATTTGGGGTTATTTGTGGGGGGATGTATCCCTTCTCTGCTGCCAGGCTCACAAGAGGGGAAAAAGCCACTGGGGACCAAAGACAGCTTTCATCAGTTGTGATGTTTTATTTTGTGTTGGCTTTTTTTTTTTTTTCCTTAAACATCCTTTGTTTTCTAACAATAAATCATATCCTGAGGCAAAAAGCCTTTAAAGAGACTGGGCATGGAGTCTGCTTCCGTTCCCTGGCTGGTGAGGCAGGCCACCAGCTGACAGCAGTCATCAATCCACAACTCAGCAATCAATCCATCTTCCTCTGTCACCGCGGGGACGGCGCGGGAGGCCCCGGCTGTGCCAGCCGGCTGTCCCCTGCCAGCCCTGCCAGCCCTGGTGGCACCCAGGAGGGTCACCAGGGCTGGATCCTGTCCCTCTTGCTGCCCCTTCCCTCAGAGCAGTGTCCCCTTATCCTAGGCACCATCCTCTCGTGCTCCCCAGCGCGTTCTGCAGAGCTGAGCCAAGTCACCCCAGAGGTCTCCTCCCCTGATCCATCAGAGAGCGGGCACTCCACCTCCTGCCCTTCCAAGAAACCAACAACTCTAAAGAAGGCAACAGCATCTTTTCCAGGCAGAGTGTACACCAAGAGCTTACTGGGAGATAAACCTTCCCAGGATGTTTCATAAATTCCAAGCCATTCGCTTTTTTTTTTGCCATCACTGGAGATTTCTACCTCCTGTTGTTCACTGCAGGCTTCCGGGTTTGCTTTTCAACATTTGTGCCGCCATGACTCAGCAGTTTATGCTGGCACCTACATGTTCTGTTTACCCTCTTAACAGTGTTCCCCAAAGATGTTCTGTTAAAACCTTCTAAATGGCTCTACCTTGTCTGTTATCTGGAAAATGAGTTGCTCTCACAGCAAGATGGAGGCAATCCAGCTCATACGATTCCTCAGGAGCCGGGCCCAGTGCTCCATGACCTGCAACACTTCCATTCTACCTCCATTTTATACTTGCCCCTCGGTGGTCTCCTCCTCTGTCTGCTTTTGCTTCCAAGATGCAAGGTGGGGTCTTGAGGCCGACCATCTGAACTTTCCTCTCCTTCAGTTCCCTCCTGAGATCCCTCAAGTTCTTGCTGATCTGAGAAGTATTTTATGAGGCAATTTCATTCATGCCAAATGTGTCATAACCAATGGATCCCTGCCTACAGTCATCAGAGCCCTGCTCAGCCTCTCGGTGATGTGTGCTGTGCTGGAGCCAAGGAGACCGCACACAGGCCTGCTGTCCTTCTGTCCCCTCTTCTGCTGGGCAGAAGATTTGTATCTGCCTGCGCACATTTGGTCCATCACCATCACTCCTGCTCACACTCCCCTTAAGTCTGCAGGGATCACGGTCAAAAGGGGCCATCAGGGACTGTTTGTGTCTCTCTCATGCTGGTCCAGGGTCAAGAGCTGTTGTACCTTGTTGTACTCTTCGGTACCTCAGGTGACTCCACCAGCACAGGCAGAGCTTTGGCCTCTGCCCGCAGGTTTCCACGCAGCAAGGAGAATGTGGTGCTTTCTCCCTGCACCAGAGTCCCTGCTTGGCCCCCATCCTGGGAAAATGGCCTCAAAGCTTTGGGGCACATTCCCCTGGTCCCTTGCACTGCTGCTGGTGTCACCTCCCCAGGCACAGCAGCCAAAGCCATCAGGACTGCATGTCCTGGCCAGCCAAGTGTGCCCAGGGGCAGGTGATGCCCCAAAGTTACATCAGACAACCCCCAGCGACTCCACGATGCTGCCAGTGATTGAGATCTGTTCTTGCAATCCTCAAGGCTTTTCCTCCCCTGCATCAGAGCAGGACTGTGTCCCAGGAGAGGCCTGTCCCGCTTGGAGAAGATGGGGCAAAGAGGTCTGCCCCATCTCACCGCCCCAGGAGAGGGACACGGCCACCATGAGGTTTCCTCTGGCATTTTGTCTGTGCCAAGGTTAGGGAGGATTCCAATGTCACAAAAGCACCTGACTGGGGGGATATTTCAGGGCTGGAGGTGGTGGTGCGGAGGTAGCACAGGGATGGGAAGAGATGGAGGTTCCCTGAGGAAAAGGAGAAACCTCCAACCTGGAAACCCTTTTGTTCTGCCTTGCACAGCTCGGGGCGGGCAGCAAGGCAGTGGGGGAAGGCGTGGAGGGATCTTGACACGGAGTCGCCTCAAGCTGATGTCCCAGCCTCTTTTCAAATGTCCTCAAGCACTTGGATTTGCCTCAGATTAAGTCCAGTTGCCCGGGCTGGCGTGTACCCATACAGGGTCTAAATGAGAACCACCCGTGACACCTCCTGTCGTCCCTCCTCTCCCGGGCAGGTTCATTAAGGCCTTCCCCAGCGAGAGCAGGCCGCGGCTCAGGGGGAACGCCGCAGCGTTTGATATTTTCCACTCTGCGTGTCAAGGGCATTTACAGTCGGCGTCAGGCTGTTCCGTCAGTCTGAGGGAAGCACTTTGAAGTGTTTGTGGTAGAGGCCACATGTGCACTCAAGATGTGCCGCTGCCTCTCTCTGCTGCCTTTGCATTCCCAGCACCATGTGACAATCAACAACACGGCTTAACCCTTTCGCACCATGTGACAATCAACAACACGGCTTAACCCTTTCGCACCGCTGCTGCCCCGTTCCCGCTTGGAGACGGGGAATGGAGCCCTCGCCCGCTCTGCGTTTCGGTGGCCCAGGAAGCTGCAGTGATCTTCTTTGTTCCAGGGAAGCAGCAGCAGCGCGGCTCGGGCAAACGCAGCTGGTGAAGGTGACAGCGTGGAGCTGGGAGACCTTGAAGCTGCTGGTCCAAGTGCAAGATCTGTCTGTAATCCCCACAAATGCTGCCAGAGATCCTGCTTTGATGACGAAAGCATCATTTGCCACAGGCAGCTGCCAAGTCGGCTTCCACCCTTGCCCGTCGTGCAGTGGGTCCCAAGGAACGCGGTGGAAGGAGTCCCAGTGGCCGAGTCACACCAGGGGTGTCCACAACCACATCACTGTCCATCCCTCCAGCGTGATGGATGGCACATGACAACATGGGCAGCACTTGGGCTGCGTGGCTGCTGCCCAGGGACCTCTGGGCACAGAGAGAACAATTGCAGCTGCTTCCCCTCGGAGGCACTGGTGCAAGCCTGGCAGTGTTTTGAGGAGGTCTCCATGGAGGCAGCGGTCAGGGGTGAGTCTCATTTCTTTGCACAGTAGCCATGTAGTGCTTTGCCATAGCTACAGGCTTTAGGGTATTTTCATGCATCCAGAGTGCCTGGAGGGGAGCTTGCCTTGAAATGAAACATGGGGATCAGCAAGCATAGCTGCTCTTTGAGGGGACAGTAGCAGCGACCCAGGCGTTCGCCTCTCCTCACCTCCCTAAAATGAGTGCTGGGACAGAGTGGAGAAATTAAAGACATAGTGTCTCCAGGTGATGATTCCCTGGTGCCCGAGAGGCACCTCCTCTGTATCCCCACAGGCAGGAGGAGAGGAGCCTTCTCCAAAATGCCCCTGCCAGGCTTCAGTCCCAGGGTGGATCTTCCATCCTCTGTCAGGACCCCTTGGATGGTTGTGGGGAGCTGGGCTTGGCTTGCATCTTTGCATCTGGAAGTCACACAGGATAGAAAAACCTCACTGCCCTGCAAGCCTGACTCTGCCAGGGGTTGAGCTGCAGCCTCCATGGGGTGGTGTTCATTCTGAGCAGATTCCCGGGCTGATCCGTGCAGCCTGCATCCACTGTGGTGATCAAAAGGACAGGGAAGGCAACAAGGGAGGAAAGAGTGCAGTGGGAAAAGCAGAGCTCAGTGGCTCCGAGCTAAGGGCACAGAGCTGGGAGCTGCAGACAGGCAGCTCCTACCCTTTGCTGCTGTCTTCAGCACAGCAGCTTTTGGGGGCCACCGTGGAACGGCCCCATTCAGTGCCCCCTGCATTCCCAGCCCATGGAAGCACAGATCCAGCGCAGGAACGCCGCTCTGGCTGCTCCAGCGTTAATGTGTGGCACAGAAGAAATGATCTTCCTTTTCAATGATTGCATGACAGTGGGTGGAGGCCTGGGGGAAGGGTGTCATTGTACTGGCCCTTGTTTGGCAGGGAAAAGACATCTTCTGGGCTGCAGCTTCCTAGCAAAGATGAAGCCAAAGCATTATCCAGTGTAACTGACCTCTCCTTCCATGAAAGCCCCCTCCCTGCAATTAATCTGAGTCATGGAAACCCCTGCCTTCTGCTCTGATTTCCCAGGCCTCGGCAAAGTGTCTGACTCATCCTGCATCCCTCCTGCCGTGGCTCCTCCTTGCCGAGGTGGTTGACTCTGTCACCCAGGGAGGGCTGTGCCTGGCAGCCTTCCAGAGGGTTGCTCAAACAGCCCCGGACTTGCATCTCCACGTCTGTGTGTGTGTGTTTCCATGTGCTGAGATGGCAGCAGGAGGAGAGGTGGCTGCAAGTGTCAGTCTGTTCTGATTCATCAGAGCACTTGGAAACCCCAAACCCTCTAAATCTGAAAGGTCAGAGTTAGACAAGTGACTCCTGTGTGCCCCTGGAGCACCACCCCTGCATCCTGATGAAAGTAGGACCTGTCCACAAAACTGCAGCCATCCAAACATCACACACTAAGCCTAAGCTCATCATCAGCCCACTGGTGAGAAATGGATGAGGATGGTTACATCAGTAGGGAACAACTGCCCAAAACAGCCTTGCAAACATTAGGCAGAGACACCCCGTGAGCAGGAGCTTCAGGTTTTTGGTTTGAGGGATGTTTCTGACTAGAAATTAGAATTACTACCTGGGGTAGAAATCAGTTTCTTTAGAGTTTATTTTTGCCCCCATTGCCCCAAAGCAGTGCCTCCACTCTGATGAGGAATCTGCAGACCCAAGGGGCAGGTGGATTTCCTTTCACCTCGCATACCCCCAGGGGGGCTGATTTCCTAAGACCTGAACACGCCATGGACCCCAGCTGTCTGTCACCCTCCCGGAGTGTTGAGAGGTATTCATCCCCATCAGCCTGCCAAGCCAAGCTTCCATGCCAAGGACACGTGAGAGGTAAACGGGGAATGAAGACAGCCTCTCCTTCCTGTGCCTGCTGACAGCCCCAAAGGCACACTCAGCTTTGGGCTGACCTGTTCACACACCCCTCCTCTGCTCAGGGCAACACTTCACCCCTGTATAAACCCTGTACTCAGAGGATCACACGGTGCTTTGCAAATGCCTGCTTGTTAATCCTCACCATGGTCCTGGGAAGCAAGAAAAGACACAGGGGGATCACCTCTTTTACTATGGAGTGGAGGCACTTTCTGGGGTGAAACTGAGGCGTCCAACAGATGAGAACAGTGCTGCTCCATGTAACACACCAGCCAGAAACTAAACGGAAAGAATGAAAATCGTGGTGATTGAGGGGAACTTTAGGCAGGAGCAGTGTGATTAATCACACTGAAACTTGGCTAAGACAACAGTGAAAGGCACCATGTGATTTTTTTCAGGCTCTGTTAGGGCTCCACTAATGCTCCAGTGTGACAGGTAACGCAAAATCCCAGCAGAACGGGCTGTGATGGCAGGATCAGTGCTCAGTTTGGGAGGGAAGGGGCTGGACAGAACTTCCAAAAGCAACAGTGAGACTGAGATTGTTGGACATCACCAACAGCTGCCATCAGGCCTCAGGCTCATTCACTGCTTGAGAAGTTCTTGCTCCTTGTGACTGCAGGGACAAGTGGCTGTCAGCCCAGAACCCAGGACACCGTTGTCACCTGCTGGTTGTGCCACACACCCCTTGCCCCGAGGTGCTTTGTGCCATTCCCACTGCTGAATTTGTGTAGTTTCTGGCAGAGAAGACAAAGGCACGCCTGGTCTTTACCAGGTTCATTTTTCCATTCAATCTCTGTCCACTGGAGTCTCCTCAAATCTACCATTCCTTTGGAAAGCTCCTCAGCTCAGGCACACCCTCCAGCCAACGTGCATGGAATCAGTGGCAGGCACAGCTGCACAAGCCTCTGTCCTGGTGATGACTCTCAAGGTGATTTACAAATAACCCAGAAACTGCTCATCTAAGTGGGATTATCTGAAAACCAAACTCTACTCTGTTGCAAGCCTGGTCCCAAGCCCCAAGCGGCCCAGATGACAACACTTGCCAGGAAGAAAAGATCAGTAGAGCTCATTTTCTCTCCAGGACTTCAGGAGGCAAGAATTTGCCAATCCTTCCATTCTAACAGCTCATTTTGGAATGGATTGTACAAGACTGAAGGATAATAAAAGGGGCTGGGCACACTGTGTGAACACATCTCACTTTGCAGATGCTGTCCCAGATGAGGGCAGGAGGTGGAAGATGAGATGATGTATGAATGAAGCAAGAGACGACAGCCTTTTCTTCTGGGCACTGATAACTTTAGTAATTATCAATGGCAGCTCTGCCAGCCCTGTGCCTCCACCCAGGCCACACAGCACTGTGAGGTGGCTTTTATATCCTCATTGCAGTGAAGGATTTTATCCTGCTAGGGTTTATTATTCTTTTCTAGACTGAATGGCTTCAGCCTCATCTTTCAACAAATAAAAGGAATCTTTCAGCATTTCAGTGCTGTTGTATTGGCTCCAAAAATAGCACCCTCAGAGCCACATTTTTTAAACTTCTCAAGTCCAGGGATTAACCTTTTTCAGAAAAAAGCACAGTAATCAGAAGACCAACTTGTACATATTTTATATATCAAATCAAATAAAGGAAAGACTAAAATTTGAAAGCTAATCTACAGCAGCTTTTATTTTCTCCCATTTTGTTTGTGTGCATGCTTCTGTGGCTGCTGGAGGGGAGAGAGAGGGTTTGCTATTACTTCATGAGCCACTGCTGGATGTTTTATTGACCACCAAAGGCCCGTGGATGAGGGTCAGAGAAGCACTGCTTTAGAGATAAACAGGCTCATTACAGGCAGGCCTGGCTCTGTTTGTGCCACCCTGTCCTGGCAGTTCCTGTGCCTTCAGTTTCTGCCCTGGATCCACGCCCTGCTCCAGGCACTCCCTCCCAGCTCAGCTCCAGGGATGCAGAATAACACCAGCTTGTCCTGGATCTTAAAAAGGACAGTCCTCTCAGAGAGGATGAGTGGCCTCCACTGCTCCTCCATTAGTGCAAATGGTTTTTCCTGCCAGGAAAACTGGCCTCGGAGCAGCCCCCTCTCTCTGACCCCCCCCCAGGTCTCTCCAAATTTTTCAAGCAGACACCCTGGCACCTCGGGTTGCCTTGGGACTGTGTTGGTGTTGGCTGGCTGGGAGTGACAGCATCCATCTTCTTTCTCCTCGTTGCATTAACTGTCACCTTAGGGGTTTTGATCTTCCTTGGAGCCAAGCCCTGCCAAGAGATTGATTCCCACATAATTTCCAGGGAAAGCTGTCGTAATGACCGAGGCGAGGAAATGCACTGGGTGCACTCAGGCGATGTGTTCACATATTGTACTTTCATAAAGGTACAGCAATGGAAACATTCCCTATTTTGATTGTCCCAAAGCCACAGGAAAAAGGGAATTAAGGGAATTGATATGTCTGGGAGAGATGCCAGCTCTGATTTACTCACATTTTTACCCTGATGTGAAATACCTTGGTCAGAGATGGAAAACTTTTATAGAAGACATGAACCAAATCAGGCCCTGCAAGTGCTGGTATCCAGCTAAGAGCTGTCTCAGCTGGCACAGCCTGAGAAACACTAAAACAAAGGAACTGGGAATCCAATGGACAACAGCAGCTCTGTAAGAAATTCCTTCTCTTCCTCCAGAAGTTTTGGCCATACCCACATTTGTAGTCTGCCATCTGACCACAGAGTGCCTAAGGTACCAGAACACCAGTGAGTTAGGATGTAGGGGTTGGCAGGGCTCCTGGAAAGAGGATGTGCTTTATCATCAAATCCCAGCATGATTTGGGATGGAGAGGCACAGAGCGGTCAGGGCAGAGCACTGAGCCCAAAACAGGGTTGCCTTTGGAAGCAGTTTAAAAAGAAAATATCCTTGCTAACATAACCTCGCTTTCCAGTTTAACCTCCACGTTCCCTCAGAGAGTGCAAACATGCCTGCACATATTTTAGGAATAGCAACCCATTTAGGAAGACTCAGATACAGAGTAAGTCCAATTAAAGCAAAATGGAATGAAAGTCCCAAATTATTTCAATGTGTCAGAGTGAGGAGTTTGCAAATCCACTGGTTATTGCAAAGCTGTTCTGGGAAAAATAATTTCTGTATAGATTCCACCCCACTTTGCTGAATTCCGTGGGAGTTTTGCCATCAACTTCAATGGGAGAAGGACCAACACATACTGGCAAACTTTAGGCAATGCATTAATTGTGCTTCAGGCCAAATGCATTTGCTCTTACCCCAAATCCTGCAATGAATTTTCTATAGAAATATCTCTTTCCCTCCAGTGGTGTCCACTGAACTCAGCACCAGCCAAGTCCAACTGCAAGACCTCATCTGACTGTCCAGAAACCCCTAAGAACATAGATCTGCATTAATCTTGCTGACATTAATATGAGTTCAATTAAGGGCAGAGTTTGATGAAAATATTTCATAACATGTCAAGCTGGAGGGTCGATCAAAGCTTTTTTTTTAGCTGACTAATAAACCAAAACAGAAATAACCCTGCAGAGGAAGTACCTTGTTTGTTTGTGATGGCTCCCTTCTTTGGGAAGGTGACTACAGAAACCACAAAATCATTGCTGCTGAAACAACCAAAAACAAAACACAAAAGGAGGCGGATCTTTCTTTGTTAAAATGCAAAACCTTAAATTAGGCAGGATATCACCCGGGATTATTTCTCTGGTTAAAATTCCCAAACACCAAAGAGCGGGGTGAAGTGTTCTGCCCACATCACTCACCTCCAACCTCTGTTCAGATCAATGCAAAGTGGTGAAGGTCCTGTCTTGATTTACGAAGCATGTAGGGGTTTTTTGCATGTATTTAAATTCTAACAGGACCCCCAAAATTCTGGTAGCATTAACTAGATTTCCAGCACCTCAAAACACGTGCTCATGGTCCCTCTAAGGTTGTGCTGAGCTCGTTGCTCTCCAAGGCTCTCTAACACAGTTACTAAAGGGCAGATGCTTGTTTTTTTAAACTTGCTAGAAAGCCATTTGCTCCCTTAAAAGTAATTTATGTCATTCAGCTAGAAAGTTTGTTTTTAGTATAAAATACTTTTTAATCACCTCTGTTAAGTCTTTCTACTTCATCTCATCTGGTTCCTATGGAAATGGCAAGTCTTCCAGAACTGCAAATTTTGTTTCCCAGCCAATGTTTAGTAAAACTGTTGGTCTTTTCCCACTACCTTCTGAGATAGTATTTGCATATAAATACTGTTCAGATCTCAGAAAATACTTTTGAAATTATTGTTCATTACACTGGAGACCTTCTGTGTTTCCACAAGCAGCTCCCCTTTTTCTCCCCTTCCACATAAGCAAAGGAAAAAAATCTCCCGTTTGCTTCTTCACTAATCCTCACCTCCTTTAAACATGCAGTTCTCCTTTACCTGAATTCTTGTTATATATAAAAAAACCCCCAAACCCAAACCAGCAGAGAGAAAATAAGAAGAATTGACACCTTTTTTTTATTGCCAAAACAGCACTTCCCACCCTTGATCCATGGTTGGCTGGTGAGGTTATAAAAGTCTGTAACTGGTCTGGACAACCAGCTATTTTTAAAAACTCTCTATTCAAAGTTGAACAATACAAGTTGTAAGTGCTCCAAAAGACACAAAGAAGGTTGTCAGAGTTCTTTGCCACGGCCTGGGAGCCTCAGTGTGAAGGAAGAGAGGAAGAGCAGGGGGCTCCGTGTCTTTTCTCTGTGTGACAAGCTCCAGTGAGCTGAGCAGTGATGGATCCCTTGCCAGGGTGAACACCTCACACCAGGACAGGGAGAAGAGAGCCACGGCTGGAGTCAGCCAGCATCAGTGAGGATACTCCTGTCCTGGCTTGTGTCACACACACAGTGATGGCACCTGCTTGTGCATCCACTGGACGTCCTGGGCTAGCTGCTGGTGCTTTTTGCCACCTCTCCTATCTCTTTTCTGTTCCCCTCTCTCATTTCAGGGTTCCACCTGACTGCTGTGCCTGCATTTGGGATGGCTCTTCGAGGTGTCAAACAAGGCTGAAACGCAGGAAGGGACAACACCATGCAGTGGGCAGTGAAAGCAGGGCATGACTGCAGACTCTCACTGAAAGTGCTGTGCAAGCCTCTGCTTCCAGGCCTTGTGAAGAAGCTCTCCTTGGAAGGAGGACCCAGAAGGGAAGGTGTGGTTGGAGCAATTTCTTTAGTCTGGGCAGTGAGGAAAACAGGATTACTCCTGCTCTCCCCCCTGCAGATCCATTTTGAAACCCCCACTTGTTCTGACACCGTCCCAGGCAAGGAGCAGACAGAACACAGCACCAGATGAGAGCCACATGCTGAGATCAAGTGGTGAAAAATCTGCTCTGTGTCTCTGCATTGCTCCTGCAGGGCACCTGAATACCAGATTCATGAGCTAAGAATTTACTTTCTCAGTAGGATCATTCTTAATATTAGCATAGAAAGTCAACAATAATATAAATTTTAGCTGTCCCCTTGTTACCTCCTCATGCACCTTGGAACTCTTCAGGATCATCTCAGCTGCTGACAAGGAAGTTCTCCTTTGAAAGAAAAGAAAACCATTATTTATTACTGTTTTCACCAGGCTGTGGCACATACAGAATTCTGAATGAGATCATCCCCTTCATCCCTGTAAAGCAGCTATGTACCAGCAAAGAGCCTGTGTCTTTGCATTTGCTTCATGAGCTACATTTTGGAAATTTTCAGGACCTATGCAGCTGGGAGATGGTTAAAACAGTGCTGAGAAGGGCCACGGGTCTCTGGGTTTTGCAGCCACACCAGCCATGGAAAGAAGACTTGCCACAGATGCTGGCAACCGTGGGCAAACCTTCTTCCAGAGGAAATGGAGATGTGCTGGAAGCTCCCAAGAGAGCAAAGGAATGCTTCCAGACAGTCAGGTGGAGCAGCCTGCTGGCTCCATCAACCTGACAGACTTGGCAGCCTCCCCTGCTGCAGCTGGCCAGGATCCTGGGGTCTGCAAAGCTGCAGGCAGAGTTACTGAATTGTTGGGAGAAAACAGAGACCTGCATTAGCTTATACACAGTGATACACACAGTTATAAACAGAGATACACCCAGATACATTTATACACCTCATGGAGTGAGATTTGCAGGATATATGAACCTGCAGTAGTGTTTATATTCATATACCCTATGATATACATCCAATATTCATATATCCTCTACTGCAGGGTATAGGAGCTCCTAGCAGGACAATGCTTTATCCTGTCACGACTAAGCTGGTCTCTGTGTCAGGCATATTAACTCTGTAGGAGAGCTCTGACATCTTCCTGGACAAGATTTCAAGATGCATTTGTATTAGCTTTTGTAGAAGAAGCACTGACTGAAAGCTCCTGAAGCTTGCTCAACAACCCCACATTCCCTGGGTTCCTCTAAGCCTGAGCCCTCAGAGTTGTCACAGCAGAGGCCAAATCCCCCTTCCAGCTCCAGTCTGGCCACCAGGCTCTCTTGCACGGCTCTTGACTGCTTTAGCCCAGAACAGAGTTTCTGTTTACGTCAGCAGTAGCTGGCCAAGAGGAAAAGAGAACAATACAGCCTTTATAGATTAACAATATTTCAATTTACTGTAAATTATACAGCATATAACGTGGCCCAGAGGAGTAATTTGTCATTCTTTTGGATCCTTGCTTTTTCTCTCATTTCTTTATCTTCACCTTCCCCTTTTCTCTTCACCTTCCCCTTTTCTCTTCCATTCCACTCCTATCTTTTTGCCTCCTTTCCTCTCTCCTTTCTGCACTTCCTCCCTTCCAACAGATCCCACTATTGCTTCAATGGCTCAAATCCAATCTCTGCCTCTATGTTATCTGCCAAAATCACTGGCAACAGAACATCTGAGTGGAGGTGCATTCCAGGGTCCTGGAAAGGGATGCCTAAAGCAAAGAGAGCAGCACTTGAGGGAGCAGAGGACTGGGATATGCAAGAAGGGTTATAGGCAGGAAAGACCTGGGGTACATCCATTGATACAGGCAAAGTAAAGAGCTCACCCCCAGCAGCAGCTGATAGAATCATCTGCAGCACTTCCATCTGGAATGGTCAGTCCAAGAAAAAAATATATTTCATAGTCATAAGGATAAAAGTAAATAGAAGAGTATCAGCTTTGGGGTGCTGGCTGTTTGATTTTATCTGGAACGAGTGTTGTGTGCATGTGTACATACATCACTGTTGTTATTTTATTATGGAGTGCTGTTATGAAACTTCCCATTTTGTATAAATCTTCCTTTTCAGACATGTGGTCATGGGTTTAGGCAATATTTACTGGGAAATGCTTTGGTTTTTGCAGACCCAACTTTTCTTGGTTTCGTTCTCAAGACTCCTTGGCATAACCAGAGCCTTTGCCACAGATGTCCCAGACACTGCCTTAAAAAAATTATCCTGACCAAAAATTGGTGCTTAGGTCTGTGTGAAAGCATCATCACAAAGCAACAGTTAGTCTGTTAGTTCCTCACAATCTTTGCCTCCTCAAACCCTGATGTTTAGGTCACATGGAAAAGTGCAGTTATGGACACAAAGCCAGCACTCACAGGTTGCTGTGTTTGTTCCAACTCATCCTTGGTTCTCTTCCAAAAGCCAGCCTCCCAGCTGACACTTGAGGTGTTGCTCTCCTCACATGGATGCCTGCTCAAGGAAGGAGAAATCCCTTTCCCACAGCAAGTACAGGCTTTCCTCAGTTTTGTCCAGAACTTGAACCTCCAACACTCTGGAGTCAAGCTCCTCCAGCCCCGCAAAGGCCCAAGTTCCCCCTGGATTAGCCATCTGGGACACCAGGGAGCTGCTTCTCCCAAGCCAAGACCCAGAAGATGCTGTGCAACCTCAACAAAACTCGACTGGCCCAGCTCCATTCCTGTCCAGCCACCGCAGGGCAGCTCCTGCCTCGTTGAGTTCATGTTCTCTCACGGTCACCTGACAAACAAAAACACTTCCAGAAAAGAAAACTGCCTTGAGCTCATCCCTGCTGCTCTTGGGATCAGTGCCAGCCCACATTCCCCTTTGTTTTCCCTGTTATACAGACAAGAGTTCTTTGGCCCCCATTATGCATAAAGTCATGCTTCCAGGTCTCAGAGGAAGGCACAAACACACATGGACTTCCTGGTATTAAAGGTATTCTGCAAAGCATGGAAAACCTTCGGGACAGTCAGAAGAGGCAGAAATAGACAAGATTAACCCCACAGTCTGCATTCCCCAGGCCCTGAAAAGCCTGCAGCCTCCCCTGGTCTTGGGGTTTGGCTGCCTATGCTACAGGCCAGCTCTGACATGGTGCTTCTGTGACTGGGATCACACTGCCATGAAAAATAACGTGAAAAAACACGGAGCAGCCTTTGCAGGGCTCCTCCCCAATTCCCACGGGAGCTGCCTATAAACTCAGGGAGTTTGGTCTTGTAGGTTTGCCTGTGCTCATAGACCCTGTTAATCCTGATCATGGATGTGGAAGGTGGGGCGTTCCCTGCTGTCCTTGGAAGCAATCAGCTCCAGGAGCTGGTGCCCACATCCTCCTTGCAGCACACTCACCTTGCCTGCTGAACACCAGGACAGGCAATTCAAGCAGCCCATCACAGTGGGTGATGTTCTTGTCCTTCAGGCCATCTTCTCAGGTTGGAATCGAGCCCAGGCACAAGTGTTCATGGCACAAACCACCTTACATCTTCTCCAGCACAGGAGTGAGCCAAAGATCACACCGCTGCCTTTTAAAAGACAGAAGCAGGGAACCATGTCACAGCTAATTCACAGGAAACTTAATTTCACCCTTATTCTTCCTAAAATCACAGGGCTCTTTGTGCCAATGTCATATTTTAGCATAATTCTCCCTTCTTTACAATTTTCTCTTCAGCACAAAGGGATATGAGAGCACAGAAACCCATCGCTGGAGATAGTGAAAGCCTTCCTGGATCATCTGTTTCAGAGCAGGTCTCTCCCTATCCCCCAGTTTTCACTTGCTGGAAAGTTACCCAGCCATATGTTTGCAATTAAAGTCTCAGTTCCTCACAGGCTCATGGCAAATAGTCTGCCTCACCTGGGTCACATCTCTAAAGGGAATTCCCCCAGACTGGATTTGCAGGCCGTATTCAGTGGCAGCTTTGACACAGGTATTAGCCATAATGGAATCCATGTCAATTATGAGTTCATCCATTCGTTTTTCTATCCAGGCCTCCCACTCAAATTTCAGAGATCTCCTTCTAAAATGCAATTTGACCCATTTTGGAATGGAGAGAGTTCCTTAGTCACTCCATTTGAGACCAATTAGCCTGTTTGATTTGGGATCCTTTATCCCTTGGTGCTCTTAGCCTGTCTGTTCCAATAAATGTTGCAAAAAATCCCAGTGTCTGAAATCCCTGCATGCTTCATGGACCCTATTTCCTACCCAGAAACTGCACTCCCTTTACTCTCCTTTCACCAACCTGAGTCAGTCACAGACTCTGGGGTTACTTTGTGCCATCTCCTTGAAATGCCTTTCAAATCTGTGCCTGCGGAGGCCATGAGGATGAGGAGGCAGAAGTGACTTGTAACACTTTCTCCTGGTTGAGGAGCTCAGAGCAATCTCTCCTGAGGAGAAGCCACCATGTGAAAAAGCTCTCAGAGTTCAGAGTTCACTTTTAATCAGCCTCACTGATTTGGTTTGAGAGGTTGATCAAATCCTAACTGCTTCCTTTCCAATGACCTGATGGATGGTCCAGTCAGCCCATGAGTTTGGGGAGAGCTCCAGCTTTCAAACCAAGGATTAATCACAGATTTGCTATGATTATTTGAGCTCAAAGCTTTTGTTTTACGTGTCCTTCCGGGATATCTCCAGCCCCTTCAAGTCCCTGCAGACAATGGTGTAGATTCAAGGCTGATAATGGAAACAAGTCGCAGGTTATGAGAAGACATCTTCCTGCTTTAATTCACCGTCTTTAGAAGTTCTCCATGTTCCAAACCAGAGTAGGCTGAAAGGTTTGTGAAGCGAGGGTGCAACCACGGTAAAACAATAATTTAAACCTGATATAATGTAAACTTGATAGAGGAAGGAGCCTGAGCACATATTTAACTGTCAGCACAAAGGAGACAGCTTTCCTCATTAGGTGCCCAGATGAATTGTTAGGGGAGAAGGGCTGGAATTGGCTCTTCCCTCCTGAGCCTCTGGGATTGACCCTGGACTTTTGGCAAGGGGGATGTGTTTCAGAATGCAAACCTGAACCTGACTCTGCAGCTGCCACTCGCCCCCTCTGCACATGGCAGACCTGACCCAGCTGAAGGCCCCCATGGCCTTGTGCTACACAGGGAGTTCAAAACCCAAATCTGATTTTCCTGCCAGGGATCATCTCCGACTTTCCCAGCTTCAGAACTCCCATTCTGCTTTGTGTCACTTACCTGTTGGCTTTGGGGGAAGAAAATAATATTATTAAAAAACCCCAACCAGTAGCAATCCAAAAGTCAGCCATGCTGTCCCAGGAACATTCCGCCTTGCACAGCAGGGAAGAAGACAAGCCCAGCAGTACCCACATCCTCAGCCCTTTGGGCCTCACAGCATTTTCTCCCTCTTTCTTCTGCCTTTGTTTTGGGGGTTTTATTTCAATTTTTATCACATTGGCTTATGCTGCCTGAGAGTCAGGGGACCTCGTTGGTGTCCTTGAAGTGTTTACTCAAGATTGGAGCACATCCAAGAGGTGGCCTTCAAAGCCCCTGTGGGTACCTGAAACCCCACACCAGCACATTTTGTGGAAGGGGGTGGCTGCTGCTGGCTCTGCAGAACTGGGGACAGGTTTGCCTGCCAGTGACAGAGAGGTGCTGGGGGTAAAGCATGGCATCTTCCTCCTCCTCCTTTGTTTGGTGTGTGGCTGTGGAGAAGTCACAAGTTAGACTGTGCCCCTATTCTGGATGATCTCCAGGCTCCTGCAGTGCACAGGAAGAGTGTTCCTTGGGTTTCCTGAGCCACCAGCACTGCCTCCTTCAGAGGCTTTCCCTGCACATGCTGAACCCAGGAGCTCTGATACCATCCCATGGAAACCACACCCCCAGGCCTCTGTGTCTTGCTCATGCTCTGCAGTGACCCGGGACAGGCAAAGCCCATGACATGCAGGTTTTGCAAAAATCTTTAGCGCTGTTACTCTTTATGGTAGGTTGCATAAAACTTTAAGATAGACCCAAACAGAGCAATACATCAGAGTTCAGCACATCCCTTGTCCTCCTTGTCATCACCATCCTTGCACAATCTCTTGAACTTGGATCAAGGCCTGTGAGCTGTCCAGATTCATCCTCCTGTGCAGCACTTCTCCACACTAGGCAATCTATTCTGCCTGCAGCTTTATCCTGTTTTCTCAATTTTTAACCGAGGTGGTTCTTCACTGAATGCCCTCTGTTTCCTTCCTAAAGTCTTCTCCTCTGCTTCTCTTCATTGCCATCTACCTTCTTCTTTCTGGTCCTGCATCTCAGGAGCTTTTTCCATGATTTTGAATTCCTTTGCTCCTCCAAAGTGGATAAGAACATTTTATATTGGTGATAAGGTAATATTTTACAAATAAACTTCTCACAATCAAACTGAATAAACAGATACGTATGAGTGCGCATGTTTCAATTGGACACTGGTTTTCCAAAATATTAAACAACAATATAACCAAATACATTTCACACTGGAAAACAAGAAAATTCAGAACATTCAAAAGCTGTGGAAACAGAACTTTTTTGCGTTTCATTTTGGGGAAAGACTGGGTTTTCTTTGCTTTTCTTTTCTCCAGAAAAAATATTCAAAATAGGTACTTTTAAAATGTTCGCACAAAAAATAACACGTCTCGTTTAAAAACATTTCAAATGGGAAATGCCCAGCGGGTCCTGGAGATGGGTTCATTCCGTGGTCACAATCTCTTTTGCTGGTGGTTGTTGGAGTCCAGGGCACTCCTCTGACTGCCCTGGAAGGTCTGAGATCCTGGCAGGGGGTCAAAGACCCCCTTGCACAGAGCCCAGGGAGACACTGTCCTGGATCTTGGTCCATGGAAGAGCTTTCAGCTTGTGAAATGAATTACAAGTCACGAGAATGTAACAAAAATAATAGTTAGTAATAGTAGTTAAATGATCACAGGGTGCAAATGTAGAATATTGGGGGTTTTAGAAAGGGGTCAGAAGAAAAACATGGAGGACCAGGGTGTGGTCCTTGTCCTTTTTGTCCTTCTTGTCATCCATTTTTCTGCTGTGGTGGCTCACAGGGATTGGTGTAGGAGAGAGGTGACATGTCTAACATTAGTAGTAGGTATTGGTGATTAATGGTAAATAAAGGATACATAAAACATAGTATAAGAGGCTTTGCCCGCCTGTCGTGGGTGGGAGTCTCCTCATGCCCTCACTGCAACAAGACCTTGGCAGGGCACAGAAAGAATCTGTAGATAAGAAATCATAAACAACCTAAAAAAAACCTGAACTGGCGGCTTTCGACTCTTCTTCTGCTTCGGCACGAGGCATTCAGGGAAAAAAGGCTCTCATCTGACATGTCTCGGGAATCCCAAATCCAAGAGGTGCTGAGGTTGGTTACGCTTGGTGAGAGGCACAGTGAAGAACTAACAAACATCCCTTGCTGTTCTGTGCTTGTCCCAGCTCTCCTCTGCCCCAGGCTCCATTCTCTCAGTAGGAGGCACCATGGTATTTGTTGTCAGTTTCTCACCGACCGCGGAGCCTCATTTCTGGCACAGCCTCCCAGGACAACCCCAGGTTCCTGTGTGCAGATGAAATACGGCTCTGTTGGCACAGGCTGACGGGCCTTCTCCATGGGCAGCTTGCAAGGAAACTCTCCCGTGGCATTCCAGCACCATCCTGAGCCGTCAGCTCCGTGCCCATGGCATCTGCTCCCGCCAGCGCTCCCGGCGTTGCCGTGGAGTCAGGAGTGAGCCCCAGAAGAGGCACACACCTAGAAAAGTGCCACTTGTCCCACCACTGCTAATGACCACTGACACCTGGGCTTCCACACCTCCAAAAACTACAAACTCCATGGAGTTTTCGTGTGCAGAAGAGCTCAAGCCCAACCGTCAGAGCAAAAAGAAACTGAATGCTGATGATATTTGCATCCAAGGCTGGAGCTCCTCCTTGGATACCAGAGCTTGGGTCCATCTGCTCAAACAATATTTGCTTTCTTGCCACTGCAGTTTTCTGTGCCTCCAAGCCTGACTATTGAATGAAGAGGCAGCCATGAAAAGGAAGAGAAGAAAGGAAAAGAGGAGAAAAAACCAAAACATGTGGCACATTTTTATTGAATTTCTAGGGTTTTTTAGGCTTTCAGGTGCAGTTGTCTCACTGTGCTGGAAATTTTTCTACAAGATGGGCAAGGAAAATAACCTTGGAAGAAAGAAAACCTGGGAGATTTGAATAATCACATCCTAACAATGGCTACTGCCCCAAACCTGATCATCAAATCAGTGTCACAGAATGGTTTGGGCAGGAAGAGACCTCAAAGATCATCTCATTTCAATATCCTGACACAGGCAGGGACACCTTCCACTAGACCAGGTTGCTCCAAGCCTTGTCCAACCTGGCCCTGAACACTTCCAGGGATGGGGGAGCCACTGGGCAACTCATGCCAATGTCCTACCACCCTTGGGGTAAAGAACTTCCTCCCAACATCCAATACGAATCTACCCTCTTTTAGTTTCAACCCATTCCCACTTCTCATATCACTAATGCCTCTCTAGTTCACAATATGACGACCTGTAACATTTCCCCATCCCATCAGTGAAAAATATTTCCTGTTTGCAGAGCAGACCTCCATCCCTGAGGTAAGAAGCACATCTTAACAAAAGGGCTGGGAAACATTTGTCAGCAATGTCTCTTTTAAATAGAAATCAGTACATTGCAGCAAATGCCACAACCATCTTGCTGAAAAACAAAATGATTAATGACACTAATATGTAAAAATGAAACAATACTCATAGAAATGGGTTGTGGGCTGCTCTTTATTTGGGAAGGATATTGCCCAGTTGGATCAATAGGATGTTCTTTAGTGATGCAGCAAGCTACAGGGAGGTCCTGCTCTTTGAACAAGGCAAAGGTGTTCAAAGGTGTTTGAACAAGGTCCTGCTCTTTTGTAACTACAAAACATCACAAAAATAATCCCACCTCAGCAAGAGCTCCAGTTTTCTGGAGAAACTGGAAAAGTTCACAAACACAAAATCCAGAGCACGGATGGTCCAATTTCCACAGCCACCTTGCATCAGCCTGACTCTGCTCCCACTGTGAAATCAGTCACTGGTGTTAGGAAGAACAGCCAGAGCTTGTGAAAATCCCTTCTCTCAGATTTATTTCAGACTTCTGTAAAGTGCTTCTTCAACTCTTATATCAGTCTAAACATCCCTTCTTCAGAAATGGCTTTGTTCTCCAGTCAAACCATGCCTCCCAGCCACTGGAGACCTGGAAGCAAAGTGGTCTTTGGTCAAGCCTGCTAAGATTTTGGCTCAGAGCAGATCCCTTACTTCACCAGGAGGCCCCAGCAATGTCAGCTAATGCATTATGCCTGAGTTCCTGACCTCACTTGCTGGTGCTTTGCATGGGGCCAGGATTTCACACACTGCATTTAAGCTACCACGGAGCTCAAAGGCCATTCCTCAGTGTCAGACCAAAGCCCTCCTAAAGAAGCCACGAGCAGCACTGAGGAAACTCAGAGATTTCAGCCTTTGCAAAACCAATGGAAGAATTTTCCCTTAGTAACAAACCCCTTAGCATCTTTTGTTTTGGAAAGTATGAAAATGTTTCCATATATTTTTCCCAAAATCCAGCCCTCAAGAGTCTCGTGTTGTTCTGATGCTGCTGAGATGGCAGCATCCTCAAGCATCCCTAAGCCCTGTTATCCCTGTTTGGATCCCAGCTTCCCAGGGCTTTGTGCCACGTTGTTGGGGGTCTGGCATCTCTGGGCGTTTTGTCTGGATTCTGGGGCAACGCTCCTGGGTGCCTGTGGGTTTCCTGTCCCACAGCAGGGCTGAGCACAGCACGGAGGCCCCAAGGCCTGCAGAACACGGCATCCGCCTAGCAGGAGCGTGGGCTGTGCTCCCGCAGGCTCCTGGCTGGGCTCACCACAGCACAGCCACTCTCGAGGATTTCAGCAGTGATGAGGGAGGGATGACTTCCTGACAGCCAGGAAAGACTGCCATTGCCCACGTCCCAGACAGTCCCAACCTAGAGGCAACACCGTGTGCTGGCAGAGGTGAAAAAGTCCTCTGCGGAGCCCAGCAGCCACACCACAAGAGCCTGAGGCTCAGGACTCTGCCTCAGAGCTTCTGCTGGGCAGGCTGGGACCTTTCCCAACCATCCTACTGCCTGTCCACGCCCTGGGGTCAGCTGGTGTTATTGTGGCTCCCTCCCTACCTCTCTGCAGGGATGCTGCCTCCTGGGAAATGAGTCACACCTTGCAGAGAGGCTGAGGAACCCTCCAGAGGTGCCTGGGTGTTGGCTCAGAAGGAAGGAGATGTGTGTGCTGCCAACACTAAAGTTTTCTTATGCGGGGCAGTGCTGGGGCAGTGCTCATGCTGTGCTAACCCCAGAGAGCAGAGGGTGCCATCCCACCGTGGAACAGCCTTTTCCCTCCCCAGCTCCTCCCCACCTCCCTGCCAGCCTGTGCTCCCACATGAACAGCAGGGCTGGCGGGTGGGTCCCCATCACCAGCAGGGCCAGACTCCCAGTTTGAGCTCATCACAGATGGGCCTCAGGCCCCCCCAGGAGTGCATGTGGAGAAGGGAGAGAAGGGAATTTGCTTCCCCAAACCCACAGCGATCCAGTAACCAAAAGTGACGGGCCAGGAACTCCTCCAGGCATCTCGGGTGGGTTTTTAATGCAACACTCTGACAGAAGTTTGGTTCCAGGTCCTGCTTTGAATTGATTTCTTAAGCACACAGACATCCAAGCCTAGGCCTCCAGCTCCCTGGTTTGTACAAGAGCTCTTTTGCCTGTAGAGCCCCAAAGTTCAGGTCACAGCTCTTCTGCGCTGTACATGGGCTCTGCGCGACGCCTGGCAGAAAGAAATGGCACCAAAACTGTTGATAGATCATCTGTGGAAGGCCTGTACTCCAGCCAAGACAGATAAAAATAAAAGAAATTAAAATAGTTGTGTGTGTGTGTGTGTTTTATGAAGGGAACATTTATATTTTTAAACTAGGAGTAATTGTATTCTGTATCTGAAATGGCATCTGAAAGTGATTTAGAGGAACAATGTGGTTTCTGATTGGTGCTTGAACTAGTTCCAAAACATTTTTTATAATAAGCATCATAAAGATCCCAATTATCTGATCCTTTTCCCTAACATGGTCAGAGAGGATGTTTCCAAAGAAATGGCTTATGGGTTGGTTTTTTCATTTGTGACACTGATCCTGCAAACATTTACACACACTCTTAATCCTGTGAGTGGTCCCAGAGAAATGAACCAAGGCAGCTCTCAGCAGCAAAGCTAATCACAGAGTAAACTACTAATGTTCAGATTTGCTAATCAAGGCAATCCTTAGCCTTTCAGGGAAAGGTCTGCTTGTTATTCCGAGAGCTGTTCAGGATGCATTTACGATCCAATAAAGGAGGCCCCAGCATTACCAAAATAATTACTTACTCAAACAAGCCTGTAAAACTCAAGGACTGCCCCAAATAAAAGGAGGCTTTCCCCCCTTCAGTTTAATAACATAAATCTAGTGAAATGCATCTTGCTGCCATAAAATCAGTTCTACATGCCTTAGAAACCGTTGATTTACTAAGTGGCCAGGGAGGTCAGATACTGCAGGGGACTCAGAGAGCTGAACAGATGGAGAGAAGTTTTAAATCTGAGAGTTTTGTCCACCCACAGAAATGGAGAGCAGTTCATATCTTACCTTGTAACTTCACTCTCCAAAATAAGACACATAAAAGCAACGCTGGATATTAAATGGAGCCATTTTGATGACTACTCAGTAAAGGGGATAAATAACGACCCGAAACCTCACGCTGCCTTCTTAGAAACATCTCTTCCACTTTTCCCCTTGTAAAAAAAAAAGCCCTTCTTTCCTCAACTCCCTGGCTTTGGCTAAGTCCTTCCTGTCACACACCACAGTGGGGGAGCCACAGGCCATCCAGGATGTCAGGTTTCTGTTCTCCTTTCAAACACCACCTTAGTTTTCCTCTGTTTTGAGCAGCTTGGGGTTTAATGTGCTGCAGAGGACAGTTGGGTGCCACCCTAACACCACACATGGTAACTAAGCTGCAGAGGCTCTTGTGTCAAAAAAGGCTGTGCGTGACATCGCCCTCAGGGTCGTCTTTCTCCACCTAGTTCTTGTCTGGTGGAAGGAAACTCTCCTCTGTAACAAAAAAGAAATATCCAAGCAGAGAGCAAGGGAAACTGCTAGGCAGTCGTCCTCATTCAGACTAGCTATAATTTGGGGAGATGTGAGGGATTAAGCATCCTGTTCAGCTTCACACAGCAGGGCAGCAGAGCTCCAGCGGCACTGTTGCATTTGTAGTCAGGAGGAATAGGAAAACAGCTTTAAAAAATGCCTGCTGACTGCTTGTGGGTATGAGCTGATAGAGACCATAAACCACTCCTCACAATGCCTGCATGCCCTCTGCAGGCTGGCACTGCAGCTGACTGTGGTTTTGCAGTGCTTCAGCCCTATCCCTCACCCACCTCACCTACAAAGTGTCGTCAGGAGGTGCTCAACCTGTGCAGCCCCCAGCACTACGCAAGGGTAATCAGCCTTGGGTGGACCTGGAAGTGTCACCCAAGTGCAGCAGCCACCTCGCTGTCGGGTGCCTGTGGTCACTTGGATCATGTTCTGGTGATGTGTGAAGGCAGGGGTGGCCAAAAATAAATAATAGAAGACGCCTTACTCCCCTGAGCATTGAGGCTCTCATGCCAAGAAACATTCTCCCTTCTTGCTGCCTCTTTTTGTGGTGGTTTTCCTGAGACTGAAAACGCTCCTCCGCTGCAGAAGATGCAAAAAAATTCCTGCTGACCTCAGCATTGAGTTTCATCTTTTTGAAGCTTTGTTGCGCCTCTAAGATAATTTATGAGGTGTCAGGATTTTCCGACCACAAATGCCTTGGACGAAAAGGGTTTTTACACTACAGATGCCATGAAAAAGAAGCAGCTTCAGTCTGTTTTTTCTACAGCACTGTCTGTGTCCACAATGAAGCATGGGTTCAGAGCTCCTGGAGATTATTTGTGTAAGAGTTGTCCGGGCCAGAGCTCCACTGAGACTCAGGCTGGGTCTGATTCCCCACCTTTGCCTCATGGCCCTGATCTTTTCTGTTGGGAGGGGAACTCCCATTTCCTGGTGCTGTGCCACGAAAACACAAGCTTGCCAAGTTATTCTGTGTGTGTGTGTGTGTGTTTGTGTGTGTATGCATCGAACAAGCCAGGAGCACCAGAAGTAAAAAGATCCATTAACAAACCACATTTTTCAACATCCACCAGGATCCCCGGGTTTCTCATCTGTGCCCTTCTCTTCCCCGCGCTTTAGGTTTTTGAGGGGGAAGAGGAAACCATGAAAAAAAACACAGGAGGCCAGCTTGGCCGCCTCTAATCCAGCATGCACCTCAGTCTCCATGAAAGTGTTCTTGGGACGACAGCAGTATTTCCCTTGGCTGGGATGCCCAGCCTGCTGGCTCCTCTCGAGCTGCAGAGCTGTAGACATTCCGCTGAGTAGTTTGCAACCCTGCCTGCCAGGAAAACCCAATGTCTCCGTGGAGAAATCTCAGTGGAGGAGTTTGATACTCAGTCAGGGATGGAAAAGAAGGGAGTTTATGCCTCCCTGAGACTAAATCCATTCCTTTAAAAAAAAAAAAAAAAAAAAAAAAAAAAGCAAGAGGGGAAAAAAGAGAAAAGGGATCATATTCATACTGACATGGGCCCAGACATGCCAGCAGTGTTGGTGTGTGGAGCATTGCTTTGTGGCAGGATGGGCCCAAGTCATGGGACCCGGGCCAGGCGTCTGTTTAGGTCAGTGGGAGTCTATCAGCCTTGGATCAGGCCTACGTTTGGATCTGGAGCTGAACTTCCGAAAGTCTGGGCACGCTTGCATCTTCTGGTGAGGGGGAGCTTGGTTTGGCCTGGTTTTGAGATAGGAACCAGCTGCAAATGTAGGCCTCCAAGCATGTTCTAGGAAAGAGGTTATAAAAGAGCTCCTTCTTGCTCAATGCATTTATTCCCCATGGGCCAGATTCTGACATGTTCATTAACGCTGAGCAGAACCTCACCCCAAGAGCAGTTACATTGACTTGAATGGAGCTATTCAAGGAGTCAGCAAGTACCTCATGTCAGCGAGGGCAGCACCATCTAAGGCTCACAGCTGTTTGCTCCATTGACATAAGCGAGTTTTTTCTCCTATTAGCACACCCTGCTACAGACAAAGAATGTCGGGTTCCCTCCTTCCTGGCACCTCTCCAGCAAAATGCTGATTGCAGATTCTTCCTTAGTGCTAGTATGATAAGGAGCAAAAAGTACAGGAGCTCAGCTTATAGCTCCAACATCTACAGAAATCCTCCTGTGATAAAAGGAAGCTGTGATGAGAAGGTCAGAGTTCCTTCCTGAGCATTGCTCTAAACACTTTTTGTCTATTTTTTCTCCTAGCTTTGAACTGGGCACTTAAACTGCTGGGCAGCTGAATGAATCCCACATTTAGACAGTCAGGTGTACCTGATTCACATGTCTTGGAAGCTGTGCTCCTAACTCATATTCAGTCTTCTGAAAATCTCACTCCAAACACTCAACACCTGCACATTTCATTCGCTCCCTTCCAGCACAGTGACCAGCTCAGAAATCCATGTTTTCCATACTGAAAGGAGGGGAAGAAACTTCATCCTTACAGTAGTCAGTTTTCCTTACCACTAGCAGCAGTTAGTATGATTTTTAACTCATTCTGTATACAACTCCTTCTTTCCTGCCATTTAATCTCAGGTCTATCCTACACACTGCTCTCAGATATTACAAGCAGGTATCCAAGAGTCTGCTGCTTTTCTACTTCAGGACTTTATGTGGGCAGCAAATTCTCTGAATCTCTGATCTCACTCAGAAAACTGATCTGACATCATAACAAGAGTAAGTGTTAGATTCTTGTTTGTCAAGAAAGACCCTCTGAGAGACGTTAAGAAGAGGACAACCACTGTTCGTTTGGGTTCTACTCCAAATGGACTAATGAGCAGAGAGTTGCCAGTCCATGCAAACAGTTGCTAGTCCATGGAATTACATGGTCTAAAAGGGAACAGCCGAGTTCTGGAAAACTGCTGGCAGCGAAATGATATTATACATATATATGGAATATATATATTATATGGAATTATATTGGTAATTTATAGGTTAGGAGGGAACGTAGTGGCAGGACAGGGAAGTTGGTGGAATAGTTTGCAGACATTTCACGTGCAAGAATGAATTTTATAGGAGCAAAATGTCTTCAGGGGATGGGTCCTGCTTAAGACTTGAGACATGTGCCCACTTTAGGGGATACAGAGGAGTGGGATTCTGGTGTTGAGTCCTGCCCTGATGCTCCCAGAGCCCAAAGACTTTGCAATGCAAATTCTGAGCGAGCTGGAGACTGATATATGTAAGCACAGGGAGTACTGGAGCACTTTTGGGAGAGGGTGAGCAGGTTAAGCTGTTTTGTAAGATACAGCTAATGAAAGATCATTGTTGCCCCGAGGAGAATGGAAGGGAATTGTGTTATTTATGCATTACAATTGCAGCCACTAAGGCATAAACAAAGCAACTTGCACAAAACCAGACAAAGGAGGTTGTGGCAGAGTCAGCAGTTTCAACTCAGGTTTCCTGTGTCCCAAACCGGGACTATAATGATCTTCCTTCTCTGTGAGAGAGAAACGAGTATCAGAGAACACAGTGAGTCTCCACATTTTTCTAGCCCAAGACAGCACTGTGTCCATTGTTGGGACTAGCCCCCTAGGAGGAATTATTTCTATTCAGTTTGTGTGGGTCACAGCCAGATAATGCACTGGGTGGTATTTCCCTCTCTTCCCCCAATCTTTCTCTTTTATGACCACATGACTTCACCCCCTCGTGTGAGTGACAGTACCCATTAGACCAGACTCTGATGCAAAACAGCTGTGTGCAGAGAAGGGGAGGAAGGGAGTGGGGAACAGCAATTTAGAAAACAATTAAGAACATCAATTCCAATTCATTTGCTTGGCCAGGACAAGTAATTTCTAAGAGGTAACTTGATCTGTAGCGGACGGAGATTAAAGGCGCACTCCATTATCTCTAGTTTACAGTCCGGAGGAATTTGTTTTAACTGGTTACCAAGGAGGCTGCATGGAAAAAAATGGGGGAAAAAAAAAAGGACCTTTGCCTAAAAATGTCTAAAAAATCCTCCTGATTTCTCTTAAAGAGCTCGCGTGGAATTATTAACTCTCTGGAAGGATGGTTGCTTTGCGTGGCCAGAGGAATGGTCCGGCTTTTGGAGACAGAATCCCTGCCTGCAAGAGCTTGCAGGTATCAGAACCAGCTATGGCAGCTTTAAGCAGCAGTTAAGACTTTGGTGTTGAGATAGACCACAAACATGAGGCATGGGGTACAGAAGCAGATGGAGCATCCTGCAGAGGAAGCAGAGGGTCTGGAGGAGAGCACAGTGAGCTGAGCATCCAGCAGCCTGCCTCTGAGACTGCTGCACTCTCTGCTGTGAAAGGTGAGTCTCTGCACTGCCTTACCACCAGAAAAAGAGGGAATTAGCTGTGAGCAAAAGGGGGGTGAAATACTTGGACACCTCTCAGACATGCTGTGAGACTCCATGGGTAAATACCCCGATGTCCCTTGAACACTGAGGCTGATCTTGCCAAAGCAAAGGCTTGTGACCCAAGGAAACAAAGTGTCCTGTATTCACTCTTGTATATGGGATGGCACCAAAAAGGGAGTGTGATGGAAGAGCCACTGATTCTCTGCCATGGAAACTCCACATTCTGGAGCCCTCCCTTTCCACCCTCCTTAGCCCTCAGCACTTTTCCACAACCATGTGTCTGGTTTTGCCTCAGCTCCTGTGGACCTTGAGCCTTCACTCTTGTTATGCAAAATACAGTGTTGTAAAGAAGCCAAGATGCCTTGCAACTGCAAACCATCAAAATGCTGCTCAGACCATTGGAGTTACCTTTTGGAAAGCATAGGTACTGGCGCTGGTATTTCTTCCAGGAACCCAGAAATGACATCCCTTGTGCTTGCAGGAACATAGAGGCCACAATGTGTCTCTGGATCTGATGTGAGGAGCTCCGGGTTGGGGTAAAAGTACGAGTGGAAAATACCAACCATGAGCTGGCTCAAAGTTCAGAGCTGGCCTTGGATCTGCATTTGCCTGCCTGGACGCAGACTCCTACCTCTCCTGTCCAACTTTGTTTGTCTTAGGGACAGATGGCATTGCCGCCATCATGAGAGGGCCAGCCTGCACTTTGTACAGCTGCATCCCTGTTAGCTGCCTAAGGCTCTGGGGTGATGTAACCACCTCAGTGCAAATGGGAGCTGAAGAATGTGATGTGACAAATTTTCCCGGACCACCAAATAAATTAAAAAGTAGGCTCCCAGCCCAGAAAGGTTACCCTCCCAAACAAACATGTCCCAGCCTCCCTTCCTCACACACACTTACCTCCTTCCACCCCAGGAAGCTGAGCTCCTCACAGCTTCCATACAGACCCAGAATGAACAGGTTCTTCCAGCCAGTCGGCATCTCCCATACAGTAATTGCTTTGGTATGGGCATCTGAGAAAAAGACACAACTGTATATACAAGAAATATTCCCTCTGCATAAACTTCTCAGCAGACTTACTTTTGTCTTGTTGCCAGGAAATGTGTTTGGAGCCTCTTGCTAACCTCACATTTCTTTGATTAGAGGGGCATGGCCAGTTTGTTCCAATAGTTACAGGGGAAAAAAGGAATGAGAAACTAGAAAGCCCTCCTGAAGCACATCAGCTTTGCAACAGAACATGAGAGCACCCCATTCCACCACACTTCTTGTGACAGCTGTACTTCTAAGGATTGGACAGGAATGGGGGGAACCCATCTGGCAAACACGCTTCTCCAGAACAGGGAATGTCATTGTGGGTGAGCCTAGAACCTGAGATCATTTCTGCAGCACAGTGCAGTGAGCTCCAGGCTGAAAGAGGAGCCACTCCACAACCAACAGGAACAAGTGATGGGGGCAATCAGCAGATGGTCAATTCTGGTTGGTTGGGTGGGGCAGGAATACCAGAAAGTAAAAATATAGCCAGCCAAATTGAAGTGTGGCCAGGAAACGTGAGTTAACACCTTCCATCTGCCAAACAAAGAACACTGCTAGGTCTGTGTGACAGTGAATAGCCAGGGCCAGGGCCTTGGCCTCACAAACTGCTTTAAAACCTGCATGGTGGGAGATGCACATTATGTACTCAGTTCAGGGCAGGATTATTTTGAAGCATGAGAAAGGCACTTGGCTTCCCCCGGTCCTAGCTCTGTGTGCACAGCTCCCTGGGTGAGGACTCACCTCCCTGCTGAGGCTCAGCAGCAGTTTGTTAAGTGCCTGGTTCTCTTAAGAGGCAAGGTGACCAAGACAGTGCAAAGCACTCTATTTTTGTCCTGGAGAAGTCATCCTCCTCAGAGTCACACTCATTGAGACAGCAGCCATCATAACCCAAACTCCTTTGATGGAAGTGGGGAGATTGCCAAAGGGAGGATTAGCTGATGGATGTCTTGAGCTGCAAGCGTGTCTCATGTGGATTTGTGCAGGATTTTCACCTCAGCTGTCCTGGCTGAAGCTCCTGTCCTACCACACCAAGACAGTCCCCTTGCAGGCCCTGCTGTGCCTCTCACAGCAGCGAGGCTGTGGCCAAGGGCTGGTCGTGTGCTCTCATTTCAGCTCCTTTGGGAAGGAAACCTGCAGTGTGTGTCAAAGAAAACCCAGCCCTAGCCCGTCAAAAACGTACCTGTGGTATACATAAGGAAGGAGCAGCTTTGTCTGGAGGCAGGATTGATTGAGGAGGGATTCCCAACTTGGCTGCTCAGTGACCTGATGCTCTGGGCCATCATTTTCCCTTCCACAATAAGGATTCCTTCTGCTTCTCTCTGCACTGCACCTTTGGGACCTATGTATGAAATCACTGTAAGCTGCTTTGTGCTTTTAGGCCTAGCCTTAAGGAAAGACATTTAGAAGGCACAGTTCCCAAACATATTCCTATGTGATGGACAGGAGGTTTCTCCCTATTCTCCAGGGAAAAGGACTAGCACATGTTTTTCACATCTATGCCACTGCCTCTTCCTCCATCTTCTCTTGATCTTTGTTTCCTGCCACTGTGCTTTTATGGATACACCTTGTGGGCACTCAGAGTTATGGGACAGAAAGGGAGGACAGTCTGCAAAAGCCACTTGGATCCACTTCTGCATTCTGCAGTTGGATCCAATTCTGCATTCTTGGGTTATGTAAATTCCAAAATTTTCATTTTGAAACAGTTTTCTAATCTTCACTGTGGAATTAAGCCTTAAAGGGTGTTAACTACAAAGACAAGATAATAATTTTCTAAACTGTCATTATGTGAAAGCCATTATTACTGTAGGGTGTATAAGGATGAAAATACTCCAGCCTGTCAACTCTCCAGCTTTCTATGTCAAACATCCCCCTCCTTTCCCACCACCATATTTGCAATTCACTCGTGGCATGAGGCCACTTGTTCCTTCTGACTCCTAATGCCAGGGGATAGATGCTGTTCTGTCCACTCTGCCTGCCAGGCAACGTACAAAGCAGGAGGGGAGTGAGGTGCTCTCTGTGCTGTGTGCTGCCAGCTCCCTCAGAGCTTCTTTATTCTACAGGATTGCAAACTCATCCATGGGGGGGTTCTTCTGTCACAGGACCCAGTGGAGCAGGGTGTAAGACTGCTTGCAATGTTATTATTAAGAGGTTCCCTTGGGTTGTTTTTAGCAGAAATGCGAGTTGCTGGTTTTCCAGCAGAGGATCAGTTACAAAAACAACACCAAACAAAAAGGGGTTTTTGAGAGCAGGGGCTCTGTTTACTATGTTAATTTTGGGGAAAGTTATTTGTAAGGAGGGAGGAAGTAGTTAAATCCTTGTTTACCATACTGGAAACCCAAATCCCCTTGGTTTACACAAATAAGAGAGAAAATGGCTCAGTGGAATGAGCATGTGGCTGTGACCAAGGAGAGCTGCGTTTGTTCCCTGCCCTAACTCAGACAGACCTCTAAGGCCCCTCTTCCCTCAAGATGAGATTCAACCCATCTTGCATTTGATCCCAGCTGAAGACCAAACCATCAGCAGTGAAAGACAGGATATTCCTAATGTCAGATTTGTCCAATAGCTCTGGGTGTACTGAAAAGTCTTGCAGAGGAACTGGCCTTGCTTCCCTGATTATTAGGCAGCTGTAATAACCCACTGGACCAAACAGCTGAATTAACACAATAAGAATGTATTCTGCTTTTTGGGTTTCCCATACATGCAATGAAGCTGTTTAGTCTTTCCCTACCTGACAGTGGGGTGGAAAAGATCCTAATTATTACAACCTGCTCTCGTGCTGAAATGCTAAAGGCCACAGAAGCCTGACTGTAATCAGATCTGCCTAGCTGAGAAGGCAGTGGTGGAAAGCAGTCCACTGGTTCCTAAATCCTTTCTGTTTGGTACATCACCTGTCCTGGCTGTTGTATAACTGGTTTGGATCTCCTTGGTGCCCCGTGCCCCTCTTTTGGGAGGTGATATTTCTCTCCTTGCTGTAGAGATTGCAGTCTGTTGGGGGAGGCAGGATGAAGCTGCCTGTGCTGAAAGAGCCCAGAACAAGAAGTAATTAGCTCCTGATCCCAGCTGCATGAGGGTCAAGGCCAGGTTTGCCCTGCCCCTGGAAATCAGAATTGCTTCATGTTACAAACTGAAGGCGTTATCAGACATCAGCTTGAGGAGAACAGAGCAACAGGGACCAAACCCTACCTGGCAGTGAAATTATTTGGTGCAGGATGAGAAAGCTCTCATTGCTCAGGGTCCCTCTGCCCTGGCATGCAGACATTTAGGGCTGAAGCACAGGCAGGCAGCATGTCAGAAAGCAGAGGGACTCCACAGACACCATCCAACAGGAGCCTCCTTGCCCTTGGTGAGTGGTCAGGGCTGCCTCAAATCAAGGCAAATATGGTTTCTCTGGGAACTCTAATGTTTTACTGGATCACTTAGTTTCTCTTGATGAGTGCTGCTTCAGTCTCAGTTGCCTGGGTCCCTGTGGGGATTTTGTTGATGGGGATTTATTGACTTCTTGTTACCTTGAAGTTCCTGCAGTGGTGGGAGTACGAGGTAACTCCCAGAGTCTGTTTATTTTACAGGTTGGATTTTTAAGAGTTTGTCAATGGTACCCGAATTTTAGGAGAAGTCACTTTTTTATTTAGCAGTGCACTCACATACTGATCCAGAAATAAAACTAGAGTGTTATTTAATAAGACCCAACAGAAGGTCAGCCCTGGTTCATTGGTAAACTGATCAATCCAGAGTGCAAAAAAGCACCTCTCAGGAAACTCATCTTATCTGTCTGAGGGAGGTACCAGCCAAATATCAGTGTGATTTGCACTCCACTGAGTTTTCAGGACTTTCTGTGCCCATACCTTCTGAAATGAAAATGCCAAAAGGTCCAAGATGGAGTATTTTCCAACAACCTTGACTTCAGACCTCTGGAGAGACTTTCAGAGCTGTAAGATTTTTACAGCTGGGGCTGCAGATCCAAGTTTGCATCTGTAGGAGAAAGAACAGGCTTCACTGCACTGAAGTCTCACAGCAGGGTCCATGAATTTCCATTCACTGGAGCTGAAATCCACCCCACCTCTCTTAGACACGAAAGAATTACTCGTCTGGACCTAAGACAGTCCCCTGGGCTTCTTCTACTGTTGTGTGTACAGGATAATCTTGGGATAACCATCATAGGAGGGAAGCAGCTTGCTGGGAGGAGCTGACCTCTCCCCAGTGACAACTGTGGGAAGTCTTGACATTGCCTTGACCCCAGATGAGTTTCTCTTAGATGTCCAAATCAGGTGAGAAGCACCTGGCGTGCCCTGTGAACATGTGCAGCCATGGAGAAGGCAGCCACAAGGTGCTTAGGTCAGTTCAGCCAATGCTGTGTCCCACATTACAAAGTCCTCACATGACTGAGAGTCTTGAGACAGAAGCAGCATTAATTCAAAGAGCCTGCGACAGGTTTTACAAGCAAGACATGTCAGATGTCACCCAGGGGATTTGCCATGGAGTCCTGGGATGGGGCCAGGTTGAGCAGGTGACATGCAGTGCTGATCCAGCAACAGTTCCCTTGGCAAACAGGGAATTCCTTTGGGTGGCTGGGGATCCAGGTCACACAGCAGTCCCTGTTCCACTCCAGCAGATGCCTCATGAAAAGCTGGCAAGCCACACATATTGCCAGGAGCACAGTCACCTTGGCCAGTACAAAGGGCATGTATTCTACACAGGGGTGAGTGCAGGGGTGAAACTGTTACCGTGTGTGCACACAGAGGGGGATAACCCCAACAAGGATTTTGAACCTAGATCTGTGATTTTTGACTTGATGAGGGAGACAGGAACAATCAGGCACAAGGTACCTACAAACCAGTTCCAGTCACTGTGAAGAGGCACAGTTGAATGGAGATGCCTCTAAAAACCTTAGCCTCAGGAGCCTGAAGACACCACAACAGGTTGAAATGCCTGCAAATTCAACATTTCTTTGAATAGAGATACAGGGAAGAGAGACTTTTCACCAATTTTGTGTTTTTACTTTTGCTGCAGGCATGCACTGGGTTGCAACACTTTGAAAGGAGCAGAAGCTGTTAATCTTCCTGAGCACAATGTTCAGCCTGAGCCCTCTCTTTGGAGAACATTCCAGGTTGGGTTAAGCAGGCTAACCACAACTGTGCTGTTTCAATCTGTGCCAAACACAGCCAGCATCAGTTTACGGCTGCCTGCAAAACATTCTGTAGTTCCTCTGGTGGCCTGGTTTGCAGAGGTGCTGCTCACTCAGACCTACCACTTAGGTAAAGCTGTAATGCTGCCCAAGTCACCCTTCTGTGCCTCAGTTTCCTTATCCCAAACACAATAAACCCCATTCTTCATGGCCTGGGGGTGTATGGGGTCGTACAAATATTTATGGTGATGAGAATGTGAGTTTTGTTTGATACACTGATCTGGAGGTGCCTACTTGCCTTCATTTGGAAAAGACAGGAATTGACCTGCATGTTTGAAATGCAGCGTGTTGTTATTGCTCCCAGACACACAGAATAACCTCCTCCTAAAATCAAAGATAATCTGTTTTACTTCCATGAGCTGTGGCAATGTCCGCAGACAACAAATCATTTTTGGCAAGTGGAGGCAGGATTTTCTTTGGCAAGTTGGAAGAAGCATCAAAGGAAGAGAAGGATGGGATGCAGCACAACTGGTTTTAATCACACATGAGTGAAGTTCCTCTGGACAGGCCCACTGTCTGATATGCCATTGTCAATGCTCTGGGGAGCCTGGAAAAAAACAAGTCAATGGCACAAATGTACTCAGGGCTCCTGGTGGACTCACTGGCAAAGCTTTTGCCAGCTGGCACTGTATTTCAGTTTTTTATTCAGTGCTAAACTGTCCCTTGAATGTGGTGTGCAGGTGTTTGGTTATCCAAGTCCCTGCCTTCTTTCTGACAGCCACAGCTTCTCAGAACACACTGCACTCCTGTTGGACTTTACAATGAAGATGCTGAGCTGGCTGTAACAAGGATGCACTGTCACTGCACAGCCACTGGAGAGGGAGGAAGCTCTCATTTCAGTCCTGCTCTGAGCTGGTCAGAGTGCTCTGGAGGTGTCAGCTGCCTCTTCTTGCCCCTCAAAGAGCCTCCAGTGGCTGCTTCCCAGACCAGGCATGCTGAGCTGCCTGAGTGGATGGGATAGGTCTGGACAAAGCGAGCTTGGGGAGATGCTCCTTGACAGGGCTGTTCCTCTTGAAATCAGTTTCCTCTGGAAATTGCTGACTTGTTTCACTAAATTTAGGGACAGGGAATGTGCTGATTTTATTAGTGTATTCTGTAGGAAACTGGTGTTTCACTTCAACTATTTCAATACCATACAATGTATTGCACTGTCATCTCACATAACACATCAGTTCAAACTAGCTTCTATAAACACCCAAACAAGAAAGTCAAGCTAAAAAATATCTGATATCATTTCAGTACTTCTGAAACAAAGCATTTCAGCTTGAGCTCTGGTGGTTGCTGGAGCTGCATGGCTGGGATTGCTGGTCAGAATGCTGCAACAATGGTTTCTCTGTATTTTGTGGGGTTGCAGTGGCTTTTGGAGGCTGCGGTCAGGGCTTGAGGCTCACATTCCAAGAGAAAAGGTAATACTTGGCCTTGAGTCACACAGAATAGAAGCATTGGACCTGATATCTGGACTGATATGGAGAAACTGAGCGGCACCAGAACTTGGTGGTGGCTTGGCAGAAACGGGATTTCCTGTGCTTTGGCTAAGCCTTTACCTGGTGTGGTTGCCTGGGAGAAAGATCTGATTGAAGGACAAGCTGGGTATTCCCCTAATCACCTGTCAGTGGTGAATGAGGACTGGAGCTTGAAGGACTCTCAGTGTTCTGTGAAGACTCAGACAGGGTCTTGATCTTGGATTAAATCTCTGGTAGCATCAAGATCAGGAATAAGTCTTAAATGAGCACCAAACAAGTGGGATTCAAACCCCCTCTGCAATCCAAGGAGCTAAAGGCTTCTTTAAATGAGTGGTTTAAATAACATGGAAGTTGAGGCAAAGCCATTGAATTGACCATCCAGTCTTTGAACACCAAAGAACAACTGATACATAGCTGATTTCTAAGCATAATCTTCTGTTCGAAATTTGTGATTATTTATTATTATTATTATATACTCTTGGTAAGATGCAGACAGCCCTGAATTTCTAAGCCAAGACTGGCCCTTACCCAAATTAAGGAACATTTAAGGGTGGCCTGTACTAGATGACTGGGAGTTCTTGAATTAAAATATGCCTCAGAAAGGGAGGAAACCAAAATATTATTCAGTCTGCAGCCTTCTCATGCATTTAAGCTCCTGAAGGACTTGTGTTTCTGTACTCTTGAGATTCATTATGTCACCAGAAAAGCTTTACTATTTTACTGTGGAAGCAACATAGCCATGAAACATTAATTTCCAGGAATGTGGAAACCATGAAATATGGGTTTTTCTACTAAATTAAGATTTTACTTTTCTCTCTTCTCACATAGTTAAGGGAACCAATTTTCATTACGTATTTATGTATATGCATTCTGGAAATTCTAATGGGAAAGACACACAAAACACAGGAAGAACATTTTTACACTGAAAAATTATTTCACTGGTAACCACACCAGTTGTTTACATTCCATTTTCCATCCTGAACCACTTTGCATCCTAAACCCACCTTGGAGCCACGTCTCTCATTGCTGAACTGCACCCACTCGGGTGTGTACATGAGCAGCTGATATCTTGTGCCCTGCAAGATGTGGCAGCTGTTTAGATTTGTATAAAATTCTTTATTCCCCCGTTTCCACAATGCCATTCTCTGAGCATGGCAGTGGACACAACTCCACTCAGACCTGCCTGGCACAGACACCACTGCACAAGGATCTCCAGCAGTCCCCAAGTGTTCTGCACCGTGGCAGATGTCTCTGGCTGGAAGGAAAAAATGGTGAAGGGCAAATTAATTTCCAACCCATGGAAAAGAAAATATGTAAATATTCCCTTCTTTTTGCTAATTGGTGTTACTGACTATAGGACTGATGCCTCTTTCTTGATAAAAATATTACTTAATTTCCATCCAATACCAGCTGATCAGAATAGAAGAATTAGTCAAAACATTCCAGAAGCATCTGTGTCGTGGGAACCATAGGCTTCTAGGCTATAAGAAAAGCCAGAATATTCACCAAATCACTGGTGTGGTTTTCCTTAATGCTACAATTAGTGATGGAACATTAACAGAAGAGTTACTGGATAAGAGTTGATGGCAGAAAGGCTTCTGCCATAAACTGGTAATTCTTAACATGTGCTAACATATTGCCAGAGAAGATGAGTTATGCAATTAAAATCAAAATTGGAGATTTGTTATCAAAGGACAGCAATGTGTACTAAAATCCAGCTGAGAGGCTCCCTTATCTTGTTATCTTCAGGCATCTTTTTGAGTTAATCTAACACAGCTGACAATATTTGACACAGCCAATTGTGCCTGCTGTCATGTGAGGGGTGTTCTCTGTTCCACTAGCACAGAGAGATTTGTCATAGTGCAACTCTTTACAAAGTCTGAAAAGCTTTGCCAGGATTGCGTTTCAGGGGAGCAAGATGTGATAAAAATTCTGACAGTCAGAACATTTCTAATGTTATCATTCCTTTCTAAAATTTTGAACAAGCCTTAGTGACATTTTAAGTGCAAATTACGTTACAAGTTAAATTCAAAGGAAACATTTGATTTTGTCTGGATAAAAAAAAAAATCAACTTGGAAAACTGTGGTTGTGTAGCTTTCCCTCATAAGGAATTTCAAAACTCCCCCTTCACATCTTTAGAACGAAGCAGAATTCCAAATTCTGAATTTGTTTGCAAAATGAACTTCTCTCCTCCCACAGCACTTTCTGTGCCTCTACGAAGAGGACAAGAAGCTTAATGTATAATTTCTGTGAGCCTTAAGGAGATGGGCTGCATGTCTGTATTTTCAAATCCAGGCTTATACAGCTGCTCTTTGAATATAAATCATAGCTATTGGGTTACACTAACACTCTCTGCAGCTTAGCACAGTTGTTAATTAATACAATACTGTATTAGTTCTTCTTACAGTCTTACTATTAACGCTCTGTGAAATCCCATTAGCTCTGCATATGGTGCCAGACTTGTTCTGAATGTGGGAAAGAAAGAAATGTACAGTGGTATGAAAAATAAAGAGAGGCTTTCAAGTGGTTTCCACTGTGAACATTCTGGAAAAAAAAATATTTTCCAGAATGTAATATGTGGGGCAAGCTTTTCACAAAATTTCAAAGCAAACATGCAGATATTTGTCAGCCGAGTTTTCCCCCAGAGTGTGAAATCCCTTATGCACCACTATTGTTCTACAGCAGAAACATCAGGAAGATGGAGTAGCTCCTAAAAATGGAAAATTAACCAAGTTGTTTTATGGTCCAAATTGACAGAAACTAAAAAAAAAACCAACAAGCAAACAAACAAAAAACACAGGAAAAAAACCCCACCTGCATAGCTGATGCCAACAATAAGATAAAACTTTCCTTATATTCTTGATTTAAATATTTTAAAGTACAGGTAGAGAGGACAGTCTTCCAAAATTTGGGTGAAGTTTTCCAGAAGTTACTTGAATTTCCTGCTTCAGTGATCTGACAGATCCTTCTTAAATTCCAAGAAGACTTAAGTGCCATAGTAAAAACCAGGCTTAACACCTCCTACAGAATACCCCAAAAACCAGGCTTGTTAACATCGCCTACAGAACACCCTACGTTACACCAAAATATATTAACTACTAAAGAAACTTCAGACCTAATTATTTTCTATTAGATGAATTTTGTACAGTACTGACTCCTTAACTGAAGGGAGATCTGACAAGGAGGTTAGGAAAGCTTTTAAAAATGGAAAGAATGATGGAGCAGGTAGGATCTAGAAGCAGACTGCTCCTGGGAGGAGCTCTGTCATTCTCCCTGACCCTTTAGGAGTCGCTGCCCTGGAGCAGTGCGTGGTTAGGAGGGTTCCAGGAGGTGCTTTTCTTCTTCCCAGTCCCATGGCTCATCCACAGTCAGGTCTCACTGGGCAGTCAGGAGTGGCCAGGGCCTTTCTGCATGGCCAGCATCCAGACAGGGACACACTGCTCAGGGAAGCCCTCCTGCCTCTCCTCCCGCAGGACGGTGAGCCCGCTCATCTCGATGAGGCTGTGCAGGATGTTCAGGTCTCGGATCACGCTGCTGTCCAGGCAGTCCAGGGTGCAGCCCTCCCTGGCCACATTGTCCTTCAGGATGATGACACCGTTATCCTTCAAGCCATCCTGGCAGCGGATGAGAAACTCCAGGAGATCTTTGTCTGTCAGATACCCTACAGGAGAAAAGATGGAAAATAGGTTACTGATAACCATTCGGACACGTTGGAACGGTGCCTCGGTCTGAGTCTCCATAGCCTGTTTATTGCAGAAAATTATTGTTCTAGTCCTGCTAGATTTAACTAGGAAATCTTGGGCAAATCAGCGAGATCAGCAAATACAAACTCCAATCAATATTTAGGATCCACACTGGTAGCAGCAACAGATGTGGCCAGAAGCCACTGAGGAGAGTGGAGAAAATAGTGGATGCTGAAGGGTTCTTTAATCTGGTGGTTTAAGTTATAATAAGAATCAGTGGCAGGAAGCTGGAGCCAAACAAATTCATATAGGGAATAAGTGACAACTGTTTAACAGTGTAAGCAATTATCCATTTGAAACTACCAGCAGAAGTGGGGTTTACCACCTCTTGAAGTCCTCAAACTAAGTGTGGTTGAATCTTTCAAGATATGTTTTAATTGATCACCAACTACTGGCTTAGCATAACGGCAAAGGAATGTGCAGAACAGCTTGGGATGCAGAGTAGGTCAAACCAGATAATCCCAGTCCCCTCTGTCTTTTACTGCTAAAAATCTCTGTAACTTTGTGTAGCACTATATACCCATCAAAGGAGTTCTGGATCAAAGATCCAGCAAAGAATGCAAGACCTTGCACAATGCCAATTAAATCCCTCGTGTTACTCCACACCCCATGGGATTTTTGCAGATACGTACATATTTTAAAATAGTGCTGTTTTTCAATATTTTATGAGATTCTGTTTCTTATCCTTCCTTCCCAAAGATCAGGAGTTCTGTTGTGAACAGTGGTGTGGAGCTCAGAGTAGAGCAAAATGAGAACTCTCACATGTGAAACATCTAACAAGAATAAACAAGGACACGTGATCAGAAACTGGATGAAAAACTCCAAAAAATAATCACCTGTCCTTGTTTTCTAGCTAAACTAGTTTTCTTGATGGAAGATTTAAACTTTCATAAATCGAAGTTGTCATTTCAAAACCACATTTTGACATAGCATGTCAAGTTTCTTTAACCACTCCTATTAAAAAAAAAAAGAAAAGCTCCAAAAGCTAAAGTTGAGTACTTTTCAAGTTGAAGAAAAATGGTAATTTCTAGATGAAATGCAAGATTGCACTTTCATTTTTTTTACAAAATGTCTACCGGGGTTTACATGCTTAT
Organism: Nicator chloris; assembly: GCA_013400495.1. Lineage (NCBI taxonomy): Eukaryota > Metazoa > Chordata > Aves > Passeriformes > Pycnonotidae > Nicator > Nicator chloris. The sequence goes on along the minus strand of WAAE01017760.1, from coordinate 369,480 downwards.
GCATGCATAAGACAACTCAAGATTTCATTGACAAGATTCATTGAAGCTTTTGAACACCTATTTTGGAACTTATTTTTCTCTTTACTTGGTTTTTAGTGCAGTTTCCTAAGAAAATGAGATTTTGAAGTAGTTGTTCTCTAGCAGACTCTAACAGACCCTCACTCCATCAAATGAATTTGTTGGCATATTTCAGCCAAATTCAAGACAGGGGTAGAAGTTTGATTAATGATTAAGATGACTCCAGATCTCCGTGACATTGATGGAGAAAGAAGATTCAGATCTGTGTCTATGCTAAGAATATGATATGCTCCCTTAGTCAGGAGCCACATATCTTACCAGCACAGCCTTAGGTAGGTCTAAGCTCATTCCTCCTCATTTTGCCTTGTATTTCAAAAGATGAGGCAGGGGCTACATTTACTACAATGACTCATTATTCAAGAAAAGCAAAAATACAGAGGAAAATTAAGCTGGTCTCAAGCAATTTGTTCAGATCTCCTCCTGAATAATTCCTTCTGCTCTCTGAAACTGCACCATGGACACTCTGGTTCACAGATTAGGAGAAAACCTTCTTTCCACTGAACAGAATTTTATTTTTCTTTGGTAAGGTACATAGCCCTCATTATCTGATTGCTCTAAATGCTGCAGGACATTCACTGGGGTGGCTGCAGGAGAAGCAGATGTTTCTTTTAGGAGGGGCTACTATGGCACATGGCTAAGGGAACCTGTCTGATAAACATCAGTGCACGAAATAAGACCTGATCCGATTTACAGGTACTGGTGATTCCACTATGGCTTTTTTCCTGATTGTTTCCTGAAACACCTCCAAGCCTGGATAATCAGCAGGTTCAGAAACCACTGTTAACAAGTGTTGTCAGCCCCATGTCTCTCTGCACCCCAGGCAACTAAAAAAGAGTACTCCTGCTCCAGAAAATCCATCTATAAGGCCTCCCCCTCAGCTGCACCTTTGCATGCAGGCTGCTCTCCAGGAACTGGTACATTTCTCCAATCAGTGGCCTGAAAACACCAACGTGATTTGTACCCACTGCACGTGTGGCTTGGGGGAACTCTCAGAAGTCTCTCGCGATGTTTTAGGAAGTAGCCCCAAAGATCTGAGAAGATCCTTTGAGCACAGGCTGCCTGTTCTGTGAGATGTCAGGCCAGAAGGATCACGCAGAACTAACCTGAAACCCACTGAATCCAGATGACATCGTATCTTCGTGGGGCTGGTGTGAATTCCTGGAGGCTTTTGCAGTAATACATCTCTACCCTGTCCTCCTTGCCCTGCAGGTAGTTGGGCACCTCAGCCAGGAAGTTCTCCATCATATCCACCAGCTCCACACTCTTGAAAACTGGCAGCAGGACGTGCTTGCTGATCCGACCTATGCCTGAGCCACAGTCGAGGGCGCGGCTGGTGCCAGCTTTCCCCACCCCCTGCGGGATACAAGAAAATTACTTGAAATCCCAAAAATACCACCTGGAAAAATCACAGCAACTGTGTTAGCCACTCTGTGTCCAGCCAGCCTGGTGTCTTCTCATCTTTGCAGGGCTGTTGGGAGACGGGTAAGAATCAGCACAGACTTGGGTACTGCTGTCTGAGCAGAGCTGGGCTCTCACATTCCCAGGCTGCTGCCGCTGGGACTTCTCACAGCATTTACTGCTGCACAGGAAGTTTTTGCTTGGTGTAAGAAGACACAGAGTCTTTCACAAGCTCCTAGCTTGCTCAGAAGATCCACTACTCTTTGTAAAGTCCTTGCAACTTCAAATGTTCACACCTCACAGGCAACTACATGGCTAGATAAGCCTCATGGAGTGCCCTGTAAAGGCCTAATAAAAAAGGAAGTGTACAGCAAATACTGCATGCAAGCAGCTACTTCTGCAGCACAGAGCTCCCAAGGTGCTCATGGGCATTTCTACAGACACACAGAATCCCTGGGATCAAAGTGCCGTTCTCAAAACAAATTATGTTTGAACAAAGATCCTGGAGTGGTAGGTAACTTACGACAACTCAAGAAGTTTGGGCTGGAGCATATACAGAATTTCTCTTTAAGGCATAGAGACAAGAAAGATGATTGACTAGGTTTTGCTTAACTGTTCCTTTTTTCTTCATAAATGTCATCTTTGGACAGAGATCAGACATGAAAAAATGTGGCACAAAGGCTGTGACTATGAGAAAATAATGATGGGCTGTAAAGAAGCTTTCTAATGAAAGCTATATTTCACCCCTGAAGCTTCCATTCTAGCTATAAAACGGCTCTTAAGAGCCTGCTGCTGTTCTGTAAAACAGAAATTCTGAGTCTGCACATGCACTGACTGTGGGATAGGAGCTCCCCTGGCCAAAGTTATCTGTTAAACAAATATATTAAAAGCAAATGTAAACACCTATTCCCTGTCCTCTGGAACTGAGCATTGAAGTGAAAGCTGTGGGCCAAAGTCCCTGCTGCAACTTCACTGCACTCGAAGGCAGTAAGCCCAGGAAGAGTCTTGTTCTTCCTGCTTATTGGAGACCCTCTCTTTGTAACGAACCAAGCATAAATCACGTAACACACTTTTTTGGCCTGGCTTCAGTGGGTAATTCAGTAGATTATTAAGGTCAAAGGACAGCACTGTCAATGACATGACTATGAATAGCCCAGGCAAGCATCTGATTACACGGAGTAATTGTAGAAAGAGCACACAGCCCTCGAGGGATCCCACCAGTCTCCAGGGCTGCTGCTCCCAATCTGTGTGCCCAGGAAGATTGATCTCCTGATGTGTGCACGAGCCCACAGACCTTCAACCCTCTTGGGCTCTGGAGACTACCTGTTTGTAGTTAGCCAGAAAATGGGAGCCATTCCTCATCCACAGGCTGCACTTAGGAGCACGTGGCTTTTACCGAGGACCAGACTAAGAGGTAACGAGGAGCTCAGGAATGGAGAAGGAACTGTGTCTTGGATCTCTACAAGGTGGATTTCCATACTGCTGGCTGGCAGATACATACAGGTCTACACTGACGGGATTAACTAAAAATCTTTGAGAAAGGTGCTGAGAAAACTGGGATCATTTACCAAACCACCAACAGAATTCGACAAAAAGCCAGGTAATTCCTTCAACACTTGTGTTTCACAGAATCTACAGTCACAGTACCTCGCCCAAAACAGGAAATTCATCTCCCATGGCACGTCACAGCAAGGACCTCTGATGACACATCTCTGTGTGCCATCGAGAAGAAGGAAAGGGAACAGTCATGGGAGATGAAGTTTGATCCCACACTTTGCTGAAAAGGAGTGAGAGCTTCGAGGAGTCAGCTGAGAAGCCCTGCGAAACACCACGGCTCCATTTGTAATGAAAATGTTGACATAATTCCATGTTCAGCTAATATATTTTCCATTTGGAAGTGCTCAGGGCTTTGACAGAGTATTAACATTTTCTTTGGAAGGCAAACATTCTCCCAAAAGTCTAATTGAGTTGAAAATCAGACTCCTTATTTAAAAAAATAGCATAAGTGAAAACTGTAAGCCAGAACAGGCTTCAAAATTTGAGACTGACTGCTCCTCTGACTACTTGCTTCCCATTACTCAGAATCACTGTCCTTTAGGACACATATACACCCCTAAATTGTTCTCTAAAGCTAAATAGGGTACTCATAAATTTCGTTCGGAATAAAACAGCTGTGGGATATGTTCCTTGTGCTACTTCAGGTCTTGGAAGAGCAGAAAGGCAGTGAAGCTGTGTAGGACAAAAATGAGAATCTGAGTTCAAGAAACAGATAAAAGTCCCAGTGGTTTTCCTTCTAAATAAATAAAAAAAGAGCACATTTCCAACAACATCTCTTCTATCACCCTGATCAAACTGGAGAAAAATCACTTTCAAGAAGTTTTCACTCAGCAAGTAACCAATCATGCAGGTGAGTTGGAGGCAAGAGAGGGAGAAAGCGTTGAGGGCAGAGAGGGAGCTATAAAGTCAATATAATCTCCATCTGTAATATTTTACACACCTACAGCTTACAACCTGAGCTGAATTAATGCCTCCTTTGTTTTCTTTGTTTTCTTTTTTACTCCCTGCCTCCGGATTAGGCACTTGGAAACACCGTGGCTGTGTGGACATGGAGGCATTAGCACGCTGCCATAAACACGCAGGGCTGTAGCTGTGCTGATAACCCTGCAGCTGAGACAGCCTGGAGCTTGTCTGCAGAGCTCTGTTGGCTCAAGCCATGTTGCTCTTGGTTTGAGTTCTGCCCACACACACATAAAACCTCTTAGCTCGAGCACAGTGGCACTTTCAACTCCGTTCCACTCTCCCGCGAAGGAGACAGGCTAAAACATAAGTGAAGCTCTCAGTCCCTTTCTGTAATTCCTTCCATGTGCCCGGGCAAGATAAATTCTCCGATGGTAAAGAAATCCGTAGCTCAGTTTACAGTGGTGCTAAGGATCATGCTAAGAAATGCCATACCTGAAGGTATGCAACATCAGTCATGGAAGGGAAATGTCACCGTGTGGCATTTCCACGCCAGCCAAACTAACCCAAGAGGGGTAACTTGAGTGAAACCGGGCAAGTATTTTTTTAGGGAGCACCGGTTTTGCCAGAATATAAGGTTTTAAATGAATAAAACTCTCTGTGAAACTGGCATTTCAAATCAAGAGAATAGTTTTTAGCCAAAAAAACATGGGGAAGAATGTTGAAAATGTCAAAGTACTTCTCTTTTTTTCGTAACTTTCAAGGAAAAAAAGAAACCAAACTTGTCCACTTTTCAATTCTAGAAAGCATTTTTCATTTTGGAACTGACTTGAGCACTTGAAAACAAAGGGAAAAGTTTTTCAGAGAGTAAAACAATAAAAAAATTGTTCAGTTGATCTGAAACAAATTTTCCTATTTTCTAATTTTGTTAGACTTATCTCAAAAAAAGAGAAAGTATATTAGGGTGAAGCAGATTGATTTTTTCTATCTTGATCACTTTATGGGTTAAAAAAAATATTCACAGAGCCATAAACTTTGCAAGAAAGTTCATTAGCTTTATAATAAAGTCACTGCTACCAAAAGCCACTAAATATCTGTATCTGGTTGAGCAGGATTCAAATTTCAATAGTAAGAAAGGAAAATAAACCATAGGTAACATAATCAATTGACTACATCTCAACAGAGGACAGGCTTTAACAAACTAAATCAGAATAAGCAAAAGGTGCAGACTCCTTTCTGTTCCTTTTTTATTTTTTTCTTGTTTGATCCTGGCCATTCAAAGTATCCTTTCTATCCCTGGCTAATTATAGGAGTGGGAATTTTGCTCTGGAGTATTTTGTATCTGTCACCACAGCTGATGCATTGGGTATGATTCCTCTTTGGCATGTGAAACCCTGTCACAGACTGTACTTCTCTCCTTTTCGGGTCTTGGAGAGGAGAAAGTGTAACAGTGTGACACAAACCTGCTGCAGGAAACTGCATCTATGTGATGCCTAGGAAGGGTGAAATCTTCTCCAGAGCACATGCTTATGCACCACTCGAATTCCACAAATGTCCTTAAAACAAGACTTAAATAAAATTTAAGGAATGTGCCTCGACCGCATTTAATTATTCTTCTGAAAGTGCCATTTTCAGAAACGTCATTCAGAAATGTTACCATCAGGTTCAGCTCCTTACAGAACTCCTTTGTGTTTTCTCATTTTGTGTTTGTTGACAGTGTGATACAGGGAGGCTCTGAGAAGCCTATTTTGCCTCAGCATTAATACAAATGATTGCTGATATAGAAAAATGCAGCTATTCACTTGTGTTTTGCTGGATATGATTTGCCCCAAAAGTCTCCCTCTATCAGGTACAGCAAACTTTGCCATCACTTGCCCTTCACTGCTCTGCATGATTTCTATCTGTTCTCAAGCCACACTCATTTTTCATCTCAATCCATTTAAACTGTGCCCTTTTGCTATTCCATATGCAACATCTAATTAACCTATTGAGCTTTCTTCCCACAGTGGATCATCCAGGCTAAAAAAAGGTCATCTGGTTAAACCAAATTTGTACATTTGAGCAGAAAATTAAAGATCTATGGTAGCATTATATAGAACTAGTCATTTTGTCAGCAGGAGAACTTAACAAATCTGTTTGTGGATTCTTTAACATCTAATACTGTTGTTGAGCTGATTTAATGGGCTCCTTCCCTGGGAAGAGGGAAGGGCAGTCAGAAAACCATCAAGCCACACTTCTAAAGATTTTCAGATTTCCAAAGACAGCTTTAGGACTCAACAGGGTTTTCAGAAACCTAAGGACCAAAGTGGTACTGCTCTTAAAATCCCACTTGGCATCTCCTTGCAATTCAGGCCAAAGCAGACCTTTCAAGATGTTTACAGACCTTTAGCAATCTGCCTGAAAAGGTGTTCAGTGACACTGGAATGTTTAAGGAAGAAAAAATTTGCCTAATGTGTAGCTAATTCTATATACTTCCAATGTGTGAGAAATGGTGAGTTTTGTTGCAGCATTCTCAGAAATATCTGTAAGTAGGCAAACCAGAACTGGGCATTTAGTCTCAGCTAGTTTCCCAGCTGGACTGCAAGAATTTGCACAGACAAATCTGCCACTGAAGCCAACAAGGATTTTATCATGAAAGGTCCCAGCCTTGCACTCAGAATTAATCCCTCACTCAAACCCAGCTACAAGAACTCTTTGCACAATCCTCATTGCAGCTTGGGAGCACTAGAAAAGGGTGTAAAACAGGTAAATAATGATGTAAGACCAGGCAAAATGTGTATTCATGGTGATGAATGTCTTGGCAGAACACATGACCGGACCGAATGACAGTGGTGACCTGTGACTGCAAATCAGCTGTGACACACGGTGCCATTTAAATCAGGTGTGGCTGGGCACCATGCATGTCATTTTTGACACATCACCTCTGCTTCTTGCAGAAGAGGAGATGAAATGACTCACCCCAACAAACTTCCTGAGAAATTCCCGGGAGGATTCCACATCTGTGTTGGAGAGCTCGATGTAGTCTCCCATCATTCCCTCTTCCGTGGCGGGCACCTCCCGGTAGAAGTGCTTGGCCCTGGCGTAGAACTGCATCTCCCCATTGATGACTTGACTCGTCAGAGCGTAAAGTTTCACTGCAAGCAGATAAATCACCGTTTTATTGTTAGTGACAGATATTTCTGGCTTAGTTAATTGCTCTGGAGGCACGATGATGAAGACCTGTAATCTTAAGTTGAGCCTTCAAAACACCAAATCTGTTTCTAAAGCAATGGTGGAAGGAAAGGTGTTGTGTGAGTCTCATTTTAGCCTCCTAGGCTGCTGCTGGTTTTCTCAGGCAACAGCGAGGCCTGTTAAAGAGATAACTTTTTCTCAAAACATACCCTGAGAAAACTGAGAAGAAAAAATATAAATAATCCTGCACCTAGAACTTGTTTACATAGAGGTGTTGTTTCTAATTAGCCAGTCATGGTGATAGGGTGTTAAACAATAGACCAATCATGTCCAGCTGTGTCAGAACCCTATAAAAGGGGTTCGTCTGTTTAATAAAGTCAGTTCTTCAGCCTTTAGAAAAGTTAAGTCTGTGTCCCTTGTCAACGCAACAGCTACAGCGTTGGATTGAGTCCTACAAGACCTTGAAGGGATCCAGCCCTCCTCGTGCAAATTTGGTGCTTTCCAGGTTCAGAAGTAATTTCAATCATCACACTGTTTTCGTGTTGGTGAAAAATCACTTGAGGTTTGAACACACGCGGCAACGACATCAAGTGGCCTTATTTTTCCTGGAAAAGCTGTGGGCAGCATTTCCTACTACACAGGGTCATCATTTCTGCTATCAGTGACCTAACTGTTGTGCAGGTTTCCAGATATGCTTTCCAGCTATTGACAGCTGCACGGAGAGAGCACCAGGAAGAGAGTGGATGAATGAGGCACTTGCTCCAGTTTATTTTTAGTGATACTGTATGGTCTGTGGCAGTGCAAGTCAGCTGAACCAAGGAGCAGCAGGTAGTGTCAGGCCTAAATGAGTACACAGGGGGGACACAATTTAGAAGAGACAGTCCTACATTTTCATCTGTCACAGGTCAAGGAGCAAGGTAATCAGTGGGTGATATACTGAAAGGTTCCTGTGTGCCAGAGGCTTGGATGTTTCTTTTCATTGCTTGGCTACGGTGCTGGTAACATACAGCAATCAGTATTTTGAAGCTGTTTTGTTAAAACTGGTGAGTTTTGCTGGATAAAGAGCTATTTTGCCCCGTTCTTTAAAAACTGAGGTCTATCCTCCACATCCTGAGATTTTCTGTACTTGATGTGCATCAGCATATCAAAAGTATGGATTCAAAGCTCAAAAGTTTGGCTTGAGGCAGGCTATGAATTTTGGTTGGAAATCATCACCTCTGACTGTCTCGTGTGCACACAACCGCCCAGGCATTCTCCTGTGTGTGTGACAGACCCTCCACCAAAAACACAACTCCAAGGCTGACAGCGAAAGCCAAGCAAAGAGGAGGGATGGAGTCACACTGGAAATAAACCTTTGCAAGCACCACCTTGCAGTGTGAGACCAGCTCTGCTGCAGCTTCCAGTGCGCTCAGGGAGCTGGAAATGATCCAGCAGCAAACACCTCCTGAGTTCATGACAAGAGAGCGGGGCAGCTCCCTGCCAGCTGCACAGAAGGACCAGGGAGCAGTTCTTTGTCCCTGTATCTTCAAACTTCCATGGGAGCACTGCCAGCTGCTGCTGGGAAGGGGCTGAATAGGCTTGTGCAGGCCAGGGAACAGGAATTATGCCCTCCACACAGAGGAGGAGAGTAAGGCCAGAGGCCCTGAATATAAGCCTGGAATGTATTTAATTGAGGGCAAGCAAGCTCAGCGGGGAATGATAAGTGTGTGCCTGCCCATCCTCAGCAGGAGAGTGACATTTTGGAGGCAAATGAGGGGGGGACAAAGGAAGTAGGATAGGGAATAATTACCACCAAGGACCACTCGGAACAGAATAGTGCTATTGGGTTACATATAAGCAGCATGCCCAGCATATCCCTCATCCAACAAAAGCAGCATTACCAGCCCCTCTTGTCATCACCTGCTTAAGTCAACTGCTGAACGGATACTATTAAAGCTTTAATCCATTACACATTTATGTTATGCCTGAGAAATTTATACCACAAGAAGCACTGAGCCCAGCAAGGGTCAAACCTGGGAGTTTTACACACTCCACTGATTATATTCACATACTCAGAAGAAACCATTTAGCTGAAGAAATTAATACAAAGGGGGCAGCAGCCAATCCCCAGCACAACTTGGCCAGGGTGGCTCCCAGAGCCTGGGAACAAGACTCCATCAGTGGCTGGGATTTTTCCTGTAAGGGATCTTTGTCCTTATCCAGAAGTGGCACCATCTTGTCTTCTCTGTGTCTCCTTTTGCTCTGTTTCAGAGGTCAGCCTTTCTGCTGAGCAGAACTGAATCCCTGTATGTTGGTTTTGTGAGATCTTCCGTATATAAAGCCAGTCATGATTCCAGGGGTTGTTTCGTGGACCTGTCAAAGGACTGTGATTTATCCCATTTTGCTAGATTGAAAGGAAAGGCGTTTACAGGCTGTCTGCACACCAGGACAGAATGAAAAACAAATATTCAGAGTCTTTCTACTCAAAACATGAGCCTGATCTATGGCAGCACACGGGAACGATATGTTGTTCAGGATATCAGATCTGGAGTGTGTGCTCTCACTTTTCTCACTCAGAACCAATATCAGGCTTGCAGAATTCCTGCCAGGACTTGCATGCACACACCAGCTGACTGCAGCACCTCCAGGGCCATCTGGGGCCCTAGAGCCCTGCCCTGAGAGCTGGCATCCGAAACCAGCTCTGGGTGAGCATCCACAGGGGATTCGCTATGCATTAAATTGTGCAAAGATGTTTTTATGCATGTCTCCCACCCCAGGGCATGCAAGAACACGGGCCAATGCAAAGAGGGGCACTGTGCCCAAAGTTTTCTCCTGTGGTCCCACAGCCTCACTTGTACAGTGTGAAATCTATAGAGGTGATTTCCACCTCTTGCTCCCTCAGTGTTGCTCCTCCCTCTCAGGAATTTGCAGCACTGCCAACCCTCCCAATGCACAACCCGGTTTTCCAGACACAGCCCATCAACCTCACCTCTGATCTGCCTCACAGCTGTGCCTGGCACGCAGGCTCCAGCAGCAGCACCACAGGGAGGAGGAGGAGGTTTGCCAGCTTGCAGGAATCTACCCCAAAAGGGAAGCACCACTTATCCTTGGTGGCTGTCAATGTTGCAGCTGTGCCTCCCCCTCATCACAGGACCTGCCTAGCCAGAGGCATCTCCCTTTCCATGACCCGTGTGGGACTGCCTCTTGCATCAGGAAATTAAATACTTGTGAGGCCTGCTATGGGTACACAGCCTGCCTTCAATGAATTTTGTAAAGTAGGGCAAGGGCAGGATAGAACAACACAGGCTGCAACTTCCTCAGACATCACAGGGCAGGCAGCTGTCTAACATATGAGGTTTTCAGTGTTAAGGCAGGTAACTTGTAAGATTTAAAGTCAGAAATGTGTTTCCAGTAAAGAAGAAACTTTTTCATGGCACACTTGTCCCTCAGCTGAATCTGCTGGCAAGTCCCCAAGTGGAGATGGTGGAAGTAAACCCACTGCTCAAGCAGGCTGAGGGCATGAACTGGCTCTCTAAAGGTCACTCCAGTCATGAGACATCAATAATTTTCAGTCAGTGCAAACACAGTCTGGATGCAGAGTGGTGATCTACAGCTGAATGCCAACCAATGTGGACTAGACAGACACTATCCACCTGAGCCTTTTGCCCTGCAAAGTTCAAAACATTATCTCTCATATTCTTTGATGGATCAGCTAAAAATGTTGCTTTCCAGGGCATCTGGTCTAAATCTCTGAAAATGGACCACTTAATACGTAAGACCCAGTGCAATCCCAACCTGCAGTACACTGACTTACAGTTCTTGACTTCAGGGTTTCCTCAACTAAATTTCCCTGGCAGAAGTAAATGTTGCAAGTAATTTTTTTGAAGTTTTTATTTGTGAACATTATTTTGTGGCTCCAATTGCTTTCTGCAAGATACTGAACTAATTCCAGTTTGGCTGAGTGCTCCCTTTTAAATGCAACATCTGCTTTGTGCATCAGCTGAAAAATAGTTATCTGTGTGCATGGTAGAATCTACCTCTCTACTGTGGTCTGAGTACCATGTAAATTCTGTTTTATAGACGATGAACATCATCCCATCCCCAAAGCAGATTTGACTTAGAGCCACGTGCCTCACATGCAGGAATATTTGTCTCCAGAGATGGATCTTCTCAGTTTTCCACTGCAGATCTCAGCCCACTGGCACGGAGTCCCGCAGCCCGTGTAAACATGTGCATAATTTCCAGCATCTGAGCAGCTCCAATAAAGTCCACTGGGCTTAAGGGCTCTCACACACATTTAAGTACATTGTTGGATCAGGGCCTGAAGTTACTCATGTCTTTTATTTATAAATGTTAGCCTGGTCTGTAAAAGTGACATGTTTCTTTTAACAGGCTGTGATACCAGATATGCTCAGTCTTAAGTAAACACGCTTAGAAGAGCTCCACCACTGAACCCAGCAATGGAGTGGGGGGAGCGTGGAGTTAGGAGAGTTTGAAGGAAGCTTTGGACCTTGCTGACCCTGGGCAGCGCTGTAGGATTCAGTGGGAGGATTGGTTTCAGTGTTATTACTAGTAGGTTTGGTCAAGCACATGCTTAGCTTCCCTGCTAGGTCCCAGTGCTGCTCTAGTGCTTTGACACCGTTGACACAGAGATATCTGTCTCTAGTCTTGAAGCCTGACAAGTTCAGCTCATTTCTGCTCACGTCCACTCTGAACCGAGCTGGAAACTGGCATTAAGCAGAGATGTTCAGACCTGCCTCATTCTGTCCTCTCCATCACGGAGAGCACTGGATCACAGGATAGTCCAAGTTGAAAGAGACCTAAGGAAATTTCTGCTCCAAACTGCTGCTTCTTCTCCATCAGGGTTTAGACAGCTAGGTATAGGAAGCCTCCAGAGATGGAAAATTGTACAACTTCCCTGAACAACCTGTTCCAATGCCTGACTGTCCTCACATCAAAAGATTTTTTTCCTTATAGCCAGTCTGGACTACTTTTGATTTATGGCCACCAGCCCTTGTCCTCATGCCGCACACAACTGTGCAGATCTTAGGTCCATCTTATTCATGACCTTCCTGTAGGTACCAGCAGGATGATATTTGGCCCCTCTTCTGGCTGAACATGCCCCATTTTCTTTGTCTGTCTTCAAAGGACACGTGCTCCAGTTCCCTCACCACGCTGAGGGTCTTCCCCCTCATTCCATGTCATTTCCTGCACCGGCAGTTCAAGGCTCTACACGTGGCGTCTAATGACTGCTGCAGAAAAGGGGATCATCACTTCCTTCACTCAACTAGCCATGCTTTTGTTAATTCATCCTGAGGTTCTGTTGGCTGCCTTTGCTTCCAGGACATTCAGGTGCTGCCTACCAAAACCCCACCAGGAGGGCACTCCCTGGCCAAACACTGACCAGTCCAGGGTGCTGCTGCCCAGGGGTTTTCCTATCCAGGCACACAACTTGGCATTTGGGTTGGAATTTCAGTGGATTTGAATGACACTAGGTTGCTACTGTCTCTTTCCTCCAGCCTGTTTAGGTGCCTCTGGATGGCAGTCCTGACTTGGAGCTTGTGGGCAAGTCCTGGCAGTTGGCTGCAATCTCTGGATGTGAGGATAAAACAATCATTCACCTCCTCCAGGTTACTGATAAAGATGGCAGGGGGGTTGAAACCAGATGAACTTCGAGGGCCCTTCCAGCCCAAACCATTCCATGGTTCTAAACAGGACAGGTCCCAGGACAGACCCTTGTAGGATTCCACTGAGCTCAAGATTTGACATAACTCTCTGAGCCAATCATTTTTTACCCACCTGACTGTCCTCCTATCCAGACCCTGACATCATAGGGATGTGAAGTTCCCTGGATGTGTATTCACACCACATGAACTACTCCACCTGTCCCTGTGCCCACTTTTACTACATGACAATAACCATGGAGTAAGAGACATGCTGCATATTCATGTGAAGGCTGGGCTCCATCTTCCATGGAGTCAAAGTCATTTGGATAAGCTGGCAATAGGCTTGTAAGATCATTAGTTAAGTTTTAATGAGTCAGGTCATGAAAAGCCTGGCAGAGGGGACCTTTGGTCTGATAGGAACATTTTTCAAAGCCTGTTGGCCAGGAATGGAAATTCAAATAAAATTCAGACAAGAAATAAGTATAGTTTTATGAGTGAAGCAATTAGGCCTGGAAACAGCTGAATGGTGACAGATGTGTTCTCAGCCATTTGAAACACTTAAACCAGGGTATTTCTCTGTTCATAAATACATACTGTGACCCAGACAAGCTACAAGCACGATGCCAGAATTTTTACACTCAGTTTTAAGTTAGATGCTCATAATGGTACCTTCTAACCTTGAAATGATGTAGTGGTACTTACACTAACAGTTAACACTGTAGGAAATCCTGCTCAGTTTCTACTAAGTTGTGTTTATTTTCAAAACAAATGAAAGAATAACATTTTCATCAACTTCATGAGATTCCATCAGCCTATAATTGATTTCTCTTCTTTTCCATCTTTCCTTCCTTTCCATTGTTCACAGCTACCTACCAGTAGGGATAGGACTATTTGTCTTCCATGTTTCATTTTAAATAGTTGCAGATATTGCTGCATTTAAAAAGCCACATTAAAAATACTAAGATAACATGGAAACCTTTTTTCTCTTTACAGGATTAATGAATTTACCCTCTTGAGCAGAGTTATCACTGGCATCTGTACAGTTCAGACAAGCAGGTAAGACATTTGTTTTGCCTAAATGGATCATTCAATTAGAAAGGAACCCCCAAAAACTCACTTAAACAGTTTGCACAGGCTCATTCTTCCCATCTTAAAATTCCTACAGTTCTGACACTGAGTGTAGGCTGAATAATTCTGCTTCAAACAGGACATGCTAATGTAATACAGACTCAAGTCAAATCTACTTTTTAGCTTTATTCTCACAGGGAAATTTTGTTTCTTATTCAGGGTCAAATTTTCATAAGAAATGAACATTCATTTTCTACATCTTAAAAAAAAATACAGAAACCCACCAAAGCCTCTTGGCATTCTGTACCAGAGGCTGTCATTGAAATGTGTCTATAAACAATTTTTTTGGAAGCATTTTCCTCCCAGAGAGCAAACAGTAGGTTAGACAATCTGCTGCAGAGATCTACGTAGCAAAGACTCTGGAAAAAAAATTTAAACAATTTAAAAATTTAAAAAGGAAGTCTTTCAAGCACTTGTCCACAACAATACAAACACCAGAACTAAGGACACCCAGAATGACAACAAAACAGGTATCAGGCAGAAAGATAAAAAGAAAGAACCACCTGCCAGCTCTGCTAGTTTTGCATTTGTCCTTCCAAGCTCCAAACAGGTCAAAGTATGTTTTACTCAAATGATGGCAAAAATAGGAACGGTCGGCCAGAAACCAAACTTCTCGTTCACTCTTGCAAGTCTCTCCCTTGCCCTCCTCTAAGAAGCTGTGGAGTATTTAGGTGAAACAACAGGCTACTGGATTAGAGGGAGTTGGGAGACACAGTTCCAAACTCTTCAGCAAGCACTGCAGTCTCTTGAGCTGGCTTTCTCAAAACTACTCCTCCTCCTCCTCACTGTCAGTAACGTGCTTGCCCTCCACCATCTGACACGATCCATCTTTCCAGAGCACACACACACACTCCTGCCCACGGCTACTCACCCAGGGGAAGCTTTTCCAGCAGATAAAGGTAACACTTGAAGAAGTCGTTTTGGATGGCCTTGTGCAAGACAAACGACATGCTGTGCCGACAGAGTTCTTCGTCCGTCTTGTGCCAGCGTGACTTAAAGGCCAAATGTGCTGCTTTATAGGCCATGATGAAGATTTTTTTGGGGAGAGTGGACAGCTGCTGTGGCTGGTGCTCTCTGGAGGACCTGTCCTTCCGAGTGGGCAGAGGCAGTGTCATTTAAATTGTGGCAATGTGCTGTCATTCTATACCAGGGTGTGTGGCAGGGGTGGAGGCGGGCAAGGGGGGAGTGAGAAATGCTGGCTCTTGGCACTGGCTCACAGTTATCCCTGGAGTGTTGCCCTCTGAAAAAGCAGGTGCTGGAAAGCAGGGAAAAAAAATACACCAGGAAATGGTTTAGCCAGGGTAAAAGTATATCTACCCAAAAAGAAGTGGCTTTAATTCAATTGTATTTTTCTAATCAATTCAGGTTTCACTTCAAAGCAACTCAGATATTATCCAAAATCTCCCTCTTATATCTTGCAGGGTGATTTTGTTTCTGTGTCTCTCCCTTGCTATTAGCTCTTCAGAGCAGGGCACTCAAGAGGAAGGCCAGAAGACAGAACATGGATGTGCCTCTACACAACCTGTGAGTCCTGATAAACTGTGATTCTAGCAAGCAAAGGTTTCCCCTTTTCAAGGTGTTTGTTCCAGGTGTCTGCAGTATCAGTACGCTGCACTGCAGAAACACAGTCAGGAAATTGGATGTTCCAGTGGGCTGCCCTACATCCCCAGCAGCACTGCAACCTCCCGACAAATATCTGACCAAGTTTTTAAGAACAGCACAAAGGTGACCCAGCCTTCACCAAGGGAAAGAAATCTTATTCGGAAAAATACGCTTAATTTTCTTTTAAGCAGGATCAGTTCCCTAGTCCATCTCACAGCTGACGTGGGAATTTGTCACGTGCCACAGTCTGGGGGCTGGAACAGCCACCGGGGATGGCAGTGGCCATATCCATAATGCAGATGTCCCTACCTCATCCTGTCAGAGAGGTGTGCTCCAGGGGGTGCCACTACAGCCAAAGGTAATCCTGGTTTCACTCAGCAAAATGAGATTTCCTCTTACCAGACACCATTAAGCCCCATAAGAATTGTTGGGCACAGTGACACCCACACTTTCCGTGGTACAGTTCTCACCTAATCCAAATATGTCAAAAATAACAGTTCTGAAAGAAACAGGGTTAGTTTTTCAGGGTGAATGTTGGTTATAACTCTTTTAGATAAATTATGCGTAGGTTTGACTCACAGTAGTCCTGCCCTACACAAAAACAATGAAGATCTGCAGAAGGCTGCATAAACACTGCTTCTATTATTTTACCTGCATGTGATGAAATCCCTGTTGCAGCTCAGTAATCCATGAGTTGGTGTGGACACACTCTTGGTCCTCAGATCCTAGTGCAGTTAAGCGAGTGAATCTCAAGAGCACTGAGCCTTTTAAAGCACTTTCAAAGCACTTTCTACTGCTGTCAAAGCTTAGATCAAACAGATTTGTGCCCAGAACTGCGTGATAAAGAGCCCATAAATAGCAGGGTTGGGTTTGTTCTTTTTGTTGTGGTGGTGGGGTTTTTTGGTTTTGTTTTGGGTTTTTTTTGTTTGTTTTGTTTTGTTTTGTTTTTTCTTTCCACAAAGTGGATGTGAATTCCTCTTCATTTTCTATTTGTCAACAGCAGCATATTAATATTTTCTGCTAAGGACAACTCACAAGTGGTTCATGCTGTGTCCTAAACTCACATTCTGAACAGGAGCCGTATCAGTCTACCCAGAAGCTGTGAACAATTCAAGCACTGTTACACATCCCACATCTGCATTAATAAGAAGCGTGGGGTTTGAGTATGGGCACGATGACACCCACACTACCTGTGGTGTGACTGCTGAAATGTGAGCAAACTCACGTCTCAACCTTAGTTTCTTTCCCCAAATGGCCATTTGACTATTTCTGACATTGAAGCCAGTTACCCAGCCTTTTTTCTTGGTGGTAGGGACTCTGGGGAACCCAGAACTATGGATAAAGTGGAGTAAAGTAAACTAAACTAAACTAACAGTCTGCACATCCATAATGCCTGACAGTCATTGGCTTGAACAGCTTTTGGTCTAAAATAAGAATGTGCTTGTATTTATGTGGGTAAGCAAATAGTTCCTCTGTGTGGTTTCCTCTTCCTTCCCGTGAGATCAGGCAGTTCTCTGACAAGAGGTTTAGCAGAAATTAAAATGAGGGATCAGCTAGAGCAGCTTCTTGTTAAATCACCTGCAGCTCATCTCTGCCTAAGTAGCCCATTTAAAAGAAGGTATCAGATGGCTTATTTTGCTGCAAGATCCAAGGTGGATCTGCTTGTTGGAGCATTAGGATATCTAAAGTGGTGTTGGACCTGCTATTATATTAGTAGGTAACCACCTGTCCCTGCAGATTTGAGCTGTACACGCTACCTTTGAAACATGCCAGCTGCACAGAAGAGAAAAATAAAAACGTGCACAAGCTGCACATATCACATAGATCACAGAGGATCTATGTGATATGTGCCTTTGAATGACTATGTTCTGCTTACAAAACACCTGGTATGCAATCTACTTTCCACACAGACAAGCATCAGGACTGCTGTAAGATTTCTCTTTATCTTTGAAAGACCTCTGTAGTCATTCTTCTCCCTCACGCTCATGCTTGGCATATGCTGACAGGAATAGATGTGGTTAAAGCAAGTAATTTTTGTTTTATCTATGACAACATGTTTTTAGGAGTTCCTGAGAACCACAGGATGATGGTCGACAGAAGAGGCATGGGCAGAGAGCACACATGCAGTTCTGAGGGCAGTGAGGAACAGCTGCAAGGTTGGATGGTAACCCTTACAACCGCCTGCTGCCTGGATTGCTCTGGCTGCAGCTTTGGTGGCTCGTTCAGAGCAGCAGTGAACGGCCCTGTGTGGCTGTTAGGCTGGAAAACAGCAAGATGACAGCGGATGCACAAATTGTCTGACTTGCTGAGGTCCAGAACTCGTAGTCACAATCCTGAACGCCACTCATGGGTCCAATCAGACTTAGCAGTTTTCAAAATTATTACTGTGGAAATAATTTTGTTTTGAATTGACTGTGGAATTGACAAAAACAAAGGACTTTGGGTTGATGAGAAACTGAAATACTGCCCTTTTCTCACACACTAAAAAATTTCTGTGTTGGGCCAAACAAAATGCTTTGGTTTCTTTGCAGGGCTATTTCCCTTCTAATTTTTTATTTGTTTATTCATAATCAGATTCAGGTAGATTTGGTTTCAGTCTGTCATTTACAAGTGCAAACAAGAATAATGTCTCCAGCAGACTGGTCAGCCTTGCAAAATCACCCTGTGGCAAGGAAATGCAGAGCAAAGCAAGTCTTTGGTCAAAGACCCAAACTTGGGAGGATAGGACTTCTGATGTCTCAGGAGAAACCCTTGCTTTGAACCACATTTCCAAAGCAGAGTTCACTGCTTGTAGGTCAGGGTGACTCAGAGCCTTCAGGGCATATTCTGCACAATTCCCATGCGCTTTCATGGTTGCAGTCACAGCAGCAATCTGTTATCTTTTATACAATTGGAATTTAGCAATCTGGAATTCCATCTAAAGCAACAAAACACGGCATCTGAGCCCTGCGGGTAAATATATGAAAATTAATGTCACTGAAATTGGCCAGAGCTCTATCCCTATGGAGGGACACACACTGCTTTCCCTCTAATCCTTCTAGCCCTGGTGCCAGCACTAAATTACATTATAAAGGGAGTGAGTGAAGCCACTCTTGAGTAGGAGAGGCAGCTTAAAGATCGTGTCCAAGCACAGTGAGAGTCCCAGCAGGACCCTGATTTGGAGATCCACAAACAGTATGCTAACACAAATAGCAATACTTGGGGAGGACTCCTGAATGCTTTGGTCATGAGGATTTTATTTGGTTCTGGTTAGGGACACTCAGCAGTGCTGAGGATGAAGGGAAGGAAGGGTAGGGTTCCTGATGAAACTGCAGCAGGGGCTGCTCTGTTGTTCTTGATAAGAAGCATGACAGCTGTGCCCACAACATCTGGTTCTCATTGAACCCTAGTGAGAGTTCCTTGCTGAGTCTCTTCCACCCCAGATGTGGTGGTTTAATTGATGGAGCCTGAGAAGGTTTTAGGTCCAGCATGGAATGCCACCTTTCACTGTGATATGTGACTCCAGATACAGTAAGGGCTGGGCTGCTCAGAGCCATCTTTTACAAGCATTTCTTTTCCATATTGAATTTTGAGTCTATTGCCCTCTGTTGGCTCAAGCACAGGATAAAGCTCCTTTTCAAGGTGAAAGCTAATGAAAATCTCCCCCTGGCTGAGTGGGGAGGCTTGTGGGGTTTGGAAAATGCAGGATAGAGTCTGCTGTAGCCTTGTGCATGTGAGTGTGCACAGCTCCTATGCCCCTACAGCTCTGTTTAAGAATGCAGGCACAGCTCTGACCAAGGAGGAAGGGGCTCTGGAGACTGCCTGGCTTGGCCATTGAAGACTGCACATAAGAAGAAAGTTTTAAGGAGTGATCAGAGGGGATTGTGGCTTGGTGAGCAGGGATAAAGAGGATGTTGCACACTCATGAAACAGCACAAAAAGCAATGCAGAAACCCCTCAGGGAGAACTGTGCAAGTGAGAGATAAGTTAGCCTTAATGTCTTTCAGCTCTGGCATGCAACTGCCAGAAATGCTTTGGTGGAAAGTCTCTCAAGGGTTTATTTTCAATTCCAAAGCAAAAGAAAGATGGCAACCCGCACCATCAAAGCTCCTTCTGCACACAACGCTGCCAGAAAAAACATGCCTTTCCACTTCCTCTCAGCTGGATCCCTCCTACCTAGGGCATGAGACTGACCCATTTGCTCAGACCACAGAGCTACTGCCCAGTTATCCCATGTCTGACAGCCACTGGCAGCAGATTTAGGGAACAGCCTAAATCCCTTAGGTAGGAAATGTGCTTTGGCTGGCTCTTAGCACTTCCATGCTGCTCCTGCACAGAGCCAGACCAGGTATTTTCCTGAACTCTTAGAAGGCCCAGGCATGAAGCCCCCCCACAGTGTGGGAAAACCAGGGCACACGCTGGTGATGTGACATGAAAGTGGTGATGTCAGGAGGGGACGGCCTTTGTGTGGAGTGTGAACATCCTGACAAAAGAGAAACTCCACCCTGAGAAAGAAGAGAGTGCAATGGGTAACAACAGAGCTGTAGAAAGAAGTGCTGTGTGCAGACCACGGACAGGAGAGACCATTTAACCTTCTCAATCTGCACCTCTCTTTGCAGAGGCAGAGGGGTAAAGACCCAGACTTTCCGATCTGCAGCTCTGTGGATCTCTCCCTGCTGTCGGCTCAGGTGCCAAACCTCAGACTGGGTTTGCCTGATCTGATACAGCAGCACATTTCACAGCAGTGATGGTTAACATCCTTTCAGTCAAAACTGTTAGAATTAAACTGGAAAATATATTGTTCTGTGAGCCACAGAGCAACATGAGAGCTTCTTTTAGATGTGTGTCTTTCTGCTTCCATCTGAAAAAAGCCCCATAGCTCGTCTCACTTGCCATCTGTTGGGAAAGATCCACCCTGGACAAGAAACTGCCTGTGCTGCAGCCAGTCTGGAGCTACTCTGGGACAGTTTGGCCAGCAGCTCCTCTGTGCTGTCTGTCTGTCTGGAGAGTGTGCACGGAGGGACTGACCCCTCACTGCTGCCAAAGAGCTGAACTCTGCTTAACTCTCCCTCAGCACAGTCCTCAGCACAGGTCTCTCCCTCATCTACCTGGCAGCCAGAGCACACAAACCTCTAGAAACTTAATTAACTTGCAGACTCCGTGCACATCTTTCAGTGGGGATTGCACTTGGCCAACATGTCACAAGGTTATTAAGAGGGAGGGAGAAGAAACCTGATGAATGCACAGATAGGTAAGGCAAGATAAAACTAATTTCCTCAGGAACTCAAAGCAAAACGAGCTGAAAGGAAAAAAAGAAAAGTTGACTGTAGAGAACAAATATAACAAGTGACCTTGAAAGACCTTTGGCACCTTTAGCTCCTGAGAAGGAACAGTCTGGCAGAAGTGAGTGTGGGGGTGTGTGTGTGTGTGTGTGTGTGTGTGTGTGGGTATGTGGGTGTGTGTGTGTGTGCACAGCAGGGAGATGAGGGGAGGGTCAGGAGCTGTAAACAGCATTTTTTGTGGATCAGTAAAAGTATCAGGAGTAAATGATCCCTTGCATTTCAGATACATTTCAGTGTCTGTGACGTTGCTGATCAGCCTTCATCCTTAACCTGTCTTGATGTAGAGTTTCTCAATACCAGGAACTCGCCAGTTAAATTTTGTGCATGCCTTGAAACATTAAATTTACTGTTTCTGAAACACTAAGTGAGAAATATCAAGGGGCAAGAAAATTAGATTAAACTCAACTCCTGGACAGCATAAACACCCAGGAGGATGTATTGCAGAGACTAGAAACACACCTCTTTATGTGAAATACTGCTCTTACATAGAGGAGTGGCTCAAAATTGGCAAAAACCACTTCTGTTCAGAACTGAAGTAGAAACCTACATGATCAAGACTGCAAATTGTTTGCTTTGCATTGATACTTTCTAGGTAAACTCTCAGACTAGAACAATTAAAAAGGCAAATGTACGTGTGTTGTTGTCCTTTGGAACCAAAAAATGATCAAGCCATGAAAGGTTTGAGATGGTTAAATGTTTCCTCCAGAGGCTGCGGATTAACAGTCTGGGCAAGTAGCAGAGGAGGGAAATAAAAAAAAAAAAAAAAAAAGTAAAATAAAAGAAACAACTCTTAAGTGACCTGACAAGGGAAACTTAAATCTTATTTTTAAGAGGTTAGGTTGTACTAAAGCTTGAAAAATTAAATCCACAGCTGTCTCCAGAGGACTATATCTCACTGAGAAAGCTTCAAGTAAGTTTATCATGTATCCAACACCTAGACATTGGACCTCAGGGACCACTAGGATAATATTTCCTCTGGATTAGCAAGAAAGCTAGCAAGTGACATTTGTATGAGACTAACTTTTCGTTTAAGGGGTTTTCTTATAAAATGATAAATGAAGAATGAGCAGACTGGGAAGGAAAGTTCTTGCAGATTGTAAATCTAATACATCCCCACAATTTGTTTAAAAACGTACTGTTATCTCCTAAATTAGTTTTATTTAGTGACATCAGTAATCTGATGTTTTTATGTCTGTCATCCTCCCAGTGAGGATCAGTGTGTTCTTTACGAGGAGTATTTTTAATCTCGTAATCCCTTTTATGAGAAATGCTTTTAATTTCAGAGACCACAAGCATTGGCACCAAGACAATATGTATGAAAAAAATTCTAGAGCGAAACTATAGGAAGCACAGGATGGATCTGGCACAATTACAGGGCTTTCCTTCTTCTGGGATTCTTCACTACTAGCCAATAAAGCCCAGGATATGTTGGAATGCTACTAATTAACTCACCTCACTATGCCTTGCCACGAGAATTGATATGCCCCTGGGTTCCAGGGGAATCTCATGAAACATATGAGATGCGCAGCTGGGTGAGCTAAGGACAACTTTAATATGCTAACTATGAAATCCCAAATCTGAAATCCAGTAGCAAGTTGAGTTTTGTACAAAATAAAACTCAGACATCTACACAAATGCCAGCGTTGGAGTTCTGTAGCACAAAGAACTTTTTAAAAATGTATCTCACTCTTTCTGTGTCTATATAAAATGTGCCTGTGTGAGAAACAGGCCATGGGTCCCCACAGCAAAATGCCAGCAGTCTGTGGATGGGTTACAGTGAGGTAGCATTTCCCTGTTCTGCCCACAAAGAACATCAGTGATAGTTGTGTTTTCCAGCTCTACAGAAAATCCTCAGTTACACACCTATGTGCTTCCCTGTGCCTGCACAGATGAATATGTAGGAGGTGGAATGAAGAAAGAGCATACAGAGCAAAATTAAATGGGGAAAGTGAAATAAGGTGAATGGCTGAAACAGCTTACAGATGGTAACTAAATTAGTTGAAAGCTGAAGGATTGTTTTTTCAACACACAGCTCAACAGCACTGTAAAACCTCCATTACTGTAACCCAGAAGCTCCTGAGAACCAGTAATTTCCAGAGCTCACCTCCTGGGCTCTCGTATTTTCCTACTCATGGGCCAGACAGACCAGTTCCTGTTTTTTCCTTCTCAGCTGGGAGGGTGAAGGAATATTCTTCACCCCATATTTCCTTCTGCCTCTCAGGTCTTCTGTTGCCACCCCACACCACCACCATCCTCCTCTGACAGCCTCTTCCAGGTGCCCCAAATGCTCTCCTGCTTTTCCCTCACCAAGCAGGGCAAAGGGGAAAGTGCACTAAATCAAACCGAAGTTCAGCCTCTGCTTGGTTCCTTCCATGATGGAAATAAAACAAATTAGCATCAGGACAGACCCTGGGAAAGGATTTACTCCACACTCACCCATATTCTCTTTCTTAAAATCCTGATATAAAGACTGGTAATAATGGGGAAGCATCAACTCATAAATCCTAAGGTAAGTCATTCCATGTGTTAAGTGCTATCCCACTAAAATTTTATGCCTTATTTTAGGTCTGAATTCATCTAGCTTGAATGCCTCTCCTTGTACTTCCACTCTGCTACACACCTTAACAATTTTAGCTTTGGCTAAAATTAGGTGGAAAGAAATACAAAAACACTGCTATCTGTAAAAGTAGAAGAGTTTTCCCCGATATGAAGAACAATGCTGGCGTTGTCCGTGATAGTTTAAAAACTTAACAAAGATTTTGGCTGTAAAGTGTTGTGCAAAATCTTCACTTTTTTAAGGACATAGCCAGTGTCTGAGGTATTTAGAATTAACATTGAAAATTTGATATTTCCCTTTGAATCCATTTGAAATGAGTTAAGTCAAATGTCACCAGAGCAACACCACTTCAGCTGAGGTACTCATTCCTTGGTCTCCCTTTGCCTTTTTTGGACAAAAATGGAGAAAAAGGCAATTATTGTTGTGCAAAGTAGAAACAATTTGAGGATCACATGTAGAATCCTTTTCTTCTGAAGGGGAGGAATTCCCGATTTATGATGAAGTATAGACTGGTTCAAATGTAAAAGAGACCCCTCCTTGAAAACACTTTAGCTAGTGCTTAACTTTATTACTGTGGCAAAATTAAGCATGTGCTTGAGTGGTTGCAGAGTCAGAACCATAAAATGTCACAGCCTTTATAGCTATGAGTCTGCTTTCTGCCTGCTGCATCTAATAAACATTAAGAGGTGAAATTCTGTCCCCACTGGGGTCAGTGGTAAACTCTCATCAGAACAATCCTGGCTCTGATTTCAGCAGAACCAAGATTTTGCAAGAGAAATCCCCCTCATTGTCATTAGGGGTCACGAGAAGACACGAACAGAGAGAGGCCATCTGTTCCTTCTTGTATGGACACTTCTATATTTAATCTTTTCAGGCTGTTTGCCAGAAAATGAGGAGAAATGAAAAATGTGAATCCTAGTGCAGCACAAATACTGAACATCCACATCCAGAACATACTGGCAGGTAGGCGTGGCACTTTGGGATGTGCTTTAGTGGTGGATTTGGCAGTGTTAGGTTTATTCTTGGGCTTGATCTTAAAAGTCTGTCCAACCCACATGATTCTAAGGTTCTCTGACAATATACAACGTGCTGTTCTGTGTTCCTCCCAGCAAAATTCCCTCTTAAAGGCTTGGTCTCGAGTCAGGCACTGGAAGTCCATGTAGATGGTTACTTTGCCACAACCCCAGCTCCAGAAGGAGCTACAAAGCCATCAAGGAAGATCAATCCCATGGAAGGCAGCAATTCTGATTTCTGTAGGCCAGAGGAGAAAACAGCACACTCTGCTCTACAGTGAACTCTATGGAGGGATCTGCTTCTTTTCACATCTTCAGATGTTTCCTTTTAACATCTGAAACAGTGGAAACCTACAGGTAATTTTCTTCCCTGGTTTGAATGAGCTGCAAATTGATGCATTTACTTAGCTCAGTGCTGGATTAAATATATTATAAAATACAAATCAATCTTGTTTTAATTTTTGTGAAGTCTCATGTTCAAGAATAACAAAAGCACCCAGGATTTGCCAGCATGATCAAGTGTCACACTGAAAACATCCTTCTCTTGCACAGATGTCCTTGTCACTGCTGATCAAAAAGGCATTCAGGAATCACCTTGGTTTGTGCTCCAAGATTAATTCCATCCAGAAGAGTTAAGCCAGACTTTCCCTTTGGGTATCAGATTTTGCTTTGCCTCGTCTCACTTCCTCCTCCCAGTATAAACTTTTAAGCCCAGGGTTTATTACCTCCATTCCTCAATCCCTTACTGTGTGACAGCACATCAGAACAACATCATCTCCATCCCCCACTGAGCTCTGCAGTCTAATCACCTAACATGTTTCCCTGGAAGTCATCCTTTCAGAGTGCTCCACTTTATTTCAGCTAATAAAGAGTCTTAAGGAGTTTTATGCACAGTTCATTTTACAAGGTCTAGGCAAATGCCCCATATTCATGATTTTTCCCTACAAAACCAGTTTTTCCTGAGAGCAAGATGCAATCTTCAATGGATAGATTACAAATTTCAGGGTTGCTTTGGTCTCTCAACTCCACAAGACACAAGAGATTATTACATTTTAACAATTCCATTTGCTACAGAAAAACAGTGTTGGCTATTTTGGTTGAATTTCTTTTACACGGTGTTGTAAAAGAAACCCAATGCATTTTCAACATGTAGTTTGTTGTATACCAAAGGTTCATGGAAGACAATGGAAACACCTTTTTTGACTTAAAAATCACTGCTAGTATCAGTAATTTTCAGTCCTAAGAGAACAAATAGGAAGAAACAAAATCAAGTTTACCATGAAGCAATGTGATGGGTGTTGCTCCAATGTCACTCGAGTGTATTCTGTCCATCTGGTTAATAACATCTGTCTGCAGCTTGACCAAAAATATAAATTTGTTGGGGTTTTTTTTTCATAAAAATATTGTTAATTACTCCATGTGTGCTTATTCTACCATATATATATATATACACACATATAAACATACATACATATACCATATGAGAACACTCCACAGTTCTCTTTCCTCTTTTTTACCCAGCGGTTTCACTCCTCTTGCCCAACTTCTTCTCATGAAACTTTCTCCCCCATTCTCTTCCTATTCTGATTTTCTCTGCAATTCCCATGCTCCTTTACACCCTCCTTTATATTCCCTCACTACAAAAAATCTCTTCTTCAGGCTGACTCCAGAACAATATTTTTTACAACTGTTCTACGAAATAAACCAAAAATCACCCAAACAAAAGAACAAAGTAGAAACACAAAAGTCGTGTACCTTCCAGCTTCTGCTGGCAACTTGATCACCCTTCTGCCTCAAATACCACCCTCTCTTTCCTCCTCCTCATATATACTTCTACCATGCAAGTGCAGGGATATCCAGAATCCCATCCCAAAAACCTCATCACACTATAAGGAAAAGGATGTAAGGAATTGTGCAAAACAGCATCAGAAGCTCAGGGCAAGGCTGTAGAACAAAACCTCAGGCAGCACATGCACTACAATTTAATTTTAGAAGAATCTACCACGCAATACATGGGTTTTGGTGTTTATGCCATGTGGTTTTCTAAACCCAGCATCAACTGGTTGTCACTGACCAACAGAATTGCCTGATCTTGGCAGTCCTGGTGGCTCAGTACCTACAAAGCTGAGATGTTTCACTTGGACTCTTTTAGCTCTGCTGTCTCTTCAGGTCCTGATAAACAGCCAATTTTAGCCCAAACATCATGGCACACTTAACTGGAATAAATGTTCCTTTACTCAAATTTTTCAGTTCTCACATTCTTTTGTATCATTTTCATCTTGTAATATTTGGCCTATTTTCCATAGGTGTCTAAAACTAGACTCCATTCACAGGCATATGTGACCAGATAAATAAGATAAATTCCTAGAGAAATAAAGGGAGACTGTCAGGTACTCAGTGCTCAGTAAATATCAGACTATTTATACAGCTTCAGAGTTTAATGTTTGGCTTATGCTTATCTGGAGAGCTGCTGAAATCACTGGAGAATTATCATTCTGATTAGGTAGCTGCATTTTTTTTCTTTATAACAATGTTACTGTGATAAAAATAAAACAAGCCTAGTAACAAAGGTGTTATGTTCTAGCAACGTTTTGTAAATTCATTGCACTAAGGTAGCACTTCATATTTCACAGGGTACTTTCTTTTCCATTTTCTGTTAAAACAAAGGCAGGGACTGTGTGGATTCCACAAAATATTTTATTCTGCTCAGTTACAGATCATGAAAGCATAAAAATTCTTAGTCTTTAATGGGATCAGTAGACATTGAGTATTTATGCTTAATACTTTGCCACAATAAAAAACAAAAGCTTTGTTGTCTATTATTTATTTCTGCATTACCCCTACGACTCTGGGTAGACAGAATTTTCAGAATTGTATGTTACGGGGCAGTAAAGAGTACTAGCGAAAACTACAGCCCATTAAGATCCTTCCTGAGACCTCTTGGATATGATGCTGTTCGCCTGCTCTTTAGAGTGGCTTGGAGACAAGATAAAGGGACAGAGGATTCAGGTGCTGGCTGAATGTGTAACTTTCCAACATGATTTTGGATTTGCAGCCACTTTGCCTGAGTCTGGAGCTACAGCAGTGTCATCCCTGAGCTCTCTGTGCCAGTGGCTGAGCCAAAAGGAAGATCATGTTCCAGAACACCAAGGCTGCCTTAAGGCTGGGCTTAGCCAAGGGCTGGTGCTGAGGACCAGTGGCCAGCTCAGGTGGCCATAATGGGCCAGGACACAACAGCCCTTCTTCAATCCCCCTCTAAATACTGCACACAAGGTCTGGAGCATATCTTGATGAGGAGAGACTGGGGGAGCTGGGACAGTTTAGTCTGGAGAAGAAAGAGGATCTCATCGATCCATAGAAATGTCTCAAGGGCAGGTGCCAAGAGGATGGCGTCAGACCGTTTTCAGTGGTGCCCAGTGACAGGATGAGGTGCAACATCCATGAACTGAAACACAGGAAGTTCCACCTCAGCATGAGGAAGTTCTTTGCACTGAGCGTGACGGAGGAGGCTGTCCAGGAAGGTTGTGGATTCTCCCTCTCTGGAGGCATCCCAAACCCACCTAGACGCATCCCTGTGTCACCTGCTCTGGGTGACCGTGCCTTGGCAGAGGGGTTGGCCCGGATGATCTCCTCAGGTCCCTTCTGACACCAGCTGTGCTGTGATTCTGTGAACATGAAGTGCCCTCACTCCTGCTGCTCGCAGTGTCCTGAAGGACCTCTCACCAAAAACAACTTGCTGATTCATTGAAAAACCATTTCGTAATTTGTCAAGAGGTGGCAGTGATGCATATCAATTTCAAAATAATAAGCATTAAATAAATACAGAAGACTAAGGGTACCAACCCACCTGCCTTCCTGTAGTGAGCTGAGGTCACTTTTCACTCTCAGCCAAGTCTCTACCAGCTTGAACCGCAGCTGATAACTTTGACGCCCAGAAAAGCAGCGTGTCAAGTTTAGAAACTTAACTTTTGTGTACATATTTGGGGCGGGGGGGGGAATCACAGCTTCGTCCTTTCATTTCCTGATCCCTCGCAAGCGAACAGGAGGAGGCCGTTCCCTCCCGTGAGGGGCCGGGGGCCCGCGGGGCAGCGCCTCCCCCGCGCCTGCAGGGGGCGCTAACGGGGAGGGAGAGGCGGGGGCGGGGCGGCGAGCGCGGCGCGCGTGCGCGGGGAAGCNCTCACCGCCCCCGTCCCCCTCCCCTCACAGCCCCTGACCGCCGCCATGCAGAGCGAGGACGCCCGGTACCTCAAGAGGTAACCGGGAAGGATGGGCAGGAGGCGCGGCGGTTCATGCTGGCGATGAACCAGAGCGGGGGGGTTGTGGTGGTTGAGGCGCGGCAGCTTGTCCCGAGGGATGGAGTGTGGGTGGAAGACACAGGTGGGAGACACAGGTGTTGCGGGGTGTTTGCATAGGGGTGGATGGACGGTTGTGGTTGGTGGAATCTAGGGGAGCTGAGGGTGTGGTGGGTTGGGGGACGGGAAGGGGCTGTGGCGCTGAGGTGTCGCTGGTTGTAGTGATGACTGGCTTGGGGAGGGATGGGAGATTATAGTTGGGGAGGTGACAATGGAGAGTGTTTTGAGTGGGGTGATGATGAGGCGGGTGGAGGTATTGCGAGTGAGCAGTGGCTGGTTTGGAAGCTGACTGCAGGTTGTGGTGTAATGGGTAAGATGGGTGAGTGGTTTAGGAATGGGAGATAGATTTGTTTAGGCGCTCCCCCCTCAGCCTGCCCCAGCCTGTTGGGCAGAAGAGTTAGATCAGGACTGTGAGGGTTAGGGCTGAATGAAGGTTACGGAGGCAGCGTAGGCAGAGAGATGAGGAGGGTGCTGCTGGGGAGAAGGTGGTAGTTTGGAGGGGTGTTCTGGTCTGGGGATGGCTGTGGTGGCATTTTGTGGTGTGTTTGGGATGAGGCACTGAAGTGATAGCAGGTTGAGAGGAGAGTAGGTGCTATTAGGAGATGAGTGGAGAGCATCATTGTGTATTAGGTGCTGTGTTGGGGCAGGTGGCTGCTTTGGGGATCAGGGATGGGATAAGAGACAGTAAGGCCAGGTTCAGGGAGAAGCTGGGAGACTGATTCAGAGGAGATGTTAAGAGTATGGCAAGGCAGATTGGGCAGGACGAGTGACATGAATGGAAGAGGTAACTGTGGTATATAAAGTGCATGATCTGGGTTTGATGTTGCAGATGTGATAAATTAATGGTGCCTTTTATCTGTCTGTTTGGCAGTGAGACCAGTCAGCCTAAAGAATAGGGCCTGAGTTGGCAACTATTGGATCTCTGTCAGTTGTTTCAGAGCAAAAGTGAATCAATCCCAGAAGATGCCAGGTCATCTAGGCCTCTGTTCAGATGTGATGTGTGGGCAGTGTCACTTTGTCCTATCATGCTGGTGATTTTATCCCTCATGTCATGAATCCTAAGGAGTTCCTGCCCTTGTTTTTACTTCCTTTCTACTTACTAGTATTTGCAGAATTTCCTGTTTAGACTGTCTAGATTTTGCTTTTTCTCCCCTTATATGCCACATATAAGACCCATAGTTGGAAACAGTGCAGGAGAAAAAACCGTCTTGAAAATCTTTGAACATCAGTTCTGTTATAGCAGTGCCATGATAGATAAAAGTCAAATGGCCACCCTTAATTAAATCTACAGCTGTAACTTTAGAGTAGTGCCTGTTTTTTAAGCCTTACCTGTTCAGTTTCTGCCATCTTATGTCATTTTGTAGGAATCTTTGTTTTGTAGTCATCCCAGCAACAGGTGTAGTTGTGTCTCTTTTTTGGGAGCACAAACCCAAAACTATCTGCTGTGCTGCTTAATGTGACCAGGCTGGTGTGCAAGTCTGGTACTCCTCTGCTCCCTGTTGCCCTTTGTCATCCTGCATGGGCACTCCCCCTCCCACCAAGTCTGACTTGGTGGGATTTGTTATTGGATTTTCAGCCCTACCCACGTGTGCCGTTTGTCCCACTTTTTGTTAGGATAGTTTGCTTTTGCTTTTTCCCTCTAAAAGAATTAGTTAATAAAGGATATTAACACTCCAGCTTTGGTTATGTGAGCTCAGCTTGCACAGCTTTTGTCTGTAGAAAAGGCCTTCCTCTTTTAAATTCTGAGCTGAACTGGGTTCTTGTTGACAAAGCAAGCAGTGAAGTGAAACGACAAGCTGATGTGCATGAGAGCTCCCCAGTGCATTGCTGCTTCTACTCATTATAATATTTGCAGTTTTAAGTGTTTTATGAAGTGATTTACAGACTCAAGGTGTGTAGAAAATCAGTAAAGAAGCTGTGTGTAGATTTGTGGGAGAGGAGGGGATTTTTTCTGTAAATAAAGATATACCTTGTGATGCTGACAATCTCAATGCAGTGTTTTCCAAATGAAAAACAACTGCAGTGGCTGGGGAGTACATTTTAGTGTAAGTCTTCAAGCTTTTCACAAGGTAGGGTTTTCAGAGAGGGAACTTGGCTGTGTATTGATTTGTGACTTCATTAGCTCAGAAATAGCTCAGGCAGAGATGGTGTTTGTCAGTGTGAGAGGGCAGAAAATCTCTGCAGCTGTAAGTTCTTCAATTTAGCCATCTGTCCCTCTGAAAGAAAAAATTAAATATGGGAAGTCCTAAAACTGTTTAAGCAGCCTTAAGCTAAGGCTCTCCTGGTTGCTAAGCTAATCAGTGGTTTACTGTTGCCAAAAGGAGGAGGTTTCACTCCTTCTTTTTCCTGATGATAAATAGGAAGTGTTGTTCCTTTTCTGTAGAGCACTTTAGTTCTGTTCCACAGTGAAAAACTTCCTCTCTCCAAAAAGTGGAGAATTGCCTGCAACATGGATTGATGAGCCCTCATGTTGAACTCCAAGGTGACTGCCAGGAGCAGGGAAAACACGGGACGATCTAATCTTTTTGGCAATGATGAGCTGTTAGTTCGGCTTTATTCTTGTAAAGCTTTACCAAACTCCTGTTCTCTACCCATCCTTCTCTTTATATCTGTGAATATTACTAAGCTATCACTAACCAGAGCTTTGACTGTTAGGAGCCTGAATGTTTACAGTTGGCATCTCCTGATAGATCTTAATGTGGGAGAAATATATTTGGAGGTGGGGAGTGAGAGCTGGATTCTTTTGAAATAGATTTGCCATAAGCTTTCTGTCCTGCAAGATTGGACCTTGTGAGAACAGAGACAGACTGTAATGAAACATCTGTTTCAAGGTACTGCTAAAGGGGAACAAACTCACATCTCTTCAAAAAATCTCAAATCATAAAGGGAGTTTTGCTATACTCTCATGGAAAATGTGATTCTCTAGCAGGGAGGTATTTTTGTTTGTTTTATGTAGCTTTATGTCCTTGCAAGGCTGGTAGTTGAACTGGACTCTTTGTTTCCCACAGCAGACCTTTCTGTGGTTTGTGGGGTTTTTGGGCAGCTGTATCTCAAGACAGAGGTATTTTTTGCAACTGTATTCTGCAGAAGGGAAAGGGACACCAGAGTGGCTGTGTAGATGGAGACACATTTCAAACATTTTCTGCTGAGAGTGGTTACACCACAGGCTGCCTCTGGATTTGCTGACATTTCCAGCTTTATGAGGTTGTTGTTTTCCCTGATCTGATTGACCCAATGCCATGGATACCTGCTATCTGCTAGATGCTGATATGACTACTGGTGAAGCTACTTGTAATTCTCTTTGTGCACATGATCTGTCTAAAAAACCTGAATACCCAACAAAAAACCCACTCCACATCCCTAAAGCCAAGCCTACATTTCGGAGGTGGTTTTAATTTGCAGTGTTTTAGCCTGGTTTATGGCACGACTGTACATATTCGACTGGCAGTACCAAGTGGAAAAGGGACAAGTGTCATCTTTATCAATAAATAAAAATGTGTCACTGTATTCTCTGGATGTCGTTCTGCCACTGCTTGAAAACAGAAATGAGGTGTATCTTCATCCATCTGAGCCTTTCCTCAGGACTCTTGGATCTGCATGGACGCAGAATTGTTGGCACAAAGGAGGAGAGAGCAGGACAGGCCCTTTTGGCACTGACACACCCCAGAGTGCTTCCCTGGAGAATACTTCTCCCAAGGATCTGTAGCTGTAGAAAAGCAGGTAGACATGACTTATATCTTTTGATGGCAGCTGTTGATTTGTGTAATCCCTCAAGCCTGGCAGCAGGCACAATGAGGTGAAGAACGGTAGCAAAAAGGTTTGTATTTCCAGAGAGGATATTTAAATTGAAATACAAATCATGTGTAAATCAGTCTCATAGAATTGTAACTACTAAGAGTTAGCCAAGAGAATGACACAAAATTTCCGTTTGTAGAGGACTGCACTAAGTGAAGGCCATTAGACAAAGATTTGTCAATACTGACAAGGTAATGGGGAATCAACTGGGAAATTCACCTGCTTGGTGAAATGCCTCTTTTTACTTACTGTGGCGATGTGGAACAGGACAACTTTGATTTCTTTCCTGATTTCTGTGAGTAAGGCTTGACCAGTGGCTTGGATATTTCTGTACTACAGGTAACAGCCAAGAATATGCCACTGGAACCAGGGTTTGGTACAGCTGTGTGGGATGGAATATGGTATGGAAGGAGAGCACTGCTTGGGTTTAGGGTCTGCATAGAACAGGAGGCAGGTAACTGATTTCTGCTCTGGTGAGTTTTCTGAGCTTTTCATTTAATCAGGTTTTTTTTTCCCTTTATGACAGGAAGGTGAAAGGAGGTAACATAGATGTGCATCCATCTGAGAAGGCCCTCATTGTCCATTATGAAGTGGAAGCAACGATTCTGGGAGAGATGGGAGACCCCATGCTGGGGGAACGTAAGGAATGTCAGAAAATGTAAGGTCGTAGCAAGCTCTGATACTTTATTTCAGTCTTCATAGATTCAAGAACTCAGAGTACCACCTACCTCTGAGAAACTGTAGCTTATAGTCTTTATACAACTTAGTGCTGGACTAGCAGAAGGTTTCAAAGCTCGGAAATAACACGTGCCTAGGAAGGTTCACATCTGAAACACACGTTGTAAATTACTTTTCAGCCATGTCCTTTAAGGTGTTTTGCAAAGAGAAGTGATGACTCCTGTTTTACGTGATGGGTAGTTGAGGCAGAGAAAAGTAAAGTGATTGTTTCCTGTGCAAATGGTAGTTTATGCTGGAGCAAGAAGTGCCATTGAACCTCCTGACAGTCTTATGCTCCAGCTGTTGGCTCTCCTGTTGTTTTGTTCTGCCCCTGCCCAACCACTGAATTCGCTGTTTTATCTCTATTTTACTTTTGTCTGGTTAATTTCTTTCAAGATCATTAAAATATTCCCCACAGGAAAAGCCCAGAGAACTACCATAACTTCGGTTTTCAAGCTGCAAGATTGAACCTGTTCTAGGGGGGATTTATCTCTGTATTGATTTCTTTTTGAAAATTTGAGCTGAAGTGGCTCCCTGTGTGTGTGTGTGTTAGAAGAATAATTGGGGGAAAAAGAAGAGCATTGTTGAATTGTCTCAAATTTTTGAAGATATCAGAAGCATTCTTCTATCATCAGATGAATCAGCATAACTTGCATCTGCAAGGTGGTGGAATTCCTTTTTGTTCCACCCTGTTGTTAATGCCCACAGAGATTTCTTACTGCTCATTGCTTATGGACCTGGCTGCAGATCTGCCAGAGCTGTGGGAGACTCCTGGCACTGCAGAAGAACCTTCTTGTGCAGACAATACCCAGAACTGTCTCATTTGGGACTTTTTTGTGTGCAGTACTCCTTTGTGGTCCTGTGCACTTTCTTTGGGGTATATTGCAGATCAGTTACTGTCTTTTGTATCTAAGGTGGTTGTAAGGGATCTGTTCATGCAGCTGCCTTTAATGTTGCTGCTTGTCAGCTCATGAACAGTTATGCTCCACCAAATCTGTTTGACAGTTGCTTGCCATTTGGAGTTCAGAGACACCACTTTGACATGAAAGGCACAGGCACTGGGTGTATCTGGATCATCTCTGCTTCAAGAAATTCATGACTGTGTAAACATAATCAAAGGACTGAAGATAAAAAAATTTAAAAACTGAAAAGAGACTTGTCTGTTTTGCAGAATTCGGCTGAAGAGTCTTAATGCAAATACTGACATTGGTTCCCTGGCTCGAAAGGTTGTTGAAGAATGCAAGCTCATTCACCCCTCCAAGCTCGCAGAAGTAGAGCAGCTGCTGTACTACCTGCAGAACCGCAGGGATTCCTCAGCAGGAAAAGGTAAAACATACAGGAACAAAGTAGCTTGGGACTGGGGTGCCTCAGCCTTCAACAAATACGAAGGTTTCTAGGGGATAACCACTTCTCTGGGGATGACAGTAGGGGGACATGTATGTTTTATCACCCTTGGAAACAATTATGATCTTGAAGTGAGATTGGAGTAAATTACCTTTGTAACAACCAAATTTATTTTATTATTTTGGTTACACTTAGTATTGATGCTTCTTATTGGTTGCCTTGTGCTTTAGCAGGACTTGAGAGGTACAGATTCTACTATTGTGTGCAGCCTCGTCACATTGCATCTGCACTTACAGTGACATCAAAAGTCTCTAAGAAGATCTTCCTAGAAAGACCTCTACCATCACCTCTTGCAAGGGTAGACTGTGTGCCTAGGCTGAATTTGGGCTCTGTGTAGAGCTGGAGAGTTTCAGAGCCTGACAAGCTTTGATCCATTGTAGCAGACGACCTGGGGTATTTCTCTCATCTTGTCATCTTAAGTTCCTGGCCCCTTGGTGCTCCTGTATTAAGTTCACCTTAAACTTTCTGCTCAGGGCACAGTTGAATATTTAACATTAGATTCTACATTACCTTGCAGTTACCAAGGTTTCTTGCAACCGTGAAATGGTAAGCTTTGTTCTCAAGCTGGATTCCTAGTGAGACAAATTGATAAACAAAGATTGATGTTATATATGGGGTTTGATTTTAAGAGCTTTGCATATTTTACCCTCTTTCACTCAGCATTTCTGTGTCTTGGTGTGTCACAGGGCACAAGCAGAATCAAAGCTGCTGAGGTCTCTCGCTGTGGTACTGAGGGTTGTCGCTCTGGGCTTGCTCTAACGTTTATTACCCTCTGTCTCCCCAGCTGATTGGGCTATCACTGATCATTTAGATTGAGTTGTCAAAAGGCAGCTGAGGATTTGCTTTGCTCCCTAGGAACTGTTCAGCTTCAGAAACCTGTATTAGTCTGGCAGGCCAGCTGGACACAAAAGGACTTTGACCTTGATTTAACTAGAGTGTTAATTACGAGAACACTGGATATGTGCTTGGTCTGTGTTTGAGTGTAACTTAACTGTACCCATGTCTTTTTCGTTATAGAAAAGAAAGAGAAAACCAGCAAGCCAAAAGATCCACCCCCATTTGAAGGAACAGAGGTAAATATTGGTGTTAAAAGACAAATGCAAACCCTGTTTACTATTTCAGTAAGCAATTACCAAAGGGAGGAGGGGAGAGGAAATGCTGAATTCTTGTGTTTTTTTGATTCTTATTTTTTAAACAAAGAACTTGGTTTGGAAATAGTGCACAATGGAAGAAAATTATCTCCATAAAGGGTAAAATATTTGACTTGCATACTTGCCCCTCCAAGTATAGCACACAGCAGGACAGCCAGTGAGGTCTGGAACATCGGACAGGACACAAAGTCGTGTCTGAGCATCCTTTTATTTTTAGGAATTATATCTTCTCAGATTTCTTGGTGTTCATTGGCAGTGATTCTGCATGTGTTGGGGTTTTTTAACTTGTATTTTATTTTTGCCTAAGATCTGTACTCAGAAGCTGAGTGCCCTTTGGTGGCACAACTGAATAATGTTGTGATTGCTGGTGTTGAATTGCCATCTCGCTCTGTGAAACCCTTGCTTCTGACTGCTTTCAGATTGATGAAGTCGCCAATATCAATGACATGGATGAGTACATTGAGTTACTGTATGAGGACATTCCTGACAAGGTGCGTGGCTCTGCCCTCATCCTGCAGCTGGCCAGGAATCCTGATAATTTGGAAGAGCTGCTTATAAATGGTAATTTTAAAACCCAATGGTAATTTCTCTTGATGTACTGTTAATTTGTGTCCAGGGAAAAGCAGTTCACCTTTCATTTAGGATTTTCTTTAGTTTGCAAGAATGTTTTTCTCTGTATATAATAAGGTGGCCATCAAAGCCCAGCTGGATCTCTCTACAAGTGGATGCTGCTTAGACTGGTCTTAGATGAGCCTAATACTGAAATCTTCCTGGCCTCTGCAGGTTTCAGCTATTTTTTTCTGATCTTAGTTATTTTGATGCTAAATTAACTTCAGCTGGCATTACTGCTGGAGATGGGAATGTATTGTTGTATTCTTAGATCAGGAAACTTGCCTTGAAAAGGGGATTTGCAAGCTGACATAAGTTAATCTTGTGGTTTTCTTCCCTTGCCCCTTTTGTCTTTTTTGCTGAGCCCTTATACCCTCACATTCCTTGAGTAAATGATGACTTCAATACATGCCCATCTTTCAGTGGCACCACAGAAAATGGAATGGGATGGGAATGGTGAGCCATGAAATAATGGCTTGTCCCTATGAGTTGTTGAAAATATTTAGTGCTTCGTGTTCCCAGTTGCTGCTTTTCTGGTCAAGTAGCATGGTGTACATGAAGAGAGACTAGCTAGGGGAAGGTGAAAGGAAAAGTGAGATTAAATAACACAAGGAGAAACCAAATTATTAAATAATATGAAGTAGATTCAGGGGGAAAAATAAATAGATGGATGAGAAATACTTTCTGTCAAGGTAGAATTTAAAGGGGATTAAAATGAAAATTTGTGGTGTTTTAGGCAGGGGACACAATGTAGTATAGAACACAGAACTGGCAGAGGCCACAAGATCTGAAGGTTAGTGGTAGTTTTAAGATGACTTAGGTGTTTGGTTGCACTTTCCTTCCATATTGCTGCCTCTCAGGGTTTGTGACAGGGTGACCACCCAGAGTACTCTGGTACTGTCTCCAAACAGGACTCGTGAGCACTGTTGCCTGTTAAAGTGAGAAACCTGTGAAAGTGTTCCACTAGAAAACTGATAGATGTAGAAAAAGGCGTATTCAAATTCTGAGGCTCACAAGCTAAAAAGGAAGGACACAAAATGCTGATGCTTCTAAATCTTGTTTCACTTCAGAAACTGCCCTGGGTGCCTTGGCTAGAGTGCTGAGGGAAGACTGGAAACAAAGCATTGAACTGGCTACCAATATAATTTACATTTTCTTCTGCTTTTCGAGGTGAGTGCAGAGTTCCCTGGATTTAGGAACGTGAGGAATGTAATTCTGCTTAGTGGCTTTTCATTTGTGTTCTGTTCTGTGCTAGAAAACTTCAGTGAAACAGGAAAACCAGACAGAAACATGCTTGTGCCTCAGTTTTATCATTTACAACAAAAAGAACTCTCAGGGTGAGGCAGTTTGTAAGAGAGCTGGGAAGAAGCTAGTAAAGATTCTGACTCACAGCTTTGTGTCAGAAATGAAAGGTGGCTGAGCTGTCCTCTCTAATTTCCATCTGCACTCCTACAGGGAAGAAACAATGTTCAAAACTGAAGTGAGTGCTTGCTCTTGTTTAGCTATGCCAGTGTTTCAGCATACTCTGCCTAAAAATAATTCCAGCAGAAATTGCATTTACCTTGATTTTAGGTCTCTACTATATTTCTGGTGAGGAGAGAGTGCTCTGAAGCACCTGCAGTATGGAAGGCAGGGCTGAGGGGAAAACCTTTGACTTTGTGCATTGGAATGTGTTTTTATTTTGATCTGAAACAACAAACTGTTCCTTGTCTTTCTACAAGTTGAGAAGATATTCAGGGATTGTTCCTGTTTTGAAATAATTTTCCAATAGGGAAGTGCTATAATAGGGCACACTGTAAATACCTTTTTTAGTGTTTTATGTGGTGCAATATTGCTACCATAGATGTGAAAATAAATATGGGGTTGTTGGCATTTATTCCTCACAAATATTATCTCTTTGCTGTAGTTTCTCTCAATTTCATGGGATAATCACCCATTACAAGATTGGAGCTCTGTGTATGAATATCATAGACCATGAACTGAAGAGACATGAGCTTTGGCAGGAAGAACTTGCTAAAAAGAAGAAAGCTGATATCCTTTTGATGCTCTGGCATGGCCTGATGGCTTCTGACTTGTCTTGATGAGTGTTGTTGGGTTACACAAGATGAATGCAGAGCACCTGCTGTAAAAGCAGTAGAATGTACCAGAAAATGCAAAATATAATTGCAGATCTGAGAAAGACCAAGAGTGAAGATTTTGGGATGTGGAAGAGGTTAAGCTTAAGCTATTAAGACAACACAAGAAAAAAAAACAAGTTGTATTTTATCAGCAGTATGTAGTAGAACATCTGTGCTGCTTATTAGAGTGTAAGATATTCTGGCCTAGAAGGAGAGAAGAATCATGGCCTGGATTGCAGGTGTAGCAGGCTGGTGCTGAGGGAGAGTCTTGACACTGGGTATTCCACAGATCCTTTGCTTTTCAGTAGTGATTGAGGAACACTTTTGAGGACAATTGTCATCTAGCCTGCATCACTTTTCTCTGAACTCCTTAACTTCTGTAATTCACTTGATGAAGATCCTGAAAATCAAACCCTGAAAAAGGACTATGAGAAAACTTACAAGAAATACAAAGGGCTGGTTGTCAAGCAGGAACAGCTGCTTAGAGGTAAGAAATCCAAATAGCAAATTGTTTTGTTGTTGGTAAACATGGCTGAAGGATCCTGTTTGATTCTTGTTATAAACAGGATGTCTTAAACATCCTGAGTGTGTGGATGAATATGGAAGAGTGTTGCCAAAGAATAGGGAGAAGATAAGTACTTAATCAGATTGTTTGACACTATTAATAATTTTAAAAGCCATTTGTCAGAAGAAGAAGAGCAAAAGTGATTCACTCTTCTTTGCTCATGATGTTGGTTTGGGAGGAGTTGGGTATTTGGGTTTTTTTGAATTTGCCTAACTTAGCTAGTATCTGACTCTTTGAACAGATTTCTTTCTATCTCAGTTTTTGTACTAAAATACACGTCATGTTAGATTGAAATTATCTGAGTGGCAAGCCTTTCTTGAGAGGGGCTTTTTAATGGTTCCTGTTGGAATTGAAATTTAAAAAAAATACAACACAACATAAAAAGCTTATAGTGATCATAATTCTAGTTTTTTTCAGAGCCACGATTAGAGCTAATCTTAATGCTTTCTAAAGAGGCAAAAAAAAGCATTCACAGGCAATTTCCTTCAAAATGCATTGATAAGGGAGCATAATGCTTCTGAAAGTCTTGTCTTCAGCACTTAAAATATAAAATGAGACTTGTTTAGTTGTGTTGGTTATGATCTCTTGGTGTGATTTGTGTTGACCTTTGTTAGTTGCAATTTACCTGCTCCTAAACCTCGCTGAGGATACGCGCATTGAGCTGAAGATGAGGAACAAGAACATTGTCCACATGTTGGTGAAAGCACTGGACCGTGATAATTTTGAGCTGCTTATCCTCGTTGTAACCTTCCTGAAGAAACTCAGCATTTTCATGGAGAACAAAAATGATATGGTGAGGCTTGTAGCACTCTACTGTAGCAATACTGGAAAAGTTGGAGTTCTGAAACCTTTGTGTGGTTGGAGGGAAGAGGAAGATAGCTCTGCTTTCACACTGGGTGTCTCTAGCACTGATTACCCTACTTAGTTACAAGTAAAATGAGTGAAAGAAAAGCACAAGATCCAATTGTAGCCTACTGCAAACAGTTTTGAGGAAATGTCATCCCAAACAGAGAATATGATGCAAAGTATGATTCACAAAATTCCAAATTCTGAATTCAGCACCTCAGAGTCTTGTCATACCCCAGTTCTGGTGATGCCCATGACTCTGTCCCCAGACTATACTCTTGGGACAACATATTATTGCTTCTGCCATGTACTGATCTGGGAAAAGAGGTATTCATCCTTCTGGAGTTTACTAGACTAGTTTACTTATTTCCTATGTCAGTTTGGTTTTGAAAGGCACTTCACCGCTGTTCCTTCCTGGTGCCAGTAGCTCAGAAGCAGGCAGTTATCCTTCATAAGCTTTTTGGGTTTTGTGGTGAAGTCTTACACTTCTGAAATTGTAGCTTTTTTTTTTTTTGTGACTTCAAGCTCTAGCCAAGAATTTATTTTACTGATACTTTAAGAGATGCTTGACTTCACCTTTGTGCCTCTATTACAATTCATTAGATGAATTTTCCTTATCCAAGAGGTGTAATCTAAACACAGATGGAAAGATCTGTGTAAAAGCAGAAGTGAATTAAGTAGACTTTTGCATGCATGTGCACTGAACACTGCAGACAAGAAGTATCTCCCTTATTTATGTATGAGACTTGGTTAGGAAAATAAGAATTGGCTCTCCAGCCCACTGATTTGCTGGCACACTTTCCCTGTTCCATCTGATTTAGTGGAAAGACAGATGAAACAAAGTTGTTTAATAGATTTTATTTCAGAGTGTTCTAACAGTTTTGAAAATGTTGGTGTGCTTCAGGTCAGCTGTCTGAGCATTCCTTACTAATAATAAAGGTGATGCTTTTTTCTCCATGATTTTATTAAGGAAAGCTACCAGTGAAGGAGAAGGTGTTCTGATATTTGTATTGGGCAGTAGTACAAAACTGTCAAAGGCAAAATGATCCAAGATTAGTTATGCAGCACCTGATTCTAAGTCAAACTGAATATCCATATGTATTTATAGCACATTCTTTCCTTGGCTGTTCCAGGGCCATATTAAATTCAAAGTAGTGAGGTAGGAGTTCTTGCTATCTGATTGTTTCTGATCAAAGCTGGCGAGGCAGTTGTGAGATTATTGCACTGTGCTGTGTGGGGAGAGCTGTAGTTTCTTTTCTTAGTATTCATTCAGTGTCTATTTATAACTAGAGTAGTAATGTGCATGGAGAAGTCTGAAGAATGCCAAGTAATTTTATGTGCCTCCTTCAGGCCAAAGAAGGATCTGGGAAACAAAAAATGAATGCATTTAAAAGATTATGTCAAATAAAAGCACAGAAATGTTGCTTAAAACATGATAAAACCTTTCTCAAGTCTTGCCAGTTCAGATGTGTTTTCTGGCTGGTAAAGTGAACATGATCTCAGAAACTGATACCACTTCTCAGTTCCTGGATTCCACTTTTTAATTTGAAAGTGATACATGTTTCAAGATGACTTTCATGCTTTTATTAAATTAACATGCAGGATGGCATGCCTCTTCTGAGAGCACCTGCACACTTCTGTCTAGAGGTTCATTTGAAATTCATAATGAAAGGTCTCAAATTCTTTTTGGGTTCCAATTTTCTGTCTTTCTTGGTTGGGTCTGTCTTTGACTCTAGTGGCAGTTGCTGCAGGATTGCACGTGTTAAAGTTTAGATGAGTTTGCTCACCCCAATCTAGTTTTGCAGGTCGTGTCTTAACCACATTCCTGCAGTATTCCAACTCTGAGGAATGTTTCCAAAGCATCTGACTGGTTGGTTCAAAACCTTTTTTAATCAATGTTTCCCAGTAACCCAGTCTAGAAGACTTCAACCACAAAGGCATAAGCAAAACTACTTCAGATGAAAATGCATTAATAGTCACTATTATGGCAACAAATTGGATACTGAAGCCAGAGTAAGTTTGGATGGATTATGGTTTTTGTTTTTTTTCCCTTGAAATACAGGTTGAAATGGATATTGTTGAAAAACTTGTGAAAATGGTACCATGTGAACATGAAGACCTGCTGAATATCACTCTTCGACTCTTACTGAATCTCTCCTTTGACACAGGCCTGAGAAGTAAAATGGTCCATGTGGGTTTGCTTCCCAAACTCACTGCACTCCTGGGTATGTCTTCTTTTGGTGTAACACAGACATTTCAGCATTTCAGTAGAGCTGTTTGCATCATGGTATGATGGACCTAAAAGTTGCTGTGTCACTTTTGTCTTTGCCACTTCTTCACTACTCCCATCTTCTCACATCATCATGTCACACACAGGTTTAAACGGAAGTTTGGAAGGTTTCCAGTAGATTTACTTCTAGGGTCTCTTAAACTGTAGAATGAATCTTGCAGTCTTTCAAAATTACTTCAGTAGCTACCTGAAAACCATGAACTGACACATGAATGATGTTTGTAATTCTGGGGGACCACCTTGGAAAAATAGCCAGCAACTTCACAGAGCCTAGCTGATGAAGGTACAAACTATATATTTTGTTTGTTTGTTTTAATGAGGCTTGATATACCTGCTGCCTCTTGTAACTTGCCCAGACAGATCAGAAATCTCCCAATTTGGTTAGTCTTCAATCTAGGCAGTACTGATTTCTAGACTTTCAGCTTGGCAGTCTTGTGTTAAGATCATGTAAGTACATTAGTTACAAGTGAAACTTTTTGTTGTCTCTAGGGGAAAGCCGTGGAAACAATAAGGAGTTTGGAAAAAGCAGAGTTCTGTTTGATCATTGTTGTATGCTGGAGTTCTGAGAAGGGACTTTTATTGCTTTTTGTGTGTTCTTTGGCTGATACTGCCTGGAGGCTGCTCTGGTAGATACACTAAAGGCGTAGCAGCTTTTGGCTCTAAGGATTGCTGAGTGAGAATAGAGGATCTTTTCTGGTGTGAATCACTGATGCAAGACATTGCTGAAGTCTTCTGAAATCTGTTGGCTTTCGGATGTGCTAAATCCAGTGCAGAGGGTGTATCCAGATCCTGGCTGGAGCAAGGGCAATGCAGTGGTGAATCTCAGTTTTCTCCTCTAGATTTGGAGTCTCTTTGGGTTGTTTGTCTCCTCAATTCTACTTCAACCTCAACACAGCCTTTTTGCTGTTTAGTGAACACCATGAAAACTTAGAGTGCTTTGGAAGCCTTAATCCTGTTAGTGATTATTATATAACAGCTGAAATGCCTCACGTCCTTTTATACTTTCTGTCCCACAACTATCTTTGCACTGGTCTGAGCTAGGATGATGAGAATTGGCATTTGAAATCCCTCTTCTTTATCTTTTTATCCCCAAGACAGTGTTATTTGATAGTAAAGTGAACTGAGAAATGGAAGCTGATGAGGAGATCTCTTTGCTCTTGTTTGAGAGAGGATCTGGTTAGTTCAGCTTGGGTTGTAAGCTTTTTGGAGCCGGAACTTGTCCCTTGTGTTCACACAGCAGATAATGTGGTGGTCTAAGGGGGGCTTCTGGGGGGGTTGTCGCCCCAGGCAATGGCATGACACAAATCACTGAAGTCCTTGCTCCCAGAAATTTCCCATTTAATATTAGAGTCAGACTGAACTCACCAGTTAAAATCTGCTTTCTAGAGTCTGTTTGTAATGTGGAGA
The DNA here is from genome assembly GCA_013400495.1 of Nicator chloris. Lineage (NCBI taxonomy): Eukaryota > Metazoa > Chordata > Aves > Passeriformes > Pycnonotidae > Nicator > Nicator chloris. The sequence continues at coordinate 325,857 of WAAE01017760.1, read as the reverse complement.
GGAGAATTGCCTTTCAAATGCCATTCTCTTAGAGTTGTAACTAGGCCTGTGTGAAGGCTGTTAACTCAGAAGAACTGGTTGGTAAAATTGGAGTCTGTTCCTCAAGTGGCTGTTAGGGTAATCTGCTGCAAGTCCTGCTGGTACTTCCAGAATATTCACAGTGTGCTTCTTTTCTCATCTCTGAAGTATTCAACCGTTCTTTCTCCTTTTTTTTTTTATTTTAATTTTTCATAGAGGCATGTGCTGTTTATCCTTGCTTCTCCCTGTAGAATTGGTTGATACTTTTGATGTCCTAACTAGAAAATCTAGGTAGAAATATTGTCTATTACTTGTTTCTTTAAGCGATCACTGTGATTTGTGAGACTTTTCTTGGTATGGTGGTTCAAGCAATTCTCAAATGCATCACTTGGCATATCCTGTCTGAGGGAAGTCTGCAATCTGAATAATAAAACAGCCATGTGCCAGATGCTCCATTTATACAGGTTATTTGGGTATTAAACACACATTATTCAAGTCAGTACCCTTCAGTTTCCATTTGCAGGTCATCTCCAAGTGCTAACACAGCACAACAGCTGTTGACAAGTCCCTGTACAGCTCTTAATGCCAAGAGGTCAAATGTGCTGATTCAACCTCCAGAAATTTAGCATTTGTGCATGCTGGGCCTCTAAGTCTTTAGCACTGGGTTTGAGATGGGTACAAATTAAGTGCAGTAGGTGTTCAAGGGGAGAGTTGAGACTGCAAAGAATTAAAGGATTTGTTAGGCAGTGGTTTAGGGCTGAGCATGGAGGTGAATGCAGTCTGCAGTTCTGGAAGATCTGCTGCTTTCCCAAGGGACACTTAATTGCTTGGGAGCAGGAGGGCTCTAAATGGAGGTAGAGGCTGAAGCAGTGGGGGTGAACTGGCTCCAGCTGAGCTCTCACAAATGGAATAACTATGCCACAGATATAATGGAGAAGGACCATCTTCTTTCTGTCAATCACACTCCAGAGTGTTGAGGCTGCTGTTGAAAGCATGGACATGAGAAATTCTGCTTAAATCTTGGTTTCCATTTTAATTAGCTTTTTCTTTTTACTAGTGCCAATGCCTGCTTCCCCATGTAGCTGTGCCAGTCAGCACCGCCGCTCGTTTTTGTGGCTTCTCTTCACAAGTCTCAAGTATTGTATATGACAAGGCTCCTCTTGCTCCCTGCAGGCACCCAAATTAATCAGCCACAGCTGATCTTTGTTATGCTGGGATTCTCAAAGAGCTGTGTGCAGCTAAGGGAAATTTGGCTTCAGACTTGGGATCTGAAGCTGGAGCAGAGTTGTGGAGGCCTGTAAGATACAGTCTGCTGTATTCAGCTTTTTCCATACATAGGGTGGTTGAGGAGCTATGAAAAGAGGTTTTGTTGCTTTGTGTGACTTCCATCCTTTAAGAAGGTCTTTTAAATGTTGAACCACCAGGGTCCTGCAGAGAATGTTTTTTGTAGTGTGGCTTTGTTTTAATACTTAGAAATTATGTTGAGAGTGATCTTTCCTTCCTGTGCCAATATGTGTGAAGTATGACTTCAGTTGCCCAAGATGAGAATTCATGTGAATTCACCAAGGAGTTTAAACTAGATGTTTGCCTGAAATGTGGAAAGCACAGGTTCAGTGTCTTCCAGTCATCCCCTTGGAAAGAGAGACCAAAGCAGCCTGCTACACACTACTCCATGGACGGTTACTTCCCTCCTATAGTGCTCTCATTGTGCTTTGCATGGTAGAATTCAAGGGAAGTGGAAGAGAGGAGCGACTTGCTCCAATTATGGTAGAGTTTGGAAAGGGGGAAGCAGAGCTCAACTTAAAAACAGGATAGAAATCTGTTTTCTTGATCGCTGGAAATGCTCTTCCCCTGTTGGACATAAGGGAAATGTTACCCTTTTTCATAATTCTTCTCCTGCATGTGTGATTGGCTTCTAAAGTAAATGCCCTGGCAGCAAACAGAAGAAAACATTGTCTATAAGGAAAAATAAAACCCCCTCACTTTTTGTTTGGACCAAATCCACTTTGTTTTTTAGTTTAGTGGCCAAACTGAATACAAAATTTTTAGTACAGCTCTCTTAAATATATGCACAGCTTGTGATTCATAGTCTTCTAATAAGGGTGCTATTTTATGCTGCATCTGAGTTGTTTCTTAGCCTTTGTGAAGAGAGACAAACAGTTCCCCATTTGCCATGAGAACAGCAGGCAGTTTGTACATCAGAGCCAGCTGAGTGCTGCTGTGGGGGTTAAGGCAGCCTGAAGAGCTCATGGTGGAGCCCTGTTCAGAAGCAGCTCCTGGCAGCATCCCTGCATGGTGGGCAGTGCTGGCATTTCTGGTTCCTCCCATCAGTGAGGTATCCCTCTCCAAGGATCAAAATTACAGGGAACGTTGCAAAAGCTGTTACAGTGGGAACTGTGTTGCTGCTCAAGGAGTGAAAGGAGTAGGCCTGACTCTGTGTGGGGAGGAAACATTTTTTTGATGATGTGTGTGTTCATCTCCCAGAGCTGCTAGACAGGTCTTAGATGTACTCAATACATATTGTCTTGAAATGCCATTTTCTTCTCATTCACTCCCCAGTGCGAGCCATGCTGAAAGAATGAAGCCCCATTATGCTTGCAAGTCAGACTTAAGTATCTCTTTGGTTGCTTGCAATTACTATCTGCTTTTGAAAATTGAGGATTGAACACACGTACTGGTGAGCTGAAAAATGGATGGGTCACAAAAAAGGATTGGTTGCAAATCACGCCCAAGCAGAACACGGAGTGCAGAAGGGTTGTCCATACAGCTGTGAAAGTGCCACGCAGTGCCAAGGTAGTCAACCTCAAAAAGATTTTAGGTGTTGAGGAACATCCTGGGTTATGTTTTCCAGCACAGATTACAGTGGCTGAAAGCAATTTGACTTTGTGGATTTGTGTTCAGCCAAGGAGATGAGTGTTTGTTATACAGTATTCTGAAATAGTGTGGGCAGCCCCAGGTAGCAACAGTACAGTTTTGCCAGTCACAACTTGTGCCCAGCGTCTCTGCCTTATTAATGTGAGCATCCTGGCATGGTGTTTGTGATTTCTTGGTGTTCTAAGACTTAATATAACCACAATGAGGAGCAGTAGACTCTAATTGTAGATAAAAATTCAAGAGCTGTGCAAACTCCAAAGCCAGTCAGACTTCTCTGACTTGTTCATTTAAGCTGGAGAAACCAGAGCAGAGAGTAGCACTGACAGTCACATTTAGTCCTCAGTGAAGAGCCTGTCTTTACTGGCTTCATTGATAGAATCTTTTCTGGGAACTGCTGAAATTCCTCTGATATTTTTCCATTCTTTACAAGTTGGGTCTAATGAGCAATCAAAGAATTGCCAAACAGTTGTGTGTTGGACTTCTTAACAATCAAGACTTGATATGGTATGCAGCCAAGCTGGGTTATATGGTGACTGCTGTTTAAAAAGCCAAGTAGTACTTTGCTCTCTAATTAACGGAGTGCTGTGTGTTTTTAATGCTCTATTCCTTTTATGAAAGTTTCTTTTAAGAAGGCTTAAAGTAGATGTGCTCTCTTTATGAGTTCACTTGGCCTTTTTGTAATGAACTTATTATGGAGCTTCACACATCTGTTGAAAAATGGAGCTTCTTATAGGCTACTGCAGTGTTTTTTCTGACTTTAATAGGCCTCGTTTATCCTATAAAGAAACATACATTTTCTTACCTGATCAAGTGAGCAAACAATAAGGGTCAGATGTGGCAAAGACCCTAACAAAAAGCACATGTCCAGCCATCAGGGTGAGGTAAAGTCATATCAGGATTGCTTGAAGTTATTAATGGCAGTAAAATTTATGCTTCCTCCTGTTTTCCCAATTAAATTGAGAAACCTTTTTTTCCTAAGGTGGCTCTGCAGCAGCTGGTTCCAATACTACTTGTGTGAATATTGCCTGGGGTGTCTCCATTCCTTTATAGTAAAAGGCTGGCTGAAGCACATTTAGTAACAGTTCAACTACAGGGACCAGTCTGTTGGAAAGGAGCAATTATTAAGGGATTTATTTTAGTGGTAGTTTTTTTATCATTTGTGGTGAGTATGGCCAAGGCTTGAAAAAAAGAGAAAATCCCTCAACAACAAACAAAAAGAACCGCAACACAAAAAAACCCCACAAACAAAAAACATCTCTTAACATTAATTTTCAAAATCCTTATTAGAAGTGCAGATAGACCTAAGAATGTCTGAGTGACTTAAGGAGAGGTGAGTGCTCAATATGTCCGAGAACGCAGCATTTAAATTTAGATACCTTGAATGTGGATTAGACAGTAAACTTTAAAGAAGAAATGACTTCTCGTTTTGAGAAATATAGAACTGGATGTAGAGACTCATCAGTATCAGGTGAGTGAAAGCTCCTTGCTGTGGTGTGCTGGTCACAAGTGCATGTGTGAATTTACCTCTGTTACTGGCTTTTTTAGTAAAGAGGATAACCTGAGTGGAACATAAGAAACTAACTTCATATGTGTTGACTGAAAATAAAAATCCTCATGGCAGCAGCAACAACAGGAGTGGAGAGATGGCAACAGTCTAAAGATGAGGGAGCTGAGTTGTTGGAAATTAACTGAACTCATGAATGGAAAGGATCCCCTGAGCCAGTATTTCTGTTGTGGAGCTTACGAGATGTGACTGATTAATTCAAAGTTTTTAATGGTTTCTTAGCTTATTGCAAGACCAAATTAATACTTAACAGTAAAAAGTAAATCTAATCTTCTGCTGAACTGTTGACATCTGAAGGCTTTACAGAGCTTAACTTGGATGCCAGGAGCATGACAGAACACAAACAACTAGTTCTGGTTTCTTGGAAAAATCTCCATAAAGAAGGGGTGGGGCACTTCTGCTAATCTTTCTGATCTGTGGTAACATCATCATAAAGAGGGCCAGGGTGGAAGAGAGGAGCACCTTTCCCAGAGCTGTTGGGAAGGCTGCAGGCAGAGATGGGGCCTCAAAGGACCACGTGGAACAATTTTGCTGCTGGAGTAGTCCTAGAGCTCCTGAGGATTTTACAAGTTCAGATGTAAGGGAGAAGGTTACTCTCTGCTTTCCTTCAAGACATGTGGAAGCATCTTAACTCACAAGTTTGTTCCTTCCTTAAGAGTTTCTCAAGTGATTGTTGCAGTCCAGGAGACCAACTGTAGGTTGCCCATGTCTGCAGTTGCTGAGGTGAGAAAAGCTTTGTCAGTTGAAAATATTCTCTTCAAACCCTTTTAAATGGGTGCTTGAATAATATGGAGCTCAATTCTTGCTATCTGGAAGACTCAAAAGCTCAACCAATATTTAACTTCACTTTTTGGGCTTAGTAGATTTGAACCTTAGCTTTGTACTTCAGCATCTTCAAAACGGATGAAACCAGTTTCCATTTCAGAGTGTAGAATCATCCCTTTCTCAAGGCAAGAGGCAGCATCCTGCACTGGGTTTGTTCCTCCTCCAGGCAGAAGCATGTTAGAATCCAGTTGCACCATCCATTCAGAGCTGAGAGGCTCTGCTGTGGAGCCAGGAGCACAGAAAACCTCCACCTATTTCCGTTCCCACTGAAGTCCAAACTAGATTAGAAGGGTGTGTTTAGATCCAAAAAGTCTCAATATTTTCTAGTAATTTTAAGTGGAGCAGTTGATGTATTTTAACAAAATAATACTGCAGATATGGCAAAAATTATGCATGTCCTGTACATTTCCATTTAACCTACGTAGCCTGGTGGAGACTTCTAGAAGAACATCTTTGCTTAGAATTTTTTCCACTTACATTGGAAGTGTGTGTTTCCTTAGTTTGAATCAGACTAAAAACCTGTTCTGATTTCTAGTTTCTGGTAATAATAGCAGTAATTAACCCTTTGTCTATCTCTTGCTTGCTTTCTTTCTTGGTCATAGCCTAACCCAAAACATAATACTTTTGTGGAGAAAAGAGAAGCAGCTTTACCTTCTTCTTTCAGGGCCAATCCTATTGCCCCTTGATTTCTCTCTAATCTGAATTTTTGGTTGATTTCTTTCTGCTTTGTGAGATGTATGGGATATTGCAACTAAGCAGCTTCCAGTTTCTGTGTGAAGTCACGTGAGTTCAAGTATGATTGGTTATAGCGCATCCTAAGGACAAAAATTGGAGTATGTTTTGCTTCAAAAAAGGACATACCTAATTATAGCAGTCTGTTAATTACCCAATGGCTGTGCTGTGTTGTCTTTCTGAGTGGCAGTGCTACACTGAGGTGGTTACTGAATGTTTTTCAGTCTGTCTTGCATGGAGTTCCAGAAAAAGAACTGGAGCCCGAGGTTCCAGACATGCAGCTTTGTTTTTTCTTGTGCTGCAACATTAAATAACTCAAATTAGTCAGTTTTGAGTCCTTTAGGATTCATTATTAAAGCTCTTTCTTTGTTTCCTAGGAAAAAAAATTGTAACCAGGTTTCAGATGTGGAATGTACTGAGTTCTTCGGGTGAAGGGGAAAAAAATCCCAGAAAACTGAACTCCAAACCCAACTATGGCAACGTTGAGGTTTTAAATTAGGCTTCTGGTATGAAGCCAGTTTCAAATAAAATAAAGGTGGCACAGGAGGGGTTATTAGTATGTAATTACTATCATAATGTTTTATTTACAATGTCTAGTCTCCTTGAGTCTGAGCAGATTTGAAAATTCTTTCAGTTTCTCTTGATAAAATAAACTGATATATCCAATATGATTTATATTTACATATGTAAATCAAACCAATATGTGTCTAAAGTACACATGGACTAAATCAGTCCAACTGTTTCAGAGCTGATTGTAAGGAATGATATGCGATAGAGGTAAGTGGAGATACCTTTCTATCATATTTTTTCCAAAATCACTGCTAATTATGACACATTTGAATACCCTCTTGATTAATCTATTTTCTGACATTAGGGTGAGACAGCACATAGGTCTGATATTCAGTTTGTGGCATTCCTAATAATCTTGATTTCTTACTTGCCTAATTCTGCAGCAGATCACATTAGGGTGTTAGAGTTTGAAAGTGAAATAAAGATTCACTCTACCATTTTAACAGGTATTTATCTTCATTTGTGTTCTGGTTTTGATTTAGTGTTGTTATGTTTTGCACATGGGTGGGATAGGGGATATTTCGTATCTGATGTGGAGACATTGATTATTCCATCAGAAGTGATAGCTGCTTGATTTACTGATAGTGTTATATTTGAATAATTTCGTCCATAATTTATATTTATATTTTTTTACTTTAGCATTTGAAAGCTGAGTGCTGCTGGTGCAACTGAGACTGGCAATTCAGTTTTACAGCTTCAGGGTTTCTCTTTTTGTCATGGAGCTAATGGAGGATTTTTTATTTTAAGGTCAGAAAGTCAATCAAAATGTGGGACTTGATCTTGTGATCAAGAAATCATATTTTCTTCTTTAGCTTCTGCTACTAATACTATTTAGATCTTTAACCATAGTAAGAACTAAACATGGAATTCAGGCATTGGTCCCCAGAACTGGCACATGGCTTCTTATTAATGTTCAAAGGCTAAAAATCTGAAGCCATTTTGAACTCAGAACCCATCATGTATTTATTTCCCTCTCTAATTTGCAGAAAACTAGTTGTGAAAACAGCCCCAGGGACCTGATATTTTTCCATCCCATCTGCTCCAGCTGAACTACAGCTGCAAAAAAAAAAAATCTAAGTATTGTTTCTATAAACTGTTGAGTGTATTTTATAACACAATAATTCCCACAAAATCAGTAACTGCAGTTAATGACTGGTTTGTTAAGGCATTAACTACACTCAGCTGGGAATGACCAATTTCTCAGGAATGGCTGTATAAGAACTAAGGCTAATTCAGTTACACTTTCAAATAATTATTTGGTTAATTAATGGTAGATTCTTGTGGAAATCCTATCAAAGTGCTTGTGACCCCCACATTTAATATCCAATGAGTTCATTATGATTCATGTTTTATTGCCATAAATACCAGAAGAATCCATAATGACTAGGCCATTATTTTCCAGGGCTGCCCTTACTGCTTTAGGCCATTTGGCTATTCCACCTTCAGTCATAAAAAGCTTGATGCTCAAAACTTACCAGCATTTGTAGGCTACAATTTTCTGGCACCCCACCAAAACTTTGGTGATTTTTATGAACACATTTGGCAGAGATCTGTTTTTTTGGGTTTTTTTCTCCTGCTTTTTCTAGTTAGGGCAATAATTGATCCTTACTGTACCCAGTCATAAGTAAGTCTTCCTTGCAATGTCTGCTTTTTCACGTGTGGCCTTCAGCAGTGGTGAAAAATAGCAGAAAAGGTATCACTTGGGTGCTTTGGAAAACTGTTTTTCAGCCAGGTGCTGGGCAGGATTTGAAATTTTTACAGCCAAGTCTTTATGCAATGCTTGACTCAGGGTTAATTAATGAGCATTCAGATGAGTAGAAAATAATTAGAAAAAGGAAGCTTGGTACTGACATACTCAAGTAATAGTGAGCAGCTGCCAGTTCATATTTTTGGAAGTGAAGTACCAATGTAAAAGGATGAGAACTGGCTTGGTAGGTTTTTCAGTGTCTGTCACTTCTTCCCCTTTTGTGTAACCTTCAGCCTGCAGGTGATGATTTGAGTTTAAAATGCTTTGGCTGTTGTGTCTGTCCTCTTCCTAATCTTCAACCAACTACTTCTACCTAGTCTCCAGTCAGCTTTCCAGCAGGTTCTGTGCTTCCCAAGTGAGCATGAGATGAACATGATGTTAAATCATGTGCTTAGGAACAATCATCCCCTCTTGGTTTGCCTGCAATATTTGACTCTGTGGATCAGGAGTTGCTGCTGTTTTGCGTGAGAACTGACAAAATCACAGGGTTCTGCTGTTCCTTCACCAAAGTACATCCACAGGGAAGGGAGAACAGTGAAACTTGCAGACATCAGCCTGAAATCTCTTCCTTTCTGGGAAATTCAAATTAAATTAAACTTACAAAGATGGGTTAGTTGCAGACTGTTTGCTTTCAGCTTAAGTTCAATTCTGGAGTTAACTTTTATCATCAAGTTAATATAATTCACTTGTTTTACTCACAGTTGAAAAGTACTTCTTTCCTGAGGCTATGCAGTATTTGTCTGTGAATATTTGTCTGTCTTTAAACCCTTCTCTTTTCCCTATACTGACAATAGGACAGGACAATTCAGGGAAAAATGGTCAGATAACTGCACAGCAAGGAGGAATTTAAATTCAGTTCTCTTTGAAACTGTAGCTGTCTTTGCCTTTTGTGTGTCATGAAATCTACGTTATGGAATGCACTTTCAGAGAATGATTAAATGCCGGTCCTTATAAAGCAACTCTTTAGGAGTTTGTTCAGATAAAATAAGTTTATTTGGATTCCAGGTATTCTTCACACTTTAGGTTGAATATCTGAGTATTTTTTAATATTTTTGGTAGTTTTGAAACTGAGATAGTGCTGTAATTTAGCACTGACACCCAAGGTGGTGTTCAGGCTCAGAAAGGTTATTGTGACCAGCTGGACCTTTGAAAAAAAGGGGTTAGAAAATCATAGAGTTTCTTCTAAGAAAGAAAACAGAAGGCCTTTACTGTTGTGTCAGCCTGTTATGATTGAAAATAAGCCACTAATATTGCCAGATACTTGGAAGCTGCTGAGCTTACCAAATGTAAAACTGTAGATTAGCTGATGCTTTATGTTAGCACAAGTCAAACTTACAAAAATAAGGAGGAAGAAAAACCCCCAAAGGAGAGAGGTTAAACAGTAAAATTTACCATCATTCTTGTTAATGGTATGGCAGTTCATATGTACTGAAGGTCTGGTCTAATTTCATTCCTGTTCTTCTTGTTGGTGTTTTGGGGAGCTTTTCTCTCTTTTCTACTGGCTTACCTTTTAGTTCACACACAGTTTCCTGTGAAGGGGAGCTAAGTGTAATTGTAAATTGAGTCTTGTGTTTAAGTCCTAAATACAAGCATGGAGTGAAGTGTTAAGAGAAGTGTAAACATTTTTTTTTCCTTGGACCCAAGGAATAATTTCTTCTGTAAAATTCTAAATTTGTATAGAAGAAACCTTCACCTGTATGTGTGGGACACTTTTTTGATGAAATTACTGTTTTCTCAATGTTTCTGCAGGTGAATAGGTAGGTAAGATGACCAGTCACAGGAGAAGCACTTCATTTTGTTTGCTGGTGTCTTCTGTGCTTTTATTTCATAATTGGTAGAGTAGCTGTCACATTTGGGTGTTATACTTCCTCCAGCTGTTAAATGTGTGGAAAATTGTGATACCAGTTATGTTTTTTCAAGCAGGTAAGACTCTAGAAGGATTTGGAAGGTCAGCTGTGATTTTAGGTTTCACATGGCTAAGAACCCTTCACTCACTTGTATGGCAGCTGCCAGAGGGGTTTTGCGGGTCTCTTTGGCTAATTTAGTTTTGAAAAAGGCTCATTCTCGGGATAAAGGCATCATATCCTTGCTGCTCAAAGGAAATTCCAGGTCCCAGTGATGTATGCAGAAGGAAAATTTCACTGTATTGGTTCCTGTTTGAGGTCTTTGTGCTTTGCCAAATTATTACACAGGTATTTTCTGACTTAGCTTATGTAGAAGTGGGAGCTAGGCTATTGCTGTTGAGTTGTGTAGGAACTGTGAATGAATTTGGAGTTGGTGGCCTTATTACATCCTGGTTTAATAATGTACACATTCAGATGCAGGGTTTATCCCATATATAGCCAATATCCTGCTCGTGCAGGGCTAGAGGAGAACTTGAGAATGCCCAGCAGTGAGTCAGAAACAAATTTGTCTGTGTTGTTCTTAAACATTTGTATGTTTGTGTAAAATGATTTTATAGAACCTTTCAGTTAAATGCTACACACCTCACTCATATTAACTGCTCCAATTTTCCTTGAGAGTCTTTCTCTTTGGTAAATATCACTATGAAAAGACACCAATGTAGTTTTTGACATGTATGAAACACAAAAGGCACCAATAGGATAATATTGTTATTTAGGAGAGTAAAACAACTAGTATGTGATTTGCTTGAAAGGCAGTGGATTCTTTCTACAACACCTCTTAGTGGTAGTTCTTATTTTTTGCTCTGGCATTGATACATTCTCTATTATTTCACTTCAAGACAAGCTTGTTATTTCAATAGGAATATCCACAGCTAAATCTTAATTTTTAAGCTGGAAACTGATTAAGGCTTTCTCCGGATGGCCAGTCATTATTAACCATTCCTTTCACAAAATATATTCCTTGCAAAGTGGGGCTAAGGAAGTGTTTTGAGGTGCTGGGAAGGAATATTTACCATTGCCCTGGTTCCCTCTTTGCACTAATATGTGGTTCATTTGGCTAGGCTAGGCCGAGACCCTTTCATTAATGTGTCATTTCTGATTTAAATTTTCCCTCTATTAGTTAGGATTGTTCTGCTTTTCCTTTTCCTCTTTTGAGTATTTAACAACAGCTAAAAATTCTTCTGATAATATATTATTTTTTTTCTCCTTCTAGGAAACGAAAATAACAAAAAAGTAGCGATTTGCATTCTGTATCACATCAGCATGGACGATTGCTTTAAATCGATGTTTGCATACACAGACTGTATCCCTCAGGTATGTGATGAGCTGATAAAATCCAACTTCCTCGTGCTCTCAGTCCCTCGCTCATGGCAGAGCTCGCACTGACCCCCTCAGGTGACGAGGGGAACAGCCACGGTGCTGCTTGGCAGTGAAGCACCTCCTCCTCAGGCAGGAAATGTTCTGGGTTTTCACCGTCCCCAGCAAAAGCAGAGGTGACCGATCTCTGTCACTGCTGCTGACACTTGAGCTGCCCCAATGAACTGCTGAAATTACAGGTGACCCGATGGATTCCTACAGAAGATCGGGAATGCTTGAGAAAGATTAAAGCTTGTGCAGAGCAGCTCCTTAGGGAATGTAGTGGAAAGTATTTCCTTTACAGTTTTAGAAGGCATTCTTGCCTGATCCCATTGGGTATCAAAATGTCAGTGTTTCCTGCATTGCAGGATATGAACTGGAAACCAGCCAAGGAGGGTTACGTTCCTACATGACAATTCCTTTTCCAACTGCAGGCGTGTACAGCAAGGGAGACTTGATGACTTGAGACTTGATGACTTGAGACTTGATGACTCTTCACTGATCTTTCAGGCTGCATTTTCTTACTTAACTTACTGACTCAAGCAGGCACAATATCATGGGGTCTGGGGTTTTTTGGGCATGTTTGGTTTCTTGTGTGCATGTGTTTTGTTGTTTCTTGTTGGTTTGGGTTTTTTTGTTTTCCTCAAATACCAAGTCCTCTCTCACTGACCTTTTCCTCAGCCCTGGTGAGGCTGGCATTGAGAAACCCTGTGTTGCCTAAGTGTTAAAGCCTCTGGCAGCTTTTTGAGAATTGCACCGTGGTATCTTCTTTCCTGCCAAATGGGTTTTTAACATCTAATACTCCCAGAATGGAAAGTTGTGAAAAGTTATCAGAATGTTTCTGGTCATTTTCTTACAGCAAAATTGGTGACGTTTTTCCACGTACAAGATGATTTTGAATAATAGAGAGGGGAGAACTGGTGAGAAAAACTAATACATGTTACAAAGTGGTCTTGTAAGCATCCTGCTGTCTTTTCTACCACAAGAAGTAATTACTTTTTAAGGCGTTTGTGTGATACAAGGGACCTGCTTTGTTCTAGCAGCTCTCAGCCAAACTTGCGTTCCTGCACCAGGACTTGCTTGTGATGTGCTTTCAGGGAATCTTGGTATGACTCCTGGACCCCCAGTGCTTACAGAGCTGTGTCCAGAGACTGGTGGAGCAGCAAGCAATTCTGCTGCCTTCACTGGGCTTAAGGGAAGTGAACAACAAAGTTTGAAAGTGTAACTATGGCTATTGATGCTTCTTCACAGGTCACATCTGCACACTGTTCAAAAAGAAGCTGAGCAACCCGAGCTTAAATTTTACTAAAGAATGTTCAAAATTAGGATGGTGATCAAGGAAGACAGGTAGCAGAAAGCATTAGGAAGTGGATAAGGCATCAGGAAAAGAAAATGACTGTTTTAAAAGGACTCACTGCTATCTAATTGTACCCAGGAAACCAAAATCTCTTTTCAGTGGTGGTATACACCCTTGCTTGGGTTTGTCTGTTTTTGAGGAAAGGTGTTCACCTAGACTGGCAAATAATAATGAATGTTTAGCAGTTGTAGAAAGTGCTTGGAAAAAGCAGCCCCCTGTGGTAATTCTGGCTGCACCAAGTGCTTGCCGAGGGCTCGCGCGTGCTGTCCCGGGTAAACATCCTGGTGGATTGCAGGAGTTAGTGGGTGCCACTCTAGTAACAGTTAAAAGTGAGTATTAACAGTTCATTCTTGTTTAGACCTCAGCAATGCGTGTTTTGTTTAAATAGGTGCAAATGCCATCCAGATGCTTATAAAAGCCTTTATTGGTAATAACCTGGCCAATCAAAGGGCATGGTTAGGCAGTGATGTCATGGTGATATTTAATATTTTACCGCAGAGCGGTGTGCGAGGTTCTCCAAAGCTGCCCACATGTTTTCCACCACGGTTGTCCTGTTTGGCCCCTCTTTGATCTCTAAGCTTCTTTTCAGCTTAATGCTGGTAAACGTCCTCTCTTGACAGCCCCCTTTGCTCCTGTCCGCCATTATCTGCTGAAGTTCAGAAACCAGAGCATCACTTCAAACGGCAGAGTTGGGGAGTAGCCGCTCAGGAGAGATTCCTGAGGCATGCAGTTCTGGCATAATCATTCAAAGATGTTGGAGCGGGGCTTGGGGAGGGGGTTGGACAGAGGTGTATGTGAACACAGAGCTGTGGGGGTTGGCCTCTGGTCACTGGTAAATAAGTGAAGGCAGGTGCCAGAGAGTCTAGACACAGTGATTTCAGTGCTGGTCTGTGGTATCTGATACTCAATATGGGACTTGTCTGATTGAACACTACTGCCTCTTCACTGCACATGCTGCAGTCTTTTTACTGCCTTCCTGTTAAATCAGTAAAAGATGACAATGGACATAGTAAAAGCAGAACAAATTTAATTTTAATATTTCCTATTTGGCAGCAATTACTCTTCCTTTTGAAGTGGCACAAGAAGCAATCAAATTAAATGAAGACATAATGGGAAACATGGAACTCGTATGAAACTATTATTTTAAAATTTGAACGGCTTTAATTGAAACTGGATATATTTTTCTTTTTATAGAGAAGTAGTTCAGTAATTAACAGTGTAATCCCATCTTGTTAAACATTTAATTTCCACAGATTTTGTATTGTGTAAGTAATGAGAATGTTTCCCTTCAAATTATTTGAAGGGTTTTAAAAATCTGTTTTTAAAGGTTTTGTAACAGAAGAATTGCAGGGGGTGATTTTTGAATGCTTGTGTTCTCCTCGTTAAATGGCAATTTTCTTCTCTGTTAATTCCCTCTTATGTGACTGTCAGGCTTAAGGATTTAATAAAACAGGGATTTTATAAGTTCTTAAAACAACCTAGAGAAATCTGATTCTACCTTTTTAAGAAAGGGAGGAAGAAATCAATGATAGCTTTTAAATGAGTAAATGAAAGTCTCAGGAAAGACATAAATAGCTGTGTTGTAATGTAGTTTTTATTTGGGGGGTTTTTTGGGTCCCTTTGGAATGACAGCCTTCTGTCTGATAATAGGTAAACATACAGAATGGCTGGAGTAAAACACTTTGGAGGGAATTCCTGCAATCCTATTGTTTCTTTTTATTTTCTCCTCTTTAAATGGATTCTTCACCTATTTTTGCTAGCTTTTGATTCATTACAAACTTGTCTTTCCACCAGGGGGCAAGCACGCAAATATTTAATGATTATTAAATTAATTAAGTTAATCATGATTATTTGTTGCTTTCTTGTCCTCCCGCCCCTTTCTGAGCTACAGTTTTTGTCCCTTATGTTCTGCTTATCTTTAGGCTTAGTTGTTTCCTCTTCCAGTAATCACAGTCTTGTCATCACACTGGTTTGCCTTATAATCTAAACATGTCTTATGAACTGAGTGGGTTTTAGAAGCAAACAGGGTGATGTCCCCCAGCCCTGAAGTTGTGCAGGGCCTGTCTGCCAGGATTGGAACCAGAGGGAAAAGAAATGGGTTTATTTTAGTCATGTTCATAGATTCCAAATGCCATTTCAAAGCCTGTTCCTGTGGAACCAAGTGAGCCAGGATAGCCAGGCTGTGATGTAATGGACATTAGTACAGGGCCAGGTGTGTAAAATGATGGCAATCCATAGGTTAGGAGCCTTGGGAATCATCTGGGAACTCCCTGTCATTTGCTGAACAGTTTGAACAGGATTATAGGTGATTGTCTACTTACATTAATGTTACCAGAAGAATGGGATTACTGCTGAGGAGTCTGGGATGTGGCAGTGTTCAGCTCTAGCTGGAAGCTGCAAAGATAAAGAACAGTGTTGCAGGGAAAGCTTAATTACCCATCAATGGAGCAACTCACAGCAAAATAGGAGTAGAATTATTTTGCAATTAAGTATCTGTTTAGAGTCATAATTTTGTTAAGATAATAGGTATTAATCTGACTTTCTGTGGAATTAAGTTGGGGTTTTTTTCCTATATTAAATTCACCTAAGCTTTCTAAACAAATGTATTCATTCACAAATACTAAAAAGCAGTAAAACAAAAATTTCAGTGGTAGCAATAAAATGTAACTAAGCCAAGTTAATTTAAGGTGATGAGTGATTGCCATTTTTGGCACTTTATAAGGATTGTTATCCCTAAATAATGGAACTATACGTGTAATGCCCCTGACCTTTGTAACTTCCACTGTTCCTGTAGAAATGCTGAATACTAATTTTTAAAAAAGGTACTGTCGTTGATATCACACCACTGCTTTTCTATTGCTTTGGAAAGATTAATGACCCAAGTGTGCTTGTGTTTCTTGGCAGTTAATGAAGATGCTTTTTGAGTGTCCTGATGAGCGAGTTGACCTGGAACTTATTTCTTTCTGTATTAACCTTGCTGCCAACAAAAGAAATGTGCAGCTTATCTGTGAAGGTGAGTGGACTGACGTTTTGGTGGGGGTTTGGAGATGAAAACACTTTGTATACTTTGTTTTATTATACTTACATATGTAAATGATGAGTTATTTATAAATGTATATATGTGTTTTTAAAAAATAAAATGCATGTGTTTGGGTAGTGATCGCAAGCAAATGGCCAAATCCTCCTCACCTTTGCTCTTGGTGGCAGGAATGACACTTGAGGGAGATGCCCACATCTCTTTACAGTCACACAGTTCTGAAAAACAGGCTGATGACATTGCCATGGGAAACTATGGCTGTATGGAGACATCAGGATTTTATTCTGCCTGATGCCTAAAAACCATCTTTGGCTGATTGGTGTTTCACCTGCCAGGATCAAATGAATAGCAGTGATGTCTTTCAGTTGCCTCTTTCCATTAATTTTTTTATTATAATTGAGCTTCTTTTGGGTTCTGGTATTTTGATTCATGGTCTAGATGGTTCTACATTTCTTGCAGTAGCTCTGGATTGCTTTTAAAGTTTCATTATTTTTCATACTAGCAATTTAAAATGAAACAATATTACTCAGTAGCTCCAACTTTCACTTGTGCTCAACATTTTTCCTGGGAACTGCTGCAGTCAATTACTGGCCTTCAGAGGGGACAGTTGCAATCAAGAGATTCTGTGGCCTGAAATTCCACTTTAAAATTCTGTGCATAGCTCTGTAGAAGGGGAAGCAGGGAGATCCAGTTTTATAATAAAGGTGGAACTCAAGCTGGCAGCACCATTTAGGTAGGCAGGGTGATCTTTTGGAAGCATAATGTTAAACTGGGATTTGCTCCATGTGGTCACGTACTTCAAATCTGTTCCCATGCACTGATCTTTGGTAAATAAACTTTTAAATCCATAACAACCTGTTTATTCCATGGAATGGGGAGAAAAATCTCTGTGCCTGGACTAACTGCTGTGCACTTTTTCATTCTAAACTTGTAAAGCTTAAAGCATTTTTTTGGGTGCATGTTGATTTTTGATCAGCCCGTACTTTCCTCTTCTGTTTTTTTTTTTATTTTTCTAAGTGTTTGTTTCTTTTCAGGAAATGGTTTGAAAATGCTCATGAAGAGGGCTTTGAAGTTTAAAGACCCGTTGTTAATGAAGATGATCAGAAATATTTCACAACATGATGGACCAACTAAAAGCCAGTTTATTGTAAGTATTAGGTCTTACCTAATGTGATTTCTGTTTTTTATCCTTCTGGAAAAGACTGGCTCTGGAGAGCTGCCATAGTTTGTTTTGCAGGGCGTCCAATTTAAGTTTCCTTGTCTGTCCTGGGGTGATTTATGTTTTGTTTTTAAGGCTATCTCAGCTGGTAGATCAGAGTTTGGATCCCCCACAATGGGGAAAACAGATCTTAAGCCTTATCCAGTAAGTTTCAAAACAAACACACAAACCCAAACAAACAAACAAAAAGCTCCAGCTGCTGGAGTGAACATCGTAACAATTAAGTTATCCTAAATTTCTGCTTTTGGACATAGAGAGAAAAATCTGTTCGTGGTTTTTTTCTTCCCGACTGTGCCGTGTGTTGTATTTGTGGGTATTTAAAATACTTAATATTTAAATATTGATCCTGTAAAGACACCCTTTCAAAAGAAAGGAGCAAAACACAACATTCTAATCATGGAGATTTTAAACATACTCTTAAAATGGGGATCAAATATCAAATTGTCTTAAAGCAGAATGAAGTGAGTAAATAGAAGCCATTATTCCCCTGTTCACGTCCTCAGAAAATCTTGTAGTTATTTATTAAAATCTCTAGGTAAAGAACTCCATTACTGTCACTAATGCAGGATGGTATTCTCTATCTTCTTTCCTTTTCCTTCTAAGAGCTTCTTTAAACTCTGTGTTGTAGTAACTGCTTTTGGAACATTGGAACAAGTGATCCACATCCTTTAAAAGTGAAAGGATGGAGAGGAAGAGTGCTGAAATGTTTTCTTGGTTTATTCATCAACTGGAATTGAAACTGCCTTATTAGTCCTTACTTCAGGAGCAAAGTCTCTTTAGTTTTCTTTTGAGAACTAGCTTTAGTTTGGCTGAGATGTGAGTTCTTCAGAAACCCAGATTATTCATTTGTAATAGTTGCTGCTGTATTTTTTTCAGGAATATGTTGGTGATTTAGCAGCTCAAGTATCAAATGATGAAGAAGAAGAATTTGTGATTGAATGCCTGGGAACACTTGCAAATTTGACCTTACCAGAGCTGGACTGGGAACTTGTGCTGAAGGAATACAAACTGGTTCCATATCTCAAGGATAAGCTAAAACCAGGTCTGTACAAAGTTGAGTTGGGCTTCTAAAGTAGAGTCTCTCAAAGAATATTTAGAGTGCTCAGAGTAGAGTCTATTTACCTTTATAAGTTGTGGTTGTTTAGGAAAACATAGCACTGAAGAATAGAATCATGTCTGCAGATAAATACACAACTGCCAGTAGATTAAGAATTCCTGAGAGAGGTAATGCTTCCTGCCTTCTGCCTTAGCAGGTTCTGCCGAGGATGACCTCGTTTTGGAAGTGGTGATCATGATTGGGACTGTTTCCATGGATGACTCCTGTGCTGCTCTGCTGGCTAAATCTGGAATCATCCCTGCACTCATCGAGCTTCTGAACGGTAAATTGGCCATGTTTGACTTGCCCCGTGCACAGCAGGAGCTGTAATTGACATTGCTGTTTCCTTGCAAGGCAGGGGTTGGTGCTTGTATGAGGAAGGGGGAGCAGTTACTTCCTTAGTGATAGATTCTGCGTAGTGGTCTAATAGATTTGGGTTTTCCCCCACCTTCACAACTCTTTAACCATGAAAAGCTTCTATTTGTGAGATTTGAAATTGTGATGCATTTTTCTTCTCCTTGCAGCTCAGCAGGAAGATGATGAGTTTGTCTGCCAGATCATCTATGTATTTTATCAGATGGTGTTCCACCAAGCCACCAGAGATGTCATCATCAAGGAAACACGTATCTTTTTACAGAGTAATCCTCTAGATTTGCAGCACTTAATTTGCCATTGCTGGTGTTTGACTTCTTTCTCTTGCAGTAACCTCACGATCTCAGAGGTTTCTTTGTAAATATTTATTTCAGCTGAAGAAAAAACCCAAGCAGCATGTAAAGGGACTGTAAGATTAATAGGAAGGATTAAAACTTTGAATGCTTTGAATCAAGGAGGGGAGTAGGAGGGGGGTCACTGGACCAGCTGACTCATTAGGTGCTATCCAATCTGATTTACTGTATGAATTTGTTTTGCAAATAATGATGAAATTCACAGTTCATAGAAAAACATATGTAGAGCATAGGCAAACTTTTTGCATTGCAGCATTATACAAATATATTGCATGGAATTTTGTGGGCCTTAACTGAATGTTAAATTTTATTGAAGCATTCAGAATGGGTTGAATTAACTCTGGGAGGGATAGCAAGTTAATGATTACATTGCTAACGATACAAAGAATACTTCTTCATGTTCTTTTTGTCTTCAATTGCTATGGAATATCTGAGAAGCCATTTGAGTGGTTGTTCTCTGTGTCCTTTTTGGACACCTAGGTTGCTAGTTTTAAAAAATTAAAAATAAGAAGTTGCATCTCTTGCTAATCCTGGAATGATAAAGCACCAACATTTCAAAAATGCTTTCTTGCTACATGAGATGAAAAATTTCTTCCTCTGCTTCTTAGTGAAATTTGCAGTTTGAAGAACCCAGGGTTGTGAGGAGGGGAAATAAAAAAGTTTTTGTCCTTACCAGTTGCTTTGCAGAAGCCCCAGCATACCTTATAGACCTGATGCATGATAAAAACGCTGAGATCCGCAAGGTGTGTGACAACACTCTGGATATCATAGCGGTAGGTCTGACTTTTCTATCCTTCCAGAGCCTCCTTACACAAGAGAATTCAAAAGTAACTAAATACACTGCAAACTGGAAATATTTTTCTTGTGCAACTTTCTAATCATATGGATAAAAGATGAATTTTCAGAGCACAATGACAATCGTTAGGCTGTGCATCAGACTTCTAAAAAGTGTGTATGTGATTGGAAAATTCATACAGGTTAACTTTACACTTTTAGAAAGTGCTTTTAGACTTTTATAAATTAATCACATTACATAAGTGTGCCAAGCTTTCATTATTTCTTAGTTCTCCAGACAAATGGCTCTTGTTACCCAGCAGCTTTATTCAGCTTCTCTATGTTGCCTGATGCCAATATTTGTTTCAGAAAGAAAATGTGGCAGCAATCCTGACACTGGCTGTCCCCTGCCGGGGGAACAGTCACTCTAATATTGTCTCATCTTTTGAATAGGTTTCCTTTAGCTACGTAACTATGTCCAACTATCCATGGGTCACAGTAAACTTTTGGGACAGTTGCATTACACTGCTAAATTGGAAAAAAGAATACTAAATTATCAAGTGCTGTTGAGGATTGCAGTGACTGTACATGCTTTTGGGTGTAGAGTAGCTGTTATGAAACAAAATTTTATAGTCAAAGACAACTGAACTGAGTCAAGAGCAGCAGCAGTACCTTTGTCTCCCTATTGCTTTTTCAGTCATCTACACTGTTCCTTTTTCAGTTGAATTATCTGTATTGCAGCTTGTTCTCTGAAAAGTTTAATATAGTGTAAGGCCTAACTTACACTGCAAAATACTGTATATAGTCTATTTGCCTTCTTCTGTTATACTCATTAATATTATCTTCTAATTTAATAGTCCTCTTAAACCAGTAAAATGACATAACATTTTCTAAATGGGAATTCTTTTTATCTGGCTCTGTCTTTTCTTCATGGAGGTATGGAATGAAAATTTGCTCCAGTGGCAGAGTTGCTGTTGATATTCATTAAGGACTAGATTTAAACTCAGATGAATTTGCACTTAGTACTTATTTATGATGGGCATCATGTTCAGCTTAACACAATCAGCTGTTTCTAGGGACATCCCCAATGGAAACAGTGGAAGGATTTTTTTTATCTTCTGGGTGAGACTGGACAATCTGAGTGCATCCAACACTTGTTTTACCTTGGAGCCAGTGCAGTTTCCAAGTGACTCACATGTTGGTTTGTTCATATGGGGAAGCTTCACAGTGAGGTGTGTTATAGTATCTAGTTAGTGAAAAATTGCTAGTAATATTGTACAGCAAAATGTATAGAATCTAGAAGAATAAACATACAAAAATACAGCTTTGTATTCAATATTACCATCTGAGTAAAATGTACTTGGCATTTTTTCTCTTCCTAAGACCATGAATCTTTATGCTCACCGTGAGTCAGTGAGGATTGCTAAGATAATGGATGGGAAAGGTTTCTCAGCTTGGAAAAAGCATTGGACAGGACTTTCAGGGCCTTGGGGAAGAATAAAGGGAGGAAATGATGTAGTACTGTGGTTATTGGAGGTAGAGGAGGAGACACCAAAATACTGAGAACAGTTTGCATGGTGGTAAATTGTATTTTTCTTTGCTTGTGGAGCAATGCCACGCTTAGAATGGTGTTAGCTGGTGAGTTAGGAGAATTCCAAGAAGGTCTTTCTCGCTTTATTATGTGGGTGTTGGGGTTATAAGTTGCATAAACACCATGGCCCTGGGGGGAACAGGAAGCATAATGTGCTCTCTTGAAGACAAAGAGAACCATTAATTAATTGATTTCAATTTCTCAATCATGTTGGAATCTGGTTGCACTTGTGTCTCTCAGTACAAAAAATCACAAGCAAAAAAGGCAACACATTCTAAATAGTGATGGTAGGAAATACAAGAGAGTAAGTTATCAGAAGCTCAGATCTTGATAGGTGTTAAAGGAATGTTAAAGCAGGCTGTAAACACAGAGGTGGTTGGTTGTGGCGCAGTTTTACACCAGCAGTGCCTGCTGAGGTGTCTAAACAGTCTCCAAGAGTGGTGGAACTTCTTATCTGTGCTAAATCCACAACAAGCAAACCTGCACTTTTCACTCTTGTTGTACACATGCTGACAGGAATAGGTCCTCTGATGGAAATCAGAAAATAAATGTTGGGGAGTAGATTTGAAAATAATTTCTACTCAGGGAGACGAATGCTTCTTTCACTCATCAATGAGCTGTATATACTGTGATTCAAATAGCACTGGAGAAAATCACATGGCTTATAAGCCTTAGGGGAGAAATGCTTTCTGTAGTAAAGTAATTGTCACAGAAATTATGGAAATGTTACACTAGTGATGATTTGTTTAATATAGCTTGGCTGGACTCTGCCACTGATGAACTGAAACAGATGTGCTGCTTTAGCACAGTATATACTGGGCAGTCTCAGCTTTGCACTGGGAGCAGCAAGATATCCCTTTTGTCAAAAAAAGTCTGAGTTGGTGATTTAGGTATGCTTCAGTCTCAGTCATGTGCTGAGCTTTGGTAGCAAGCAGCCATTCAGTGTGCATGTACCCCTAAAGTGGGGCAGCTCTCAAGGCTTAGCTGAAAGTCTGGAATCAGCAGCTGATATAGGAGTCTGAAGCAAATTAATATCCCTCCCTTTTCCCCTGCTTCAGAAGCCTGGACAACTGCAACTCCAAGCTTGTGGAAAGAGATGTCAGCTTACTTGAGATGGGTTTATTCTGTTCACCTTAGGCAACATTATCAGGAGCCAAGGGGGCTACTAATCTCTCAGGTTTCTTATTCTTTTTCTGCTCCTAGCTCAATTTTATTGCAGTCAAACTATTTTCGTCATTTATTCAAAGGATATTTAATTAACCATCATCAGATCCTAGAGCTCTGTAGTCCGACCCTCCCCCTTGCCCCCAGTTTTCCTCTTCAGTGGCTTTGCAGCTTCGAATCCAGACCTGCTGTACCAGCTTGTTTCTCTTATGAGCAAGAGTGGCTCACAGTACTTCCTGCAGGAGTAAAACATCTTTTAGATAGTTACAGCATTGTCCACAGGATTTAGGAAGGGCCTCATGCCTAAGGTGTTTTTCCAGCTCTCGTTCTTTGCCTTGGGTATTTGTAAGGAATGGCAAATAATGTTTGCCTTTTATGGAATTCATTGTTAATGAACAGCTTGCATCTTTCCATGTTAGCTAAGCTCCCTGATAGAAATCCTTCATGTTGGGAATGCTGGAATTTCACATAAGCAGCAGGAATGTGCTGTGAACCCTCTGTGCTCTGGGATTTGGGGCCAGCTGTATGAGATGTTGGCCAGCACTCTTAGAGTCAAGGAAGAGCAGACCACAGGGATTTGGTGTGGGCGTTATTTGAATAGGCAGCATGCTCTGAAAATAGATAACCTTTGACTCCAGCCTGGTGTCCTCTTCCCATGAAGAGTGCTGTAGTCACTCCAGGAAAGAAGGTTGTCCCTTCACTTGACAGGACCCCCTTTCTGTGGTGCATCTTGTTGACCTGTAATCCTGTAGCAAACATGAAAACAGAGGGGTGGGCAAAAGGGCAGCGAGGGGCTGGGGTTGCAGATGAGCTGCTGAAATCTCCTCTGTTCATTCTTCAATTTGCCAGCAGTCTGCTTTGGTGCTGGATGCTTCTTGTGGCTCTGCCTGCAGTGGAGTAAACACAGGCAGCTTTAGATAGGGCAAGAGTGTCCTGATGGTTTTTGTCTTCACATAAAACCTGCCTGGAACAGATTCCCTTTCAGCACTGATGCCTCCTCTCTGGATTTGTAGGAATAGGAAGGTGAGCCAAACCACTGATCTGTTACTTACATAACAGGTTGCCAATGAGATATCTTACATTCCTCCACAAGGGAGGGAAAAAAGTTTCTCCAGTCTGCTACTGCCAATGTAGGAACTTTGAGGACGCCCTACATTTTATGGAGCCACCTAAATTTAGGGAGTGTCAATTGTTACTCTTTTTTTCCTTGCCTTGCCATTACTTTCAGCTCCCAGATTTCTGTGAGCTTCCTGTCAGAATATATTTATAGTAGTGAAGCTGACTGTGAAGCAGTGACTCCAAGTTGCACAGGTGTAAGTGGTGGAAGGATTTTTTTTTCCTGGCCTGTGAAGGAATTGCCCTGCAGTGGTACTTAGCCTAAGGTAGGTGTGGTAGACACCTGCAAAAGGTGATCCCTGACATCTGTTTCTCTGCTTGGTTTATAGAGGCACAGAGTTAAAATCACATGCCTAACTTATGGACAGCTAGACAAGATAAATCTTTTCTTTCTTAATAAATGGTTAATTTAATCTTTCATGTAAACAGTAAGTTTTTAATGACGAATGTAACAAATCACTAAGTAGAGCCTTGAACATAATGAGCATTCAACTTTTTGTATAGCAGTTTCAGTTCAGTATGAGGAATCACATCAAATGAACCCTATTACAGACCCAATTAAAGGGCAACCACATTAAAGTGAAAAGGAAAATCTGTTTTTCATCAGCTGTGAGAGAACACAAAGCAGATCTGTGTAGCTCTGTGTTATCCTATAGTGTGTTAATCAGCTACAAGGTGTGACGGAAGCCAGTGACAAAGGGGACCCTGATAGGGAACAGACACGCTCTGATAATAGGCCAGTTAACGCTTCATAATATTTCAATGGTTCAGTAGTAAACAAAGCTGGAAGGAGAACTTCAAAAAGGATGGCACATTCCTCCCAGAGTCAAGCCATACATCTTCTATGACACTTCTGGATTTATGGAAACCGAATGTTAAAAATAGTGATGTCAGGGAGCTCCAAAGAGAATAAAATCAGCTTTCAGAATTCCTCCTTTTAAGTTTCTGACCATGACTGCACTGTTTGAGGGGGGTGGTGTTGGAAAATAGGCACATTCTGTTCACCTTCTCCTTCTCCCTTGCAATGCTTTTCCAGTAGCCTAACATTTAAAAAGGACTGGAGGGCTCAAAGCTACAGCTGCATGTCCATATTTTTTAGTTTTCTCGTTTCTTGTTTGCAGAAATTCCCTTGTAAAGCAGCACTTCATGTGTTTAAAAACCAAAACCCAACCAAAACAAAAAAACCCAACCCACAAAATAATAATAAAAATGTTTTAATAGTTCAAAATATAATTACTGGAAGACTTGCAGTGTTTTAGGGAATTGTTTTGCTCTAAATGTCTTTAATTTGGTTTCTTTGTGCCTTTTGGCTGTAGTCCTGCATTTACAGCTTTTCTTCCATTCTGATGTTATTCCATTAATCATTTACCCAGTGGTGGTTCTGCATGGAACCGTGTAGATTTTCCATGGAAAATCTGCAGACATATTCCTGATCTAGCACTACTTAAATGAACTTTTTTTGTGCTGAGGTTATGTAAATCATTCTAGATTATTGCAATCTTCCTTTTCTGTGATTGCTGCCAGAATGAAACTCCTGACAAAACTGATAATTTATCTAGTTTTGGTGCAGTCACTTCTTTGTAACATTTGTACCTTGCTTTTTTCTCTGGGAATGAACAAGAAGAACAAAATTGCCAAAGTACTTGCATGGATAAATTGTGTCTTTTATGTAATGTGCTGTTCAATTGCTAATACCATTTTCCAAAATTTGGATGAATGATTGCGGAAAAATAGCTGGGAGTCTTAAACCCCTTAATATAGGATGGGAAATGTAGAATATATAGGGATATTCTGCCCTGCTGTCATCATTTGAGGGAAAAGATTTTTGCAGGAGGATATAAGAAGTTGATGTCTATTTCTGACAGACATACAGCATGTTCAGACAGTGGTGTGAATGGAACTCTGATGTCAGGAAGTGGGATACGTTTAGGGTTGTAACTTTGGGAATATTCAAGTGTTTTCAAAGTGCATTGATGGTAAATGTGAATGAGGTGATTTAGCTGATGGCCTTTTGGCTTTTGAGAACTTTGAAAAGTAAACGGGATAATGTAAAAGGGATTCAGCTTTCACAGAGGTTAATCTAATTAGCTGTTTGTTAAATTTGTTTATTTTCCTTCCCTTCTTTGCAATCATGACTTCTGGGAATAATGTTCTTGAGACTGCAATATGATTTCTGGCAGTTACAAGATGTTTCTCTAAAGCTTGTAATTCATTCACAACTGCTGGAGGCTGACATAATAGCCAGCCTAGGGTTTAGCTCTGGCAGATGCAGCAAAGGAGCTGTTTCCAAGGTGTTGTTCAGATGTCACCATTGAAAGTCATGGCTTGTCTTTTTTTTATGAGTCATTTTATAAATCTCAGTGATGAGCTTGCTGTTTTGAAGTTTTTACTGTTACTTGCAGTTTTTCTTTTTAATCAAGAGTGGAAATGAGGAGAAAAAAATTGAGAAATACCCTGAGGTGTTCTTTTCCAAACAGTATGAGGTATAAGTGTGTGTTTGTTGGGTTTTGGTCCCTCCCTAAGGCTGCAGTAATGCTGACAGACAGAAAGTGGAATTTTGCTTCCCTAGGCAGTGAGAGGATCTATAGATCCCACAGGTGATACCTGCCCTGGGTGTGGAAGTTGTGTAGCACACCAGGTTTTGGACAGGATCACTGAACAGTTTAAAACAGTTTAAAACTTCTACTTCAGACTATAGGGCTTTCAGAAGTTGAACCTGAGCTACTAAGCCAGCTGATTCTGCCTTCTCTGCCATTTTATGGCCTCTGGTTGTTGAGAGATCTACTTTGGCATGTCTAGCAGGAGCAGAAATTCCCAATTCCACAACCAAGGCATTGTCACTAATTGTGTATCGTCCTCCTGTTCAGGGATAAGTAAAACAGATTTTTGAAGCCTTAAACTACTCCAGCCTGCATCTCTGAGGAAAGTCTGTCTAAATTAAGTGTTAACCACCATGAGAGTTAAGAAATTATTTTTAACTTTTTTCTCCTTTGTAGTTAGGTTAGAAGACAGTGGAGTGGGATGTATTTCATAACTAAATTTCTTCCCACAAGAAGAAACATTCTGATTAGAGATGCTATTCTTCAGCATGACACTTGGGTTTAAAAAAGCACAAATTGTGGTGCATTATTTGTGACTATTCCCAATTTGATACCATCTGCAGATTTCCTATGTTGATGAGCTTCCTAGAGATAGCTGGGCCATATCTTCCCAGCAAGATTGGGGAACTGAGTGTTATCCATAGGTTGGTGCTTCCTCTGTGGACATCACCAGCCCCCCAAATCTGCTCTGTTTAGAAGATCCTTCTCTGAACAGCTGATTGCAGTGACCATAGGCTATGTCACCTCATGCTGGTCTTCCTTTACGTGAATATCACATCACTTGAGTGCAATTAGGCTGTAATCCAGATAGGAATTTCATGCCTGCATGTTTTTCCATAGTGACTGGAATCTATATCCTGTTTTATTCAGCTTTCTGGAGAAGTTCCCCTCAGAGTTTACTTGCCTACCACTTTTGGGGTTGTTCAACATTTTACATACAATTTGGCATGAAGTTGAAAATTAAATTCTTGCTGGAGCTCGTGAAAGAAAAGAAATTTATTTGTTTTATCACAGCCTTTTTTCTTAATAGATTTTTTAGTAACCAGTTGTCCCAGGAAATGCTCATCTAATGAAGATGTGCAGGGTATTTGGCCAGTGTTAATAATTCATTACTAAAAATCCCCTGAGGATTGGCAGTAATTGGGTCTTCTTAATTAAACCAAATGAGGAGACTGATGATAGAACTGTTCTGTTCGAAGCAGGAGTTTTTTCTGGATGGTGTAAAGTTTGAAAGGGAAGATTGTACTGCTGCATCACAAACCAGAATAATGCCCAATGCTTGCAAAATCCCTTCTTTGCTCAAAGATCATGCAACTGAGTAGAGCATTTAAATTACTGGGCCCTGAACTTGCATCTTTTGCTGATGTTGGATTCCCCTGCCATTTCCTGTTACACCAGCTTTGTCTATAGCTCATCCTAAAGCACTGTGTGGTGACTTTTACCAGGAGTATGATGAGGAATGGGCTAAAAAGATCCAGACGGAGAAGTTTCGATGGCACAACTCACAGTGGCTAGAGATGGTGGAGAGCCGGCAGATGGATGACAGCGAGCAGTACCTGTATGGGGATGATCCCATCGAGCCCTACATCCATGAGGGGGATCTTCTGGAGAGACCTGACCTCTACTATAATGCAGGTAAGGCAGCACCTGTCAGTATTTAGCACAGGGATTGCCACCTCTGCATTTGCAGTGGGAGCTTGAGCTGGCCTTGACTCAAACCAGCAGGACAGTTCCCGTTTTGTGGCACTGGGAGCAGCACTGATGCCAGCTGGGGATGGGCTTGTCCTTGTTGGGGTTGATGCCTTGGAGTGGCTACCTAGAACAGGGCCTAGACAAGATTAAGAGAGTAAAAGTGGATATTCATTAAAGGCCTTCAATAGGTACACTTTGGGCGGTCAAAAGCCGCACAGAGGGGCTACACCCAAGATGGTCAGGAGCTTTTCAGACAATTGTAAGTTTGGTCTATTTACATATCTGGGTTAATCCTCCAATTACAGCTTCAGGTAATAAAGTCATGTTCCCCCAGTTTGCTCCCCCAGTTCACTGTTGTTTACATCTGTCAGGGCCTGAGGCAGTGAGGTGTCCTTGAGTTTCAGGCCCAGAGGGATTGTTTTGTCTGACCAAAATGTGAAGATAGTAGCTAACATTCTATATGGAGTTTAGATTTATACACTAGTGCAGTACAGGATTTGAAAAGTATAAAAGCTAAAATCCTAAGGCATCAGGGTGTTAGTGATGGATTAAGTACTGCATATCCATGATTTTAGGAAATGTTACAGGTCTGCAGGAGTATGAGTAGACCTGTCTCAGAGAGCTGATGGATTGTGACAATGGAGTCAAGTAAAAGTGACCCAGCCTTGATCTTCCCACCTATTTCTTGTGTCCATAGTTTGTTTGCTCTGTAAATAAAAACCTTCCCTCATCCCTGCTAAATTCACAACTGTGGAATTTATGCTGAGTTTTGTTCTGCCTATTGTGCTAGTTGTATAATGGGATTTTTATTGCAGGTATTGATGAAAGACTTGAGTTGAGTCCCAGCAAACTTGTAGATTCCTTAGCAGAGGTCATCATTCCATGACTTTAAACTAATCTGTATGATTTTTGCTATTGTATATCTAGGATTTAGGGAAGTGTGTGAATCTCTTCTGTAAATGCTCATTTAGCTAATCCAGTGTTGCCAGCTGTTCAGGAGGAAGGTTCAAAAAAACTTCGCAGGAGACAATAATGAAATAATTTTCCCAGTGGATAAATGTCTTCATAACTTTTTGTAACTAGGAGTTCGCTTACCCTCTCAAACTTGTGGGTTTAGATCCTCTTCAGACACCTGGAAAACTGAGGGCATGAATTTTTGCCTTTTTTTTTTGAATTGCTGGGTTTGAGTCTGTGTTTTTCATTTTCCACGTAAGTGTCCAGTCCTCTGCCATGAAGCATGAGTCACAAACCTCTGTGACTCTGGATCAGTTTGCAGGAAGAGTAATTAGAAAAACAAAACCACTAAACCCCATCGTCTTCACTCATAGTTGCTGCAAGAAAATAATTGTGCAAGATCTCAGCAGCATTTCAAATACTGTTCTCAAAGGATATCAGAACATAAGACTTCTTTTTCTTCTGCCATAGCAACTTGCCTCTTTAGTGTCATTTTTCCCTTTTTGGATTTTTTTGTGTTGGAATTTATACTTGACTAGGAAGGAAAGGTAGAATTCTGGTGATATTCTGCAGATGTCTGAAATGTGCTTTTGTTTTTAGAGGTAGCCCTTTTTAAAGAGTGATTATTTTCAAAAGGTAGATTCACTTCTCAGGTTCATTGCAACAAATGTCAGTAATTGTGTGCTTCTGCAATTTCCTAGACTTCAGCTTCTGAAATGTGGCATCTCAAATGGGACATAATATTCCTTTGAAAAGGCTACGCATTAAGGTACCAATTGGAGTAGGGATTTGGGTTCTGAAGGACAGGTCATTACTTAGTGAAAAAACCCAAACCCAGCAAAAGTACAAATCTTTTTGCAGTCAGAAAGGAAATACTTGTATTTCAGTTTGATAATTTTAGAAGTGGTCTACACTGATGACTGACACTCAGTACAAGTCCTACCTTGACCATAATTGTTTTTGAACTCGTTGATGGCAAGATGAGTTCCCTATTTCATGACAGGCCAATCTCTCTATTGCACAGTAATTTAAATCTGCATGAAAAAAGTGGTAGAATCTCTGAAGTTACCTTCCTGAGCTCAGAGTCTCTCTTGCTCTGAAAGTACATAACCTAATTTATGTTGAAATGTACATAACAACAGATGTCCTTTAACTGTGTAATCACATTTTCTGCAGCTGATGCTATCCATGTGCTTTCATTTTCCTATAAATTCATGAGAGCCATAACTCTGACTGTTATGGTTTGACTGTTAACACTCTTGATTGAAGACACTTTAAGTAGTGGTAGCAGTAGCCTCAGAGTTAAAATGTAGTGCTTGCTTTATTGATACAAAGATGGAAGTTTTTTTAAGTTTCTCTGCTCTCAAAGAAGAGAAGTTTTAACCTAGCCTGACTATTTAAAATGCATAGTCACTTAAATGATCTGAACTTTTGATCTGAAGTGCTGCAGGTATAAAAGTTATTATGGTCCACCTCATTTCAGTTCAGAGGAGCATACAGACTAGGAGGTGAGATAGAAAAGATTGGCACAAGTCTCCTTAAAGGCCATTTCAACTTTCCTTTCACTTCTTTGGACATTTTCTATTTGTGTGATGTCACAGGGCACCCGTGTCCCACTGAACATGCTTAGAGACAGGAATATTGATCCCTGCCAGATCACTTGCTTGTCAAGTCATACTCCTTCACATACTGTACACACATGTCTGCAATTAGAACATGGTCATGTACAGCAATCTGATGCTGCTAAAATGTGGTCTGATCATGGCTGGCATTTTTCATTTGCAATCTGCTGCCTTGCATTCAGTCGCTTTCCCATGAGGTATTATCTTCTAAATGAATCTCTGTAGCACCTCATCAAATGTCTGTTAGAAATCTAGATGTGTCAATTCTGTTCCTTTTATCACTTGTCACTATATTATCTTCAAAAAACATCAGGTAAATTCGTAAAGCACAGGGAGATTTGTTTGAATGCCAGAATCATCATTTCTAAGCCCTTGTGTCTGTAAGTAACTTTCCACCGCTTCCTGCTCAGGCAGTTTTAGTAGTTTTGAAACCACAGAGGTTAAGCTAAGTGGCCTGTGACTCCCTGGATCTTATCTCTCTTTCTTTAAAGTGGAATGGCATTTGTAACTTCCTAGTCATTAGGAATCTCTTTCTTCCCTCTCTTAAACTCTTAATGTATCAGTCTGAATGTACCTGTTTCTGCCCTGCTTTTATGGGGATGCTTTGTGCCCTTCAAATCTGGAATCGTTTTCACACAGTAATGGAGACAAACTAATGTAGTGTCTGTTTTAATGAAAGAGCTTGTTTTATCTGATTAGAGCCTAATACTAATTACCAAGTAAGGACTGTGCCCTTAATATTAAAAAGAAATGTGTTTTGTGAATGGGAACAACAAAGAGTTAAGCTGGGTTCTCATTCAGCTGGGGTCAGTTCAGTGACTTTACTTCAAAGACACTCTGGATTTACACTGATGTAACAGAAGGAAGATGTTAGCTCCTTATTTTCTTTTCCTCATAAAGCAAGCAGAGACTGTGAAGCCTTTAAGGAATACTTCTGGCTTTACAAATGTCTGCATCTTCATATGCCAGTGTTGTAAGGTAAAGGAAGCACAAAAAAATCTGTTATCTGTGTTCTTGAGAGGATGTCATGTGAAAAGCCTACCCTTGTTGGAAAGAGCTCTGAGATATTAAAAGGTGGACAAGATAAAAGAAATAGGTTTGAAGTCACTTTCTTGTTCTCAGCTTCTCAACAAGTTTGAAGAGATACAGTGGTGCAGTGTAGAGTCTGAACAATTAAGACCTTTGACCTTTGCTGCTTTTTTTTTTTATGCTGCTGGCCCAGATTAATGTTTTACCTTTTTCATTACTTGTTCTCTGGGCTTACTTTGATGGGTAAGACAAGATTTCTCATGAAATAACTTTTATGGGCTTAAGGAAGAGGGGCTAAGAGAATATTTCTTAGGTACAGCATTTTTCAGGGCAGTGGGCTGAAGCTCCTTGGAGTCCCAGTAAGGATTTTTTTGTACTTGGGAGTTGCTGGGTTTCAGTATTGTTGCTGATTTTTGTTCCTCACAGAAATATTGTAAGTGAAATTCCTGATGAATTGCTAAAAGAAACCAGGACAGGTGGTTTTGCCCACTTGCCCTCAATCCTGCTCCTTTACAAGTCACTGTATTTTGTTTTTCTAGATGGGCTGATAGCACCTGATGGAGCGGTGAGTCCGGATATCTTTGGGGATTACCAGCTTCAGAATGGAGACCTGGTTGGGCAGCACCCCTTCTCTGGCAAGTAAGTTGCTCCTAGTAAAGAATTCTTGTCATCCAGCAATGGCTCTTCAAGTTTCTTTATAGGGCTTCCTTTGCAGTGCTCAGTAATTTTTGCCCCCATAGCAGTAGGAATGATTTACACTGCACAAGCAATTCTAGTCTGTTGTCTGAATCGCGTCTGTTTTAACATCCTAACATGTTGTCATACATCACAGCTTTGCAAAAGCTGTAGAACAGAACAATAACACAGAACACACCACCTGTTATGGCAACTACTCAAATACTCTTCAGACTTTGGGAAACATCTAAAGAGAGGCTTGAGATGCTGATTACCTAGATGATGTTTGTTTCCAATATTCTTAAATTCAAAAGAAGTCTTTCAGCTGCTGTGGGTCTGGAGGTTTTTTTGTGTTTTTCCATTAACCTAAGTCTTCCCAAGGTGTTCTCAGTTGGATTCCTGAGGGCACTTTGAAAGTAGGCTGTAGGAGCAAAAGGCATCAGTTTTTGCTGATATTCTGAGAGATCTTTGAATTTCCCCTCTAGTCAAAGACCTCTCCTTCTCAATGTTAGCAAGCTGTTCCAGTTTGAATTTCTGAGTAAACTTCTCCCATGAGTTCAAAATAGAAAAGACTCATTTCCAAGAATGGAATCTTAATGAATCCTGATGCCGTAGAGTTTAGGAAGTGCCTTTTATAAAGCGTGAATTCTGTGCGCTCATGAGCAGGAAATAGTTCAAACACTTGATAGTCAAGGTACAGCATTGACTTCAGCAGGATCCAGCTATCTGGATATGCCCAGCCCTGGGGCTGAAGCTGTTTCTTTCCAAAGGAAAAATGTTCTTTTCACCACTAACAACTTTAGTCACCATTTGTAAAAGTAAGTTATTCACAATGCGTACAGATGAAGCAAAAAAGATTTTCCTCCCTTACTATGGCTTCTAGTAATTAATCAAGCGTGGTGGACAGTTACTTTTGTTCGTTTATTCTACCTGTGATGCACCAGAAAGCTGAACATTGAGTAAGGGTTGGAGTGATGGTAACATTTTTAAGGACAAATTAAAATAACTAACATGCTCAGGGAAAAGAAAGTAGGATTTGAGATGGATCTTCCTAGAAAAAAGTAAATATTTATACTCAGTAAGCATCAAGTTCAGAGTAGTGTGAGTCTGTGTTTGGGAAGGGGATGCTGGTGCCTGTGCTGATCATTTCCAAATGTGCAGCCTTTGTGGCAGAGCTTGCAGGTGGGAGAGAGACTAAGGCGAGTGTGAGCTCTGTGCTGCTCTTGGGGTCTCAGTGGGTGACTCACCATTTTTAACTTCAGAATAGACACACAGCCCACGAGATGATGAACATCCTCTGTTCACCAGAACACTGGAGGGTGTTCCCAACAGTCTCCAAGCCCCCCTGGAGGTGTGGAGAAAAGTGGGGGGTGGAGCTTGTGGACTCCTTTGTTTCCAGTAAACTTAGAGAGTCAAGATACTCGTTTTGCCAGAGAACTTTCAGCTGAGAAACAAAACAGTGTTCAGTGTCCTTGGTTAACAGTGAAGGCACATCAGTCAGCCTGCAATTGCAGCCCCTCATCAGGGAGCTTCAATAAGTAACCTGCTTTTTAATGGGATTGTATTCCAACTAACATGAGTAGCAAACTGGTGTATACCTAGTTAAATTAAGTGTTTGTAGAATTTTCTTGCATGTTTCAAGGCATTCTGAAGGCTCAGCTCAAGAATGAAAACAGAAAAACTGCAGGTTGGCCCATTGATGATGGCCTCTGGAAATATCGGGATTTCTCACTAGAATTCCATTTCTAGGAAGACTTCTTTCAATGTGATTGCTCCATGAGCTTATCTGCAGTCCAGACACAGTCTAATTGGAAACAGGGTGGAGTGCTGCAAATGTTCTGTCTTATTTGTAGCAGAGCAGGAGTGAATTGTTTGATAGAATAGATACTGGCAGCTGAGTGGCGAATCCAACTTTTCACATGTGGGTCATTATGGGTTGGAACTGCTTGGCGCCAGCAGCCAGGATTTCCTGATGCTCAGACCTAATGTAAAATGCATTAGTGCTCCAAGGCATGAGCCATGGAATTGCCAGTCCCATGAGCCTGGAGCTCCCTTCTCCCAATTTGAACTGGTGTTGGAAGGTAAAACCATACGTGCTACAGAGCCTAATTAAAAATAATAGCAGCAAGTCAAGGCGCTTTTTATGTGTTATATAGTGTACATTTCAGCCATACCAAAACATAATTCTCGGGTATTTTTATGCTTACAGTTTAAAGCTAACAAGAACCTTATGTCAAGGATTTATTTTTAACCAGTTCCAGCTTTTAATAAATCAAGATTTTTGTTATAAAAATGGTTCATTTTTCTATTATTAATATTTGAATATGTTTTCAGGAACTTTTTTAGCAAGAAATCTGAGTTGTGGTTTTCATAGACAATTAGCAAGTCAGTTAATAGTCACACATTTTGGAAGTTCAGAGAGATTGCTAATTATGAGTAGATTCTTGGTTTTGGTCTTTTTATTTGTTATACTTTATTAATTATACATTTATTTGTTGTGCCTGTGTCTTCGGGTCTTTGCCTTTTATATTAGGCTTTTCAATTCTGTAATAGAAGCAGTTTTTGCTAAGCAATGGGGTGAGTTCTGAAGTCTCTTTGTCATTTAAGAGAGAGTCTTTTTGCCATTTAAGACCACCCTGTGAATTTTGAGGTAGGTAACAACCATGAGCTGAGTCCTTGCTGCTCAGCCTTGAATAATTTAATCCTTTCTTCTCCTTCCTGCATTCCTATGAGAAAGAATGAGGATATGTTACCTCTTTAATTTCTCTGAGGCTATTTCCTGTCCTTGCAATGTGCTCAGGTGGATCAGGACTTCCCCTTGCCTCCAGGAGGGCTGAAAAGGCAGCCAGAAAGTCCCACATTTTTAGTGGCTGCACACCACTGAGAAACTGAGTTTGTGCTGAACTGGTGTTGGTACCCTCAGTGCACTACCAGGGCTTAAATGTGTTCTGATCACCATCCTGATTTTTGCAGCCAAAGAAATGTGTCTATGAGGAGAGGCTGTCAAGGACCACAATGAAACTCAAACTGTCTTGAAGACTTTCCCTGTAAGTGATGTTTGATAAGTCAGCCCACACCACCTGCCACGTGTGATATTGTTACTCCATTTATATTGTGAACTTCTTGGCTGGGGGATGCTGTTCTAGCAGAGATCCAGGGCACCCTCTGCCATTGCAATTCCACACTCTTTCATTTGGGAAAAGTCTGGGCAATTGGAGCAGCAACTCTATCTGAAGGTGCAGTTGCTGAAGGGGTTGACTCTCCTGTAATCCAGCAGGGATACCACAGGCGTCTCCTGTGGAGTCCCTGTCCCAGGAGACACTGGACCTTCACACCTGGAGCTGCTGCACAGTCTTAGAAGGGTGGGGAAATGCTTTTTTGAAGTCAAGCAGAACAGGAATTTAAAATAGTTGAATTATGGATAGGGATCTGCACTCACTGGGTTACCACATTGGGGCTGTTCTCCCCTGTCATTTTCAGGAGGGAAACAGGAAGTGACAGCATTGGCAGTAAAAACATCTGGGAATTAGGTGGAGTGTCTTAGAGGCTTTTTTTCAGTTACACTGTCTTCCCTTCATGGGGTGTCTTGGACTTTTCCTTTGAAATCTGGAGTAGTGTTACTCTCAGGAGTTGAGAATGCCACCTCACATGACCAATTATTGCATTGTGAAGTAAAGAACAACTTGGGAATTGTAAAAGTATCTAGCCCTGCATTCAGTTTGTAGATTTGCTTGCATGCTTGCTCTTCTGGACATGTTCACATCCTGATAATTGTTCTTTCTGTTAGTTGTCATCATGAAGCAGAAGCAGCACAAAAGTGAAGACCTGGGCAGCTGCCGTTTTTCTGATAGTGCCACCCTGAGAAATGCTTTGTTTCTGGGGATCTAGCTTATGTGTTTTGCAGCTTCTGTTTACAGCTCTTATCCCTGATCTATATTCTTAGTGGAGTTGTATTGTTACCTATGAGGCCTATAAATAGAATTATTTCAGAATGGAACATCCACAGGACCAGTGATAAAGTCCATAAACGGCATCTCTTGTTTTCCTCAAAGGTTTGGAGCAGGATGCAGACAGATTGTAAGGTATGTTTTCCATTCAGCAGAAAAGACGTGGCTGAGGAGATTGTTTTGACAGCTTCTATCCAGGTTTTTTTCATTGGCTAGGAAAAGACTTTTGTGATTAGATTACCAGCTTTGAATCATCTTACTGTCTTTCAGAAGCAGATGGGCATTAGGCATAGATTTGAAATTTTCATCTGTTATTAAAATCTGAATTCAAGGTTTCTGGTTCTGATAAGGCTTAATATTGAGTGAAAGTTTTATGATTGTGGCAAACAAAAATCCCTCACCTTTGGCTGATATGATGACAGCTTAGTGTCTGAGCTGCAGGGGATAAAGACCAGCTGAAAGACATCTTCCAGAATCTATGGTCATTTATCAAACTTTAATCACTTTCTGGAGACTAATTACTTTCTTAAGACACAAGCATAATAGTGATGGCTAAATACCTTATAATAGAGATAGCCACAGTATTTTTCTTGCTCTTTGGGGAAGAAGCCACTTTTTAACCTTTTCCATCTACAGCTAGGTAATTGTACAAACTCTGAGTGCAAAAGCCAGCTTTTTGGTTAATATCTTCAACAGAGTTCTCAAAATCTTCTCAGTCTGTAGCTTTGAAAAGATTAATAGTTAGGAATGCTAGAGCTGGCCAGAACTCTTTTTTTTCTCTGAGGAAGTTTTCTCCAGTGCAGGATCCTTTAACCTTGTTATAAAATGCAGCAGAGCTGCCATTGCACAATCCTCATTTTCTCTGAGACAAGGCCTTTCTGTGTGTGCTGTTCCCAGCATGTGCCCTCCCAGCTCTTCCCAACAGCGATGTGACTGAGGCTTCTTCCCAGGAAGCAGTGAGGTTTGGCATGTCAAGCACAACCAATTTTATGGGGTGACTGCATGTCTCTGTCCTTGGTGGAACATCTTTCCTCTTGCCTGGATTTACAGGCTGAAGCTGTAGCTGCATGTCGTGTTTGTGCCATGGCAGGTCATTGGGATGTTTTGTGAGCTCTGTGTTTGGAGCCAGGCCTGTGCAGGCTGCTCTGTGCTGGCCCCGGGGGAGCTGTGGCTGCTGATGGCAAATTCCAGGGTGCACAGCCAGGCTCTTGTGTCTGGGCTGGATGGAAACAGTACCTGGCCACAGGTCCTGGTGCTCCAACACTCTGGGTGACTTGGCTGATCTGTAGCTGAGCTAACCACGTGTGATGTCTCCACGTGCTAAAAGTCCACACTGAATGGGAAGAATGCTCATAGCTATGGCCTTTTTTCACTTGGAAACCCCAATGAAAATCAGGTGGGAGTTTTCATGGTGGAATAGCCTAGAGCTGTAGCCCTTCATTGCTGCTGATTGCTGCACTGTGGTGTGAATTCCCAGTCACCCAGCTGAACAGCTCCCATCTGGGTCAGGTACAGGAACTGCAGCAGGTGCTGGCAAATGTGCACTTTGTGAATGATTATCAAAATGCTTTTAAATGATTGTACCTGTAACTTAGCTCTAAATGTCAGAGTAGGATGTATATTCTATATAGATCCTCATCTTCAATTAGATTTGCTGAAGGAAAGGACTGAAAGAATTGGTGATCTTGGTTACCCTGCCAGGGAGTGTGTCTCATCCATCTTGTATTTTCAGTAAAGTTCAGCACAGTTTATTTAGAAGTTGGAACATTCCCTTCCCAACCTTTGAGGAAG
Source organism: Nicator chloris (assembly GCA_013400495.1). Lineage (NCBI taxonomy): Eukaryota > Metazoa > Chordata > Aves > Passeriformes > Pycnonotidae > Nicator > Nicator chloris. The sequence goes on along the minus strand of WAAE01017760.1, from coordinate 287,878 downwards.
TAAGAACCATCATGCAGGCTGTCTCTGAGGGTGAAAAACCACTCTGTTGGCAGACAGCAGCAGGGATCAGTGGCAGAACAAACTGTTGCATGCTCCTTTAGACAAAAAATATTCTCATGTGGGGTCTGTGCTGAGAGTACCCGCATCTCTTTTCTCCTCATTTGAACAGAGGCAATAATATTTCCCTGTCTTAGAGGTAGATATATAGTGAATATAAAATCTTTTAATTAATGGAAAGAAAGCCTAAAAGAGTGTAAATTACTATTACGAGAGGATTCTACTTTGAACCATTTTACTGTAGTGATATTTCTTACAGCTCTATGCAGTACTTCTTCTTTTCCATAATTAAACCTTATTTCAAAAACAAAACCTAACTTAGTTGCCTTTGCAATGTGTTCAGCAGAGTTGTAATCAGCTCCTGCCCATTTGGATGCTATTTAATTTGCATTTCCCAGGAGAATTGAATTAGGTTTTATTAGTAAATTGGGCCTATAACCTTGCAGGCAGGTTTTATTAGTTTATCACACATCAGTATTAGCAAATTGTAAATCCCACTGAAACGAATTTGAAAAGGCCTTAAAGAAAAGCCCAGAACCAATGAAGTTCCTGGACACAAATAGAGAGTTTCTTTTGATTGGTTTATGTGGGTTTTTTTTCTTTTAATCCTACAAAAATTGTGTTAATGGCAGCAGAGTCACCTTTTTTATCATATTCTGTTGTCCTAACTGTGCCTACATGTTTAGTTTTGTAGAAGTTAAAGGCATTGACTTCCTGGGGAACTGGCAGAGAAGTTTTGTTCCTTAGTGCCTATCCAGGTGCTATATAGCCCTGGAACTGAGGTTTTGCATCTAAAAGAATGTGAGAAGGAAATGGGAACCGCTGCCTTTTGGAGGGTTTTGGTCACAGTCTGGGACAAACTTATTCAAAGACCTCACTTGAGTGTTTCAGGTCCTGCCTGGATCGTGGCCTAAAGTGACCCAAAATTCACTGTGTAGTTACTCTCCTTCAGTACAGAAATGTAGCAGTGGTGCTTCCAGAGCAGGAAGGCTTCATTGCTAAGAGCTTTTGAATGTGAGCTTGAATTTCTTTGTGTCTTACAGTAATTTGTTTCTGCATCAGTACTAAACTAGAGCTCTCCCTGTCCTTTTCTGGTTTTTTTTTTGAGCAGTGGTCATATTCCTGCTAGCTGCCACTTCATTATTTTTTTTCATACTGTCTTCTCAAAGCCTTGTTTATAGAAATGCTGCAACCTGATCATATGATCCAGTTTAGATGTCACCAATAAGTGTCTGACCAAATTCTACTGTTATGCTGTGGACAGTTATTGGAGCATTTTTGAAGAGGTCTTATTATTCCAGAGGATGAAGATTTTGCCCTGTGGCTCATATTCATCAATGAGATTTTCCCAGAGTTCGGAGAACTTTCACACCACTGAAGGATTAGGGCTGTAATTGAGGAATATCCATAAAAGGACAATATCATTCATATCCAATATTTGATATACAACTACTTTTGAATGTGCTTGGGTGTTTATTTGTTGTCAATGTGTTCTTAGGATCAGGAGAAGCTCCGAAGCAGCTCTCCATGTATCCCACACACACAGCCAATGCCCACAGTCCTTGCGAGCTGATAGCCAAGGTAGGCAAGGAAACACAGGTGAGGAGAAGGGGAGTTGCTCCTCCAGAGTCAGGTGCCAGAGCTGGAGCAGGAGAAGGGGAGTTGCTCCTCCAGAGTCAGGTGCCAGAGCTGGAGCAGGGCAGGGCTCTCCTGAGTGCTCCCACAGTGACCAGACCACACCACCTCGCCAAGGTGTGTGGTCTGGAGCCGGGAAGGATCAGGTTGCCCTTGTTTCATTTTCTGTAAGAGAGGTTTAATTGCTCCCAACAATTGCAGCAGTATGGGAGAGATGAAATAGCTTGCTGGGGAATATTTTAACACAGTTAAAATAGCACAGTTTTTTTCAGCAAGTTGCAGATGCTGTTTGGGAAGAGAATAAGTATTGAGGTTTTAATGCACTTCAGCTCATACTTCAGTATGGAATACACCATACTTGGGCCTCTTTCATTTGCAGTCACTTCTTTTACATTTTTTTTTAGTTGCTTTTTATTTTATTATATTCCACCTGCACTTGGCCTCATTTAACCATCATGGCTTAGGTGGTTATTAAGAATTTTAAAAGAATACCCAAATGCTGGAGCAGTGAGCTCAAGTCCTTTGGAATGTCTTACCAAAAAATCCCCCAAACCTGGGTCTGTCTCTTCTGAAATGTAACATTAATTAATTCCCACGTTCTGTCTGCTGCTCAGTCCCTCCAGATGTGCTACTAGGAATAGACTGGCTCCCTGGTTACAAGCCATCTGGGCTCTGTAAACTGATTTGCACTTATATTAAACAATAAGTGAACAGAATGCGGAAGAGTTATTAAAGCAAATGTACATTGCATATAAATCTCAAAGTAAAATATTAAAATGTAGTAAAGGGGAATGGAATGTGCAAATGAAGACCTGCTTGTTTTTAATGAGTTTAGCTGTGACCTTCTCGATTTCAACCAAAAGAAAAGAATTTTATTTTTCTCTTTAAAAATAAAAAAAAAAGAAAAAGAAACTATAAAACTGCTTACAGAAGTATCTGAGACAAAAACAAGGAAATATAATGTTCTAAACTTGACTGGTCCAAACCACTCAAGCTGCTGTGACAGCTCATAAAACTGAGAGTAGTTTTTAACTGGACTCTGTTTTACATTGCCAGAGTGAATTTTCCTTGCAGGAAGTAGCCAGAAGGTTTATTTAGTTTCCAGACTGCTGCTTTGATCTTTCCATTCTGTCACTTCTCAGGTTACATAGCCCTTTTTCACTGCAGTAAATCTGCAACAGTTAATGAGAATAAAATTTCCTCCTTCTCACTGATCACATGCTGTTAAATGCCAAACCACAGCCAGCAGCATATTTGCAGAATTCGGCTGCACTGTACAAAAACAGCACAATCAGTTTAATCTTGTTGGTTTTGTAATTCATTTTATTGAGCTTTCCTTTTTCAAGTGAACTATTTTATCAAGACAAGTGGTTGCAAGGCCAGATCTGGAAGAAAGATTTAAAACTGTAATAAAGTGAGGAGTGTTTTGTGTGCTGGGTTTAAGCATGCTCACAGGATTCAAAATTAAACTTAAAATAAGGAGTTTTAAAAAGGCCCATATATCAGTGGGATATTTCTTGTGGTTATTATCTGAACTGAACATGTGCTCTGAACAAGTCTCTAGCATAAAAATTAATACATCAAATTAATTTCTTTGCCAAATACTTAAAATTGTTTTGATTCTAAAACTTTATTCTGATTCTGTGTTTATCAGCCTCAGCCATCCAACTCCAAAGACTGATCCACCCTTTTCCCTCTGGAAAACTAAGATGATGGTTTTTTAACTCTGAGATTTAAAAAAATAATAAATTTGCTTACAGAGTTTGTTTGCCTTTGGGGTTTTGAGCTTTTTAAATTTTATTTTTCCAATACTCCATGATCAACCTTTTTGGTCTGGAAACATTTGATTTTTCATTTGTTTAATTTGAATTTTTTATGTAATTATGCTACTCTAAGATACAGATCTCCAAGAACACATTCCTTGTCTGTATTTGTAGCTGCCTTGTTTCCTGATATATCCAGTGTTATTCCTAAGAAAAAAAAATTGGGAGACATTGAGATTTACTTTCTTCTTGATTTTCTCTAAAATCATTGCTGATTTGGGATAGAGCTTGACAAGATTTCACTAGGGCCCTGTGCTGATCTATAAAAGTGTCTGAAATCAGGACAATCATCTGTGGTAGTAAAAAATATTTAAAGTTTCTTTATCAGTAATAACACTGCAATTGCATTTGCTGTGTGCGCTCGAGCGAGGGCTGCAAATCCCCCAGCAATGTTAACTTTCAGAAAAGGCTTTGAAAGCTTTTATTGGCTGCAGCTGGAAGTCAGAGCAGAACAGATTTCTTCATTCTCCCTCCCTCCCTCCTTCCCTCCAGCATCTGGATTCTCACCCATACTGGGCTGCCCTGCAGACAGCACGATGTCACCAGTGCCCTGTGGCCTTGGCTTCTCCAGGCTTTGGTGCACAACAGGGAACTTTTGTCCCCATTTGTGTTGAAGGACAGAACTGAGTGGCTGTGCTTGGGCTTGACGAGCTTGTATAAACATTTAAAGAGAAAACTCTCCACCAAAAAGCTGCATTTTTGCTTCAGTTGCTTATCTCTGGGTACATACTCAGTGACCTGCTCTAGCACAGGAAGCAAGGAACATTCTTGTGTGGAAATGGGAAGGCTGGTGGAAGCTGGAGCAGATCCTGATCTGGTCAGTGACACCACTCATCTCTGTGAAATGTCAGCATCTTATTTTGCTCAGCCAGCTGCCCAAAGCTCTCTGTACTCAGACTAACACTGAGTTTGCTGGAGGCAATTAAAAGAGAGGTGTGAAAGCTTCCCAAGCCAGGCCTAACCCTAGTTAAAGGCCTAGTTCAGATTAAGGCAGTGTACTCTTTCAGTTTATGGAGTTGACATATACACTTTGGACTGTGCAAAGAGAGAGGGGGAGGAAAGGACATCTTGCTTTTTACTGCCTGTTCCTTGGGGCTTTTAAATTTTGTTTTAGTTCTTAATTAATTCTTAAGAAATGGATGTATCTAATCAGTGGGTTTGGACAGCTGTTGAGCCAAGAACACAGGAGATGTTTCTGTCAGGCTTATAATGGAAAGCTCTTGATTTCCGTTCCAGCTCTGTCTGTGCACTTGACCTTTTAAGAAATCCTGTAGAGAATGGTTGAGAAACTCCCTGTCCGTGTGGCAGAGCTGTGAGCCTGACTGCAGGAATGCTGCAGGAGCTCTCCCACTGCCCTTCAAAGGAGCAACGTGGCTGCATGAAACAACTGCAGCCTTTGAGCTGCTGTTTGGTCCCCTGGCTCTGTTGGGGATTGGTTGCTTTTCTAGCAGAGCAGAAATAACCTTTATTTTTTCCTAAAGGGTCTTACAGAACAAACAAAAGTCTTTTCTGTCTATGTCAGTCTAATTTGAGTCTTCTCATTACTGTAGTTTGTCATTTGGCTGTCTTTAATGTTTGGGGTGTTGTTTTCTCTTCCAATACTCCAGTGGGAAACTGAGGTCATGGAGAAAAGGAGCAACTTGTCCAGGATCACACAGCAGGTAACTGACAGAGCAAGAAACTGAGGCCAAATCCCAGGCTGTGTTTGCAGAGCAGGGATGGCAGGAGCTACAGCTTTCAAGCAAGGCTCACACTGAATTTGGCTAAGCAAGGTCATTTGTTTTTGGTTCAGTGCTTTCTTACTATTCAGTTGGGAAATAGTTTTTTTTAATGTTGCCTTCTCCCAGTGGATTTTGGCGTGGTTATTGCTTGGTGCATAGCTGGAGCCTGACACAGAAGACACAATGCTCATTTCTCCACCATTGTCAGCTTTCCATTTGTTTGTAATTTAATGGGAGAAACAGCAGTATTGTGCTGGGATACAACTGGGCAACAAGTCCAGAAGCAATTGGAAACTTTAAGTCATTAAGTACACTGAAGAAAGCTGGATCACATGGAAGGAGAGACATGATCATATCCATAAAAGTTGTATTATGATGCATGAGGGAGCGAAAGCATTATTGCACAGGTTCATTTGGATATTTTCTGTCTTGTGAGCAGATACAATATTACTATTTAAGGGACATTAGTGTTTAATGCTAATGTAGAGATGGACTTGGGTGATTGATGCAGTGGGCACAGTCACAGACACTGCCACAAAACTCCCCTCCCACTTGAGCTTGAGGAATAGAAAGCATGAAAAAAAAATCTTCACAGATAGGGGAGAAAAACTTGGGGTCATGAGAGGCAGAATTTAGGAGACTTGTGGTTTATAGTTTAACGTCATTACCAGTAGTGGGAGAATCTACGGTTACAAGACATTACATAAAGAAACATTGTTTTTTCCTAAGGCTTCTCAGTTGTATGGAGTTTCTCCATAACCCATGGTTTGTGCTGTTGCTCTGAAGGACAGAAAATTTATGGTCAGTGAAGGCAAACCAGAGGTAACTGGCTTGTAGGAGGAAATGGGATCATCATCTAAATCCCTGGACTGAAAGCAAGGGCAAAAGTAACAGGCCTGTGCCCCTTTCTGATGCCCTTTACTCTGCCATGGCTGGTGTTGGGAGAATGGGGCCCCAACCAGTACTCAGCTGCCAGGGAATATCAACAGAAAGGCCACAGTCCATGGCTTCAGAGGCTCTGAGCCTTGGTTCAAGTGTGATGGTTCCTTGATACCTGCAAAGGATTAGCTAAATGTGTTGTACCTGCAGACAACTTTAGGAGCTGGAGATTTGTGTGTGTTCTGTGGAATTCAAAAGCATTTCCCACCTGCTGGGCTTGGATGCACACCATGCCTTAATCCCTGCTTGTGCCATGGCTCAGGGCCTGGATGCCCCCAGCTCCCCGTGCCTTTCCATGCCTGGTCTCTGTGCAGAGGAAACCTGGGGAGGGAGGAAGGGAGGGAGCTGCAGCATTCACCAACCAGTCTGCTAATTGGGCTGGCAGGGCTGAGCGTCCCCTGTGTGATTATACTGCCTTGCACTGCAGTCATTGTCTCAGACCAGCACTCATCAACACTTCAGGAACAAACAAAAACACCCACAGAGATGAGAGAAAAAACACGGCCTTTGCTGCTGGCAAACTTCTGTGTGTCTTGTTGGCAAGTGTTCTAATGAACTGCATGTCATTTGTACAGGTTATAATGCTGTGCTTGTCTTGATTAGAGACTGGTGTGCCACCCCCGTGGCTCTGGCACCTCCTGAGGGGAAGGTACAGCCTTGAGTATTCATCTGAACTTGATTTGTTTTGTCTGTTATACACAGGAACTTGATCCAGCATCGTGGAATACAGGGGTTCATGGCATGAGAGTTTATAAGGGAGTACAGGATGGGAGCTGTACTGTCACACATGAGTAGATTCACGTGGAAGAGAAAATTTAGGACTTCAGTGGGTGAAATTCTGAATGCCTGCCTGGGCTGAGGTGGAGATGGCTTGGGAGTGAAGACTGATTTTTAGAAACAGGAATAGCCAGTGTATAGAGGGAGAAGGTACAGAGGAAACAGTGGGACTGCTATGAACTGTACTGATATCAGGCTTCTGAAAGATGCTCAGAACCCCTCTGGTTCTAACCCTTTCTCTGATGCTCAGGAGGAGTTTTGGAAAGCTGCAGGTGTGATCAGAGGTGCCAGGTGCGTCACCAGAGGCTGCCTGTTTACAGCTGCATGTAAACCCTCCTAGCAGCTCAGTGGAGCGCGTGGAGAACTTTGGGTGCGAGTCCTTCATTAGGACTTGGTAGGGTTGCTGATGAGTTGAGAGTTGCCAGTAGTGTTTGGTTGATCTTACCAAGGTCAGAGGATCTACATAATTAAAAATCTATAGATTTTTAAGAAATAAAATAGATTTTAATAAGCTTATCGATCTTGTATCCCCACTGAGTAGCTGAGAACCTCTGAGGCATGTGGGCTTGTTGATGCAGAGTAAGGAGAGAGGATTGACAGGGCTTTAGAAAAAGTTTAGAATGAAAAGAGGTAGAGATGAAATCTTGGCTCTGGTGGAAGCACTCTCTGTGTTTAGCTTGCAGTTCCTTTTCAGGAGGCAGTGATTCCAGGGTGCTTTAATTTTGGGCAGAAACAAATGACATTCTGGCTGTAAAGTGTGAGCTCCTACACTGGTATTTCACCCTCTAAGGCTTTTCCCAGGCCACTGTCACCTACATAGGCAGTGACAGTCTTGTACAGCACACTCTGGTACAATGTGTGCCAAACTGCTTCAGACCCGTTTCCCAGGCAGTACTTCCTGCTGGGATCACTTCTAGATCCATGGATCCTACTGGGGGGGCTTTCAGTTGGATTTCAAGTCTTTACTTTTGACCAAGCATCTCCCCAATGATGCTGGACTTGCCTTTCTGAGGCCCTGCTTTTGCTGGAGGAATTAGTACCTGGGGATTAGGTTGTGGTTTGAGAGCCCCTGTCAGCAGCAGCACTGGTCCCAGTGTGAGCATTGGTGTGGACAGGGTGGGGGTGTGCAGCATCAGGGGAGCTCTGCACCCAGGTGTTAATTACCCAGGTGTTAATTACCCAGCCCAGGCTCACAAGCCTCTCCTGATACCCTGCCCTGGAGAGCAGCACAGACACCTGGAGAGGAACCCCAGCCGAGGATTCGCCATGGAGTACTCCCTGTCAGAGCCTGCTGAGCCTTCCACACACCCCACGAAACCTATCTAGTCCAAAGCCTATCTAGTTCAGAAGGATTTTGTGGATGTAGCAGGATGCTGGCTGCCATTTCCTGTTGGGAGAGAGGACACAACTGATCTTTACATCTTGAATTTTGTCAAGGCACCTAAGATCCTACAGGGGTATATTAATTTGGATGCTCTGAATCAGAGCAAGCATCAATAAGCAGGGCTGTTAAGAAATCTCTCCTCACTCATGCACATCAGGAACATTTTCCTCTTCGGCATGTGTTCCTCAGTTCCTTAGCAGTACAAGCAAATTGGAAAGTTCAGCTGTCATTTGGGGAAGGTCATAGATCACACTAGCAGCCTGAGTAATCCAAGAGGTTTTAAGTATCACAGCATTTAGTTTAAAGTGAAATTTGCTCTGACAGGGGCTGGCAGACCAATAGGAAAAAGAAATATTTGTGCTTGGAGAAGTGCATGTGTAGAGACCTCGAGTATAACTGATGGCTGGAAGTGATTTCAGTCTAAAAAAAACAAATCATTAAGAGAGTGCATAGGGGTAAAATACACAGTTCATATTTTAAAGGGTCTCAAAATGAACCAGCAACTGAGGTTAGCAGTACATAGTAATTAGCTGGGCTGTTCACTGTTTAACTCCATCAGCCCCAGGCATGGGGCTGAGCTTTGCACAAGAGCACAGTTGTGCTGTGCCAGGGTGGCGGCAGCACCACTCTCTGTGCGCACGCGTGGTCTGTGAGGCACAACTGCCTGCAGTGACTTGCAGATTGAGGCAGCAGCCTGAGCCACGTATCTGCGGGTGTTGTGATGCTCTGTGATCCACATCCACTCTACAGCTGCAGGGGTGCCTGCACTTCTGGTTACCCAGTTACATAGCAGCGAGCACTGGGAGGAGAAAATACTAACTCAGGCACGAGTATTATTGCTCCAGTGGATAATTCTGTGTCCCTAATTTACGGGCAGGCTTGGTGCTTGCTCTGCTGAGCACTGAGTTTCCTGGTAGATGCTGTAGCATAAAGCCAACAACACATTTTTCATAGGAGCAAGTCTTGAGGTTGATTGCTGGTATAAATCTGAGCACACATGGCACAGATCATGATCTCAGGCCAGTCGTTATCCAGCAAGTGTTTACAGCCGCAGAACTGCCATCTCTGCTGGCTCTCCATTTCTGCTGTTCTTGGCAGAAGGGGCAAGGATTCATCAGGACTTGTTTTTAAATCCGTCTTCACCTCGGTGGGTAATGCCCTTGGCCTGGCAGCCTCGGGAGTGAGGCAGGCTCCGGTCTCCAGGCGCGTGCTGGCTCTGAGGTTGTCCTACCCCTCTGTCACCTCCTGGGCTCAGGAGCCTTCCCTTCAGCTCCCACAGGCTCCGTGCTGCAGGCTGCCAGTGCAAACAGTCCAACAGGCTAAGCTGGTATGCTTCAGGAGCACTAATGTGGAAAAATGCAGCCAGTTTTTTTCAAGCATGGTCAAGACTTGATTTACTTCAGGGAAATATTTAGATAGGAGAGAGTAGTGATTTGATCAAGGTGTTTTAATGTGTTTTTCTGGTTTTTTGGTTTTTTTTTTTTTTGACTGTCCAAAGCAGTTATCAGCTGATCCATCTCTTCCAGTTTTCTTCAGGACACTAACATATGTCTGAACCATTTGGAAATAACTGATACTCCTCAAAGTCTAAACTCTAGGGATCTTTACCTAATTACTTACACATTTATAAAAAAAAATTTAAAAACTGATTTGTTGAGAATATGATTGAAACCATATTTTCCCTGCTCTCGTTATCAATTTAAATACATTTCGATGTTCTTTGAATAAGGATTACTGAGCTGGAAGTGGCTGGAAGAGCTCAGCCTGCAGAGATAGAGGCCCATTGCCACCGCGTGGCTCTGGGCGTTATTACACCTCACCGCCAAAACCCGTGGTGGTTTAGCTTGGGGTCTATAAAGGAGGTTAGGACACGTTTCAGGCTCCTGTTTTTGTTGTGTCCCTCTTTGCCACGGGAAGCCTGAGGATGGCACTGCAGTGAGCCTGGGCGTGGTTGCTGCCAGCTTGACTTGCAGTCAGCAGCCCTGGGCACCCACAGCCTCCTCACTCACCTGAGTATCATTCCAGAATGGGCCTTGCAGGGGTTTGCAGAAATGCAAAAAGCCCCTATTCTACCACACTTGTAATAAAAACAACTTATCCACAACGTAATTGTTATCCAATTGCATAACATTGTTATAGTCACAGAAAACATCATGGAAAGATAAACCCAGAGAAGCATTTTCTGTTAAAATAGCTCTTCATTATAAATCAACTGTAGATGTTTTAAGGATCTTTGGAGGAAAGCAATGAAATTCCTGAGTTTAAAGGTAGCCTTAAAGGGTCCTGCTTCTCTGCAGTGTAACAGGTCTGGTGTCACTGGGAATTTGTAGGGGCACAACAGAACCGGACCCGACACTTCCAATTCCCTCTATGCCTTCTTTTAGTTAACTCGTGGCACTGACAGTACTGAAAGAACCCTTAAGGAATTGGCATTGGTTTATAGAAGCTTGTTACCTGGTTTGTTTTCTGAACTGCTTAACAAACTGGTCAGCTTTATGCTTGTCCTTGTTGGCTTGTTCACAAGAGCTTTGGGCCTGATATGGAGACGGTGCAGCCAAGGGCAGCCCAGGTGAGGTCTGTCTGTCAATCCCTTTGCACACTGCAAATCAGGGACAGAGGAGAGGCAGGGACTGGCTAAGCTGAGTGCTGGGTTTGGGGTTTCTGGAGATGAGAGATAAACACAAAGTAACAGGATTTCTCTTAATCCCTTCTTTCAGGAGTCTTTCAAAGCTTCAGGCCTGATAATGAGAAAGCTATTGTTTGCCAGGTACAAAGGAAGGTGCCTCAGAGGTCACCACCTCATTTCCTAATGGGCTTGAAAAAGAGTAAGAGGACTTTGGAGTGGATACAGGAAGGAAAGGGTGGCCAGAGGAATGCATTCACAGAGCTTTGCACCACTGCAGGATACACCAGGGCCACTCTGTTTCTCTCTGCTGTGCTGAAGGGCTGATCAGCCTGCAAGGTTGGGCTGATGGCTCTGTGCAGGAGTTACGAGATGGGTGTTGCCAATACAGATACTCACGGGCAGATGTGGAAATGCAAAGCACTTTCCGGACACAGCATTTCTCAAGACACATCCAAGTAAAACAGTCATTATTTTTTTTTCTGCACCTTGGCTATTGATTGTGTCCCTTGCATCTCAGAGGACAAATCTCAGCCTCAGACTTTCCACCTTCATCTGACTATCAGGATATCCCATGAGTGAACTCATTGTCTGAGACACCAGGCACTAGAGATCCTTTTCTAGGCCCTCACTGAGGTACAATCCAAGGAAAATGCCTTTGTGAGGACAGTGATGGACATGGTCCCCCCCCATGCAGCTGAGCCCTTTCAGCCCAGCCAATTCAGCAGTGCCAGCTTCTTGCAGAGCCAGGGCCTGGGGCCCACCCATTGTACATCTTCTGCAGGGGTCGTTCTTTCCCAGCCTTGACTGTTGCATAACCCATGTTCCATATGGATAATTGGCAGTAATGAGGTTCAGCTTTTCCCCACTCCAAAAGCACTTTGGTTCTTTGTGTTTTGACAGTCCTCAGAGGGGAAGTTTGGCTCCTTTCAATGTGTCTTTAGTCAGACAATAAATCAGGATCCTTTTGCATTTGTCCCCCTACTGAAGTGGAAGCTAAGAAGTGACATAGCTATGAATAGGCAGTAATCCAGTGTCATAGGCAATGCTCGTTTTTCCTCTACCTCCTGCATGAGTTATTGTTGAGCATGAAATATGTGCCACTTTTCCCTATGCAGTTCTTGTGTTTTAGTATCTAACTCGTTGTGGGACTTTTTAGGTGTAAAAGATGCTGTTTTACATGAAAAAAATTACCCTGTCTCATTAGTACATAGCTTTTCAGCATGTGATTAATTCCTTTTGCCATTTGGCTGTCAGTCTTGTATCCCACCAGAAACACCATCTTTTACCAAATATCCTCACTTGTAACTGGTGTTCTCCATGCACCTCAGAAATGGACTGAAAGCAGGGAATGAGACTCTTCAGATATGCTGTGTGGGGCAGGGTTACAACAGGTTTTGCAGAAGCCTGAAGGACATGGTAACTTTAATGTACAGAGGGAGACACTGACTCATGGAAGTAAAGTGCTTGGCCAGTAAATCTGTGAAAGGAGGGAAAAGAAGACTTTTGTCTCTCCTGGGATTCCTCTTGGACCTGAAAGCCCTTTCCTGACTGGAGTTGCATTGATGTCTCTGCAGCATTTCTTTTCCCACCAGGGAAGTGGTGTCCAGAAGGGGAATACGGCTTGCAAAGCTTCCTCCAAAACCATCTCTGTGGCAGTGATGCCTTAGGATTTTAGTTTGTATATTTTTCATCTATTTGTAATACTGCAGTTCTTTAGTGTATAACTCTAAACTCCATATATAGTGTCAGCTACTGCTTTCACATTGTGGTCAGACACAACAATTCCTGTCCAGGCCTGGGAATCAAGGACGCCCGAGGCAGTGAGGCTCCGAGAGATGTAAACAAAAGTGAGTTGGGGGGAGCAAACCTGAGGGTAAATGACTTCACTACCTGAAGCTGTAATTGGAAGATCAACCCCCAATATGCAAATGGACCAAACTGATAAAAGTGTGAAAATCTGTGACCTGTTGTCCATTTTGGGTGTAGCAGCGGGGGGTGCTTTGTCTGCCCGAGATGTACCTGAAGGCTCTTCAATAAATATACCTGCTTTTAATTCCCTTCATTTTGTCTGGCCTCTGTTTTTAGGTAAGCCCAAAAAGGCATCAGCAGGAGGAGCTGGAGCCAGCGGCACTGGAGTTCCTTCCATCCTGTACAGCCCCCTGCAGTTTGTCTCTCCTTGTTTTTCAGCAGCGTTGGAGTGGATGGGTTTGGTCAGAGCACGGGGGTTCCCGGGCGCCCGGCGACTGCGTACGGCTACCGGCCGGACGAGCCGTTCTACTACAGCTACGGAGCACGGTGAGCCCGGGCAGCAGCACCTCTGCCCTGCTCCTGCATGCCTGCAGCACCACGGCTCCACACTCTGTATCCTTTGGCATGTGTAGCTCCACAAAATTTAGCCTTTCTGGATCCGGTGTGTTAGTGACAGTGTTTACTCTTCGGTTGCTCTTTGTTGTTATTGTTTTTGTACAGTAACTGTGACTTGAAAGCAGGAATTGGAAACTACTGGACTGGAAAGTGTCACATTATGTATATTAAGCTACTAATTTAATTTCTATTAAATATAAAAACCTGTGTGGTCAGCAGTGGTGAATGTGTTTCTAACCAATGTTTTGTGTGTTTTACAAGGCACTTAAGAGGAGTGCTCCATGTGCAGTGTGTTTAACATGGACTGTTTCCCTCTCACACTTCAGTCACAGAACACCAGTAAGCCCCAGCATCTCCTGGCACTGCCCTGACACATAGGTTGGACCAAAGTCCAGTCCTGTGTCTGAACACTTTAACAATGGAAAGATGGCACAGATTCAGTCCCCTGGAGCTTCAGACATTTACAGTCTATTTTAAATGCTCAAAACCACTTAAAATTAGAAGCTACACCACAGAATACCTTTACCCTAGTGTTTAAACAGTTCTGTGGGCTGAGAGAAGACAGACACATCCATCCTGAGGGCCAGCAAGAGCAAGAAACACTGTACCTTGCTTCAGAATCCAGAGGGAGAACCTTTACCCCAGCTTCCCTATCTGGAAACACAAATCCATCCTGTCCTGCTCATTTTTGGGGTTTGAGCTGGATCTAAGCAGGGATCATTGAGCAGCAGAGTGAGGCCAGGACCCCTTCACACTGGACTCGCAATGTGGTGATTGTTTTACATCGTGTTTTGAGACAACCTGCAAACGGAATTCAGGCTAAAGCTGTTCTTCAGCTGTGCATGCAACAGACAGAAGAAAGGGATGGCAATGCCCTCTCTGCCACAGCTACCAAGGCAGCAGTTCAAATTTTCACTTCTTAAAGGAAAGTTCTCTCTACCTCATCCTTTTTCTTTTGTTAATGCCTGTTGATTTGCAGGTCTGTTCTTCTCCTTCTTCCTCCCTCCTTTATGTCTTAAACAGAAAGTTGACTTGCATCAGGGGCTGATCCTACAAAACCAGTCACCGGCAATTCCATAAGACGGGTCTGTGCTGGGAAGGCATGGGATTGTTTGGGGAATCTGACAAACTCTTAGTCTTATACTTCAAAAATACCTTGGAAATAAAAATTGTTTTGAAACCCTGTGTTATCTTTACAAAGTGTGCAAGTACTTTTATAAGCACCATTACTCCCTGTGTTTCAAGCTGCATGACTGGAAAGGAGTCTAAAATTAGCCATGGTATTTCATACCAGTTTTCAGCCTTCACCCTGTGCTGGCTTCTTATTCAGGGCTTCACTCACTGGAGGTGGGTGGAAGAACAGCGTTGCCAAGATTGAGTAGTATTTTTAAAATTATTTTCTCTACCATTTTAACTAATTCTTATGCAGTTTCTTAGAACAGGTAAGATCTCACTAAGAAACATGGCAGAAAACTTGAACTACACTAACGGGTTTCCAGTGTTGTACCTTTCTAGATTCTTTCCTTTTTTTTGAGCCCACAGTGAATTTGCCCAGAGGCTGTGCCACATTTAGTCAAAAGCTTTGAGATATTTTTGTAGTTATAGCTGTGAGAGAAATTCCCCAAGCTGCACACTCAGGCTTCTCTTCTGAGACTGGCACTCGCTCGTCAGGCTTTTCCAGAAATTAGTGTGAAGTTATTTAAAGCAGTTGCCCTTCTCATGGAATGTGTTTTGGGGGAAAAACAAAATGAAGTGGGTCCTTGGAGTATATGCAAACTATCAATGAAACTGAAGGAGCCTTTAATTGGAAGCTTCAGGTTAACGAGGAGCTGCAGTGGAGCTCGAGTGAAGGGTGGGTGTCTGTAATTGTAATACAGTTGTGACCATGCTGAGAATAAATGGCAGTGGAAAAATCTTTGGCTGCATTTTTAGTATTCAATGTTAGGAGTTTATGGGAAAAGAATAAAAGATCAAGTATTCGTAGCTTTGCCTGGCAGCAGCTAAGAGAAGAACATCATTTATCTGCAAACAGAGCTTGGTAAAAATTACTCAGCACTTAGTAGCCTGAGGACAGAGCCTGCTCGCCAAGATGAAAACCAGCTGTGCCACTGCACTTTCAAGGCAGGAGAGAGGCTGATTTTCCCTTTAATTACAGTTCCTGAGCCAGAAAGGGGGGAAAAAGGAGCACATAGACTTTTCAATCTATATCACATTTCCTGTGGGCGTCAGAGGAAGACGGGAGAGTCTGACCTGTTTAATTGTCTGTATTTTATGGATTCAGTCCCTGGGTACTGTGTCCTGCACAAAACAGGGCAAGGAGGGATCTGCTTGCTTCTAGCAACTTCTGCAACTTTTGTCCTCTTTTTCCTGGTTTCTCTCCCTGGCTTTGTAGAGCTCCTGTTTCCCTACAGCAGCAATCCCGAACCATCCTAGGAGTATCCTCTTTCCCAGCCTGCTGCTAATTAATTAATGAGTTTGGTTAGGCAAGTGTTTTAGATATAATTAGGCTGTAAAGTTAATAGCACAATGAAATAAGCAATGGCTGAGAAGCTCCTACGTCTGGTAGCTATTAGAGAGGCTTTGTGCAGATGGACAGGCTCATTTCTAGGAGCAGTCTGCTCTATGCAGCCGCCTAAGATCTGGTGCTCTACTATTATTTGTACTACACCAGTATTTAGGAGCTTCCCAGAGCAAAAGGGTGGGGGAAAGCAAAAGTAAATATTCTCCTCCCTGAGAGCTCATAGAGGACCTGATTCAAGGTCTTTCAAATATCCAAGGGCTTGTGTCTGCTAACAGTTTAACATGTGCATTTAATTCTGAAATCAGACTGACGTGATTCTGTTTAATTTTATCCTCTCTGGATTAAATGAAACAGGACCAAGATGTATCTTCCTCTGGAATAAGCAGGACAAGCTCTGTTTAGATACAAGAGATTCCAGGCCCCTCTGGCAGGTTCTTTGATGGAATTCTGTAGTGCAGCGCTGGTAAGCTCAGCTGTCCACTCACCACGGCCAGAGGCTGAGAATGGCAACAACCTCCCTTCCTTCTGGGACCATCCTCAAAACCCATGAAATACACAAAGCTGACTTCCTGCTGCAGTTCATGTCGCCCTTGAAGCTCTTGTGATCTGCTCATTTTTCCCTCCAGGTTAAGGTTTGGGGGTTTTCTTCTGAAAGAGCTCTGAGGTGCCAAGAGGGGTGTTGGAGCTGCACAGACAGAGGAGGACTGCACTCCCCTGCACGTGTTTCATACTCACAAGGTGGTATTTGCAGCCAGTTGGTCTGGACACCCACTTGAATAAAAACATGGACTTTTCCAGAGCTGGAGAAAATATGCTGGAGTCTCTGCTCCCTAAAAAAAAAGAAACCCACTTCTGTTTATTAAGAAACCGAGAAATATCACTGGAAGAAAAAGCTGCTGTGCTGTAGTTGAAACTGATGTGGCCATGCAGGAGTGGGACATCACTGGAGAAGGCATCAGCTGAGAGCACCACTGCAGCCTTTGTTCCCTGTGCCTTTCCCAAAGGCCCCTGGCCTGGAAGAGGCTGAGCTGGGAACATCTCTGCGCTCCTGAGAGCCTGTACCAGTGCTGGACAGACTGGAGCTGTGGCTGCCCCATCCCTGGGGGTGTTCAAGGCCAGGCTGGATGGGGCTTGGAGCAGCCTGGTGTAGAGGAAGGTGACCCTGCCCAGGGTTGAAATGAGATGAGCTTCCAACCCAAACCATCCTGGGATTCTGAGGCAGTGCTCCGCAGCTGTCCCTTTAGACCTTACATGCTCTACTCCACTGAAGTGATTTTTGCTCCATCCCTCTCTACAGTCACCAGCTGTCTGTGTCTCCACTATGCCAATCTTTTCTTGCCCAACTGACTTAAAGAACCAGTTCCAGTCATAATGAGGCATTTGCTAGGAGCTCTGTAATCCTGCTGGTTCCATCTCTTCCCTCTGCCCTTCAAAGACAAGGAGAGGGGTTCACACCTCCCTAGTCAGCTCCTGGGTTGTCCTCTGGAGTAGCCCACGTTGGCTGTGCTTAGGAAAGGCAACAGATGAAGTTTGGGGCAGAAGCGCAGCTGGGGATTTTGTGCAGCACCTGGTGACAGAGCCCTGAGCAGGGCACACCCCTCAGTGCCCCTTCAGCCTGCGTGAAACAATGGACTCGCTCGGGAAAAGCAGGTAAAGGGAAGGAATGCTGCTCACAGAGACAGCTCAGCAAAGGAAACACACCAGAAATGAAGCAGAACAGCCAAAGTGTGCTTTTTCTTCCTGACAGCCACATGAATCACACTACAGCCTGAAGCTGGAGCCAAGGGCTGTGAGCAGAAATCAGTTGTTGCTTATTAAGAAGTTCTTATCTTTACCTCCAGTTATTCACGTCTTCTGTCCTTCTGCCTTTGCCCTGCCACAAACACACACAGGACATACAAACCCACGCTTGGCCCCTTGAATAAATGGGTGACTAATGGTCAAAGTTCCCCTTAGTTTGCACTTTGGGAGCAGGATCTTTTTGTGTGTCTGTCCCATTTGGACCAAAGACTCTGGATCTTTCCTGCCTTTGACAGATAGAGGTGGTGTACCTGACCTTTATTTAGTTTCTGTTCCTGTGTGCATTATATTACCCTGTAATGTGTGATGTACTACATATGTCATACTGTCTATGACCCATTTTACTTTCCTGCACCTCCCATCATATTTCTTCTTTTTTTAAAAAGCCCCAGATCATCCATCTACCAGCCTATCCTGCCCGAGGAGCAGACTCCTCCTAGCAGTGTCCCCATGTTAACCCTGACGTGGCACCTTCCAGCCCTCCCCGTGCACAGCCATAGGAGAAATCCTCTCTCCTCGCTCGCCTGAACAGTTGGTGAGGCGCAAATGAGCGGAGTTTGGGTGTGGATCTGAGGGAATCCCTTTCGCTGTCCAGGGAGCAGAGCTTTAGCTGTGCTGAAGGGACTCTGGCACTGATGAGCCACTGCCCAGCAGACCTGCATGTCTGGGATCATCCGTTCTGTCCAAGCACTGGAAGGCTTTCCTAGAAACAGAGGGGGCAAAGCGTATTGCTAAAGAACACATTCTACACAGTTCGTGCTGCATTTGGCAGCACAAAACCCACTGCAGGTTAAACTCGTGGAGTTGAGTTACTAAAGAAAGCCAAGGCACTTGCAGAGCTCAGACCACCTGTGTTAAACGCTCTGTCTTGGCCATTAAACCTGCGTCTAGACGAGGCCACGGGGCTGGGCCGTGCTGCCGTTCGGAGTGACAGAGCAAACCACATCCTCACGTCCTGGCGCTGCAGGAAACTGGAATAACACCGGCGATATGAAAATAGCGTGTGAAAAGCCCAGACCTCCCACCGCTCTGGAGCCGTTCCTTTCAACCTTCGCTCCGCCGTCCAGAACATTCCCCTGAAATCTCTCCCCGGAGTCACGTTACGCCGCAGCACGGTGAGCAATTAGTTTTAATGGCATTAAACGGATCCCCCGGCGCGGGGCTGTCAGACCACCGGCCTCGCTCGCACCCTCCGGCCCGGCCCGGCGGCACCGCGCCCCCTGCGGCACCGCGCCCCCTGCGGCACCGAGCGGGGCACGGGGAGGGCAAGGATATTTAAAATGTCTTTTTAAAAGGACATTGTGGGGCAGCGGCGTGTTCAAAGAAGGGCAACAAGCCTCGTGAAGGGTCTAGAAAACATCCCGTGAGGGCGGTGCGGGAGCTGGGGGTGTTTAGCGTGGAGGAGGCTCAGGGTGCTCATCGCTGTGTGCGACCGTGCAGGAGGGTGCAGGCAGCTGCGGTCGGACTCTTCTGCTGGGAGGACAAGAGGAAATGGCCCAGCTGAGACTCAGATTAGATATTAGAAACAAAAATAATTCACTGTCAGGCTGGTCAGGCATTGGGACAGGCTGCCCAGGGAGGCGCTGGAGTCTCTATCCCCGGCGGTGTTTAGGAGGTGCCTGGACCTGGCGCCGGGTGATGCGATTTAGCGGTTCCAGTAACACTCCGGGTGCACGAGTGGGCTGGATGATCTTAAATTTCTTCCAACGCTGCCGATTCCACGAGTCCCTGTTCCCGAGGGTTCCTGGAGGGACACTCGCCCTCACCCGAAATGGCGGCCGGCGCTTCGCGGGCCGCGCCCCCGCGCCGTGAGGGCGCTGCGGCCGCCGGGCGCCAGGGGGCGCGCGAGGCGGGC